>CM022481.1:3709148-3888402 GCA_011952105.1 Coreoperca whiteheadi
AAATAAATAAATGTGTCACTATGAAATAGTCCCATGAAATAAATAAATGTGTCATTATGAAATGAAAGTCTGATGAAATGAAATCTAATTTATTTAATTACTGACTCATTTATTAATTTCAGAGGCATATTTATTAATTTCATAGGCATATTTATTCATTTATTTATTTATTAGATATATAATGAAATGGCATTCCATAAAATATAAAATAAAAGTTGTCCATTTGCAACATGTCTATCACTAACTAAATCCACCAGTAAAGTTTAGTTACAGTGAAACAGATCTTTAACTTCAGTAATGTTATGCATTTACGAATGAAACAGAACATGTGGGCAGGGTTTAGTTACAAGAGTGATTGAAATTAAATCCTACAGATTTGATTGTATTGCTCCAAAGTAGATATGGCTTAGCGAATTCACGGTACGGTGCTGTGGAGAGATATGGAGATGTAGACAAATGTTCACCTCCACACACAGCTCCTTTACCTGTGTTGTTAGATCAGGAGGAGTGTTAAATGAATAAATCCGACAATAGCCACATTATTTGAAAACTTGAACTTGAATGCTGCGTCGGCTTACGCTGTGGGGAACGCCTCCAACCTGACCACATCTGAATCTCTTGTAAAACCTAGCCCAATCTTGATTGGTGCTTCGTCAACACGTGACACACGTCGGAGGAACCGGAAGTTATAAAGGGAGACGGCTTCACTGTTGTCGTCAGTCATCTGATCTTCAGCAAGCGCTGAAGTCTGTGTGCAGCCGAAAATGACAAGTGAGAAGCGGTTTAGGCAGCCGAGAGCACACTCTGTCAGCCCTCGAGGGGTTTGACTGCAAGCATTGTGAGCGTCTCCCCGTGAGAACACTCCACTCTTGGCTGGCTCTCTTCAAGGAGAGTGGCCAGCCCTGTGCGCCGCGTGGTGTGGGTCTCCTGGCTGCCAAGACAGCCCGGTGCCTGCACTCGTGGTGATCGCAGATGGCCCTTTCTCAGCTCTCATCCACTAGTTCCTTCACCCGCATTCGGGATGTGGGACCCACGCAGGGGCTGTCTAGCTCCAGGGAGTTGGATGTCCCTAGCAAGGAAGGCGGTGACGTGGATGTCCCGTCAGCCCAGTCCCCACAGTATGAGGAGCTGCTGGAGGTGGTTACCAGGCTCAACATTGCCTGGCCAGCGGAGTAGCTGGAGACTCATCGCCGTAGCAAGCTTGATAAGCGCCTGCGTCATGAGCTGCTGTTCTTTCCGGATCACCATGCTGAAAGTGTGTCGAGATTCATCATGGGGCTCCAGGAGAACGGCTACGGCGTTGTGTCGTGCATTGAGGACACATTGGTGGTGTATTTATCGCCGGAAGCTGCGTCGTCCCTCAAGGCTCATACATTGCCTAGTAAGCTTGCCACACTACGTTGTCCTTAGTGGGCAAGGCTTACATGTAAGCGGGTCAGGCTGGTGTTTGCCTGCACACCATGGCGGTCTTGCTGGCGTATCAGGCCGACCTGCTAGGGGACCTCAACGATGGCGGGGCCCTCACATCTAAGGATGTGAGAGAGCTCCACTGGGGTGACAGATCTGTCGCTCAGGGCCACTAAGGAGACAGCTCGGCCTATTGGCCGCTCCATGGCATTGTTGGTGGCGATGGACCATTGGTGGCTGAACCTGTCAGGCATCAGGGACAAGAATAAAAACTTTATTCTCTATGCCCCGCTCTTGCCTCCTGGCCTCTTTGGCGAGGCCGTCGGCTCAGTAGTTGAGCATTTTCGGGAGGCGCAGAAGCAAGCAATTCATCGTAATTCTGACCAGTTGCTGGTATGCTTCCGGACCCCTCGCAATGGCTGCCCGGCTTCCAAGGTGGGTTGTTGAGGCCATTGCTAAGCCGTACGAGGTGCACGGGTTGACTTCACCTCTACCACTTAAGGCTCACTCCACACGAAGTATGGCCTCCTCTAGGGCATGGTGGTCGGGAACCTCCCTCCTCAATATATGTGGTGCTGCGGGATGGTCTTCCCCTAACATATTTGTGAGGTTTTATAGCCTGGACCGTCCGTGGCGGTTTTGTCTTGAAGTGTGCCCTCTGGCCTCACACTTGGACAGGCATTCCTCCAGCATGGCAAGGTTGGGACTGCGTTCCCCATGGCGCCAGCCGACGCAGCGTCTTGTTCCCTGTGCCATACTTCCATACTGCCGGCGGGCATCATGTGTTGATGTTGCACCAATCAAGATTGGGCTAGGTTGTACAAGAGTTTCAGATGCGGTCATGCTGGAGGTATTCCCCACAGATTCAGCCAACGCAGCGTCTTGTTCCCCTTTCAGGGAACCATGGCTACATAATACATACATGGCTAAGATGTTTTGCCAGCTCAAATACAAACACACACCTCTTATTAAGATATTGCTTTGCATGCTACCCAAGATCTAACAGTCAAGTTAGCTAGAGGTTTTTTAAGGGTCAGTTAGTACCCCAAATCACATTTGATTGCATAACTTAATGTAACTGCCCAAGTTCAAGATGAGTCATTTTGAACGTTGTACAAGAAAAGGAAAGAGAGAGGAGTTGATATTAACAAACTACAAAATAAAACACATTAAGCATATAACAAGAAATAAATGAACAATTAACACAGGGACACAGGATTAGAACTCGGAAATGTGTATGTTTAGTTGTCTTTAAGCTTTTTGCATTCAGTCAGTTCACACTCACCGTCAATCGCTGTCGACATTTTCAAATTCAGATATTTAAGTGAAACTTGTAAATTGTAATTCAGTCTGATTATCAGGCTATGTCCATCCATAAGCGGTGAGAGCAGATGCCGTGGTAGTGGGTAATTCCTTGACAACTGCAGATTGTGCATAATGATAATGAACAAGAGATATATCAAAGTTGTTCCTCTACTCTTTGTTCAGTGTCGCTGTGACTTACAGGGAAACCATAATGCTCCCAAGCTATAGCTCTAAATGACATTCAAGACTTCTCCAGCTCTAGTTTTCCATCAGCATTTGTCATACTCAATATATGAGTTTTACATCCATGGGCTAATCAGACTAAAATGGCTTATGAAGCAGACAAATACTTAATTCAATTCAAAATGCCTTATTCATCCCTGAAGGGGCAATTAGACTAGAAGTAGAATTATCGGTGATCGGTGAACACATGTACCGTTACCCCCCTGCCATCGAGCAACAATTGAAAAAATGTGGATGCAAGTCCAGAATTGCCATCCAAATTTGTTACTTAGTTGTACAGCAGACCATTTAGTATATTGCAACAGATACAGAAAATCAAGATCAACAAGTTCTTTGTGTTCTCTTTTGAGTCCTTGTTTGTTAAGGTTTTTTCTTAAAGTGGTCATATTATGCCCATTTTCAGGTTCATAGTTTTATTTTGGGGTTGTACAAGAATAGGTTTACATGGTTTACTTTTCAAAAAACACCATATTTTTCTAATACTGCACATTGCAGCAGCACCTCTTTCTGCTCTGTGTCTTGAACACTCTGTTTTAGCTACCGAGTGAGGCATCTGACTTTTCAATCTTTTTTGGAGGTTGCACATGTGCGATACCTTGTAAGGACTACTAGCCAATCGGAAGCAGAGTAGGGTGGGTCCTGATGTGCAAGCTAGACTGATCCAAAACAAGGATGTTTCAGTCGGTAACTTGATTTATCAAGTAATTTAAACAACTTTTAAATCACATGAAAAGACTCAACAACACTAACATTGTTAACCCCAGTGAAATCAGCAGACTTCTACACACACTATAGCATCTAAACAAATATACACACATGCACATGAAATCAAATTGCTAGACAGATATAGCACTGGTTGTTTAAACTAGGGACCAAATACACTGTTGGTTATCCACAACAGCCTCCACATAATAAAGCAACTTAAATGGCCTTTGTAGATGTACATTATTAATCTATTGCTGGGGTCCAGCAAATATTGTCGGCAGTCCTATGAAAGTAGAACAGCAGCTCAGCCAGTAGAAAGACACCAGGCGTGTTAGCAAGTTGGTCAAATATAGAGTACTCGTCAGTCTTGTGATCTGAAGTTACATAACAGTTTGTAATCATAAATTGACCTTCACACTTGAAACACTGTTGATCTAATGATCGAAAAACCATTGGCATATTTCTGCGTAACAGTGGGCCTAGCGCTGATTATCAAAACCACTGGAACACAACAACGGCAGCTAACGCTAGCAAGTTAGCTGATACTTACAGTGGTTTGGTGCCTTCACATCTGAGCCTGTAAAGTAACTTTATAAGCATACATCCACATGCACACTTGGACACATTGTGATTGAAAAGCAATCACCATTTTTTATACATTTGATGTTATACAGTAAGTAGGCTACAAAGTTAGCTGAGGCCTACATTGGCTACGAAGTTTGACATCAACCGTAACATGGCAGTTGGTATGAGTTAGCGTTACTCATAAATCCACATTCCACACAACAGCATTGTTCCATATCTTGAAATACACAACACATTGCCATCTTTCAACACAAATTCAGGTAAAAATGGTCCTACAGGTGATTAGCTCAACCATATAAACGTTAGCAAATTAGCTTTAACGTTTAACGTTGTACAACATTTATGTTACTGCTTTAGCTGGGATAGCTACAACCCATAAATCTGTACATGAACACCCTTTAAAGTTATGTTGCCTTGTTTATTTTAAATAGAATCCACAACTAATAAAGCATACTTACTGAATCTCCAGATTGGCCAAACTTGAGTTGGAACTGCACAGTCTTTTAAGAGTATCCATATTCCAAAACCTAAATTGAACTGTTGCAGGTTCCTGAAGACATGACATGAACACAGCAAAAGGTAGGGGTTGTAGTCCTGCATAACAGTTTTAAAAATAAAGTTTAACCACTGACTTCTCAATTCATCGTTCTTTGGAAGTCCATGCAAAGAAGCATCTCTTCAACATGGTGATAACACAAACTGAACTATTCCAGTCGCCGCTCTAAGTAGCTTGGTTTGAGGGCGTGCTACATCTTTTGTAATGTAATGACTTGCGGAAGTAAAGCGTGGACTACAAACGAGCTGTTTTCACGCACTTCAGGAGCAGTGTTTTCTGTGGGAGAGGGTAAGTCCCTTTGGGGTAGACTTTGGGCTTTTTCACTTTGTTAACCTATTACAGGTACAAAAAAGATATACAACACAATAAAGAAAAGGGGGGAAAAGCCAAAAAGCATAACATGACCTCTTTAAGTGATGTTTTCATTGTGCCATAGACAGAGCTTGTAGTCAGCCAAGACCAGGTAAACCCAGGCATCTTGTATTTGTTTTGAAGTGTGAGTAAGTATGAAACAATCAACTTGAATCAATTCCAGCACATTTAAAGTTTGGGAAATGCACACACTTTGGAAAAAACTTTCTGCACTCCCAGTACACATGACTTAATCATGTTGCATATGGCTGTTATGTGGTAAACCTGGTAACGCAAATGTTATTGATTTTTGTTTGGGCTTCAGTACAATTATACAATGTAGATTAAAAAAAAAATCAATATCAAAAGTGCATGGTCATAAAGTTGAAAAAAGGACTCATTAACTCTTGAAAAGCTGACATTTTGGACATACCAGGTTTTCACTCAACTGCAATCATAATGCTGTATATTTTGCTGAATTAAGAGTGACACAGTGTACTCAACAGTCCTACTAATGACCCACAATCAGTGTGCTTGATATTAGGAAAAAATCAAGATCTTCAAATCCTATTAAAACATTGGTTTCTAGAAAATGCACAGAAATTTGATAAGTAATATTTTTGGAGCACAGGAAACAATATTGATTTAGTATGAAAAAAGATGTATATTATTGGAATAGGCTAGCTGTTCTTGTAGATAGGTTGGGTCTACAGTGATATGTGTGTATGTTTTTGTGTGCATTGTCAGTGGGGCTGGGTGCTTTAAACACTGGTCGTAATCCAGCCATGTTGACAGGCCAGGACATAGAGAGGTAAATCAGTGCCGCTGTCCCTGTGTGGCTCTCTGGGTTTGGATATCCCTTAAACAAACATGGGCACCAATCTCTCATCATGACTATCTTCAAACTCTTCTGGGTCTAATTCTTTCTCCTCTCTTTACATCCTGTCCCACAGCCACATGCGAGCCTCAGAGACGTCGATCTGTGCAGGATCTGCCAGGCATTGGCACAGAGTCCAGCCAGGTAAGACACATTCACTAGAAGTGAATGACAGAGGTTCCGTGGCGTTTCATTCATTGATGATTGTGAGATATATACACTTTTTTTGAAAAACATTTTTTTTACAGGATTTTGTCATTGTCAAGAATATCGTTATCGCAGAAATACCCTCACATATCGTGATATTATATTTTAGGGCCATATCGTCCAACCATAGTAATTATCAGCCAATTGTACTTCGTTTCTAATGGCAGTATTCAGTAAATGGCTGCCCTTTGTGTGCCTGTTTTTAAACTAATTTACTAATTAAACATGCTGTGCTTGATTCAATGTACAGTTTTAATAAACTCAGTACTGTTTTTCAATACACTGACTCATAATTGTTGGTTGTATAGCCTACTGTTTTGTTTTCATACAATGTAATTATCATATCTTGTCATTTTTTTTCTGGTGTGTGTTCTAAGAGAAAAGTAAACAGCGAAAACACAGCTTTTAGACTACTTCCCACAGGCAGTTCAAAACCAGGGGCTATGTCTCCTATTAGCACAAGTCTTTTGAGTAAATATACCCACTCAAATGATCCGAACTGAAGGCACAGAAAACCAATGCTATGAGAGCCCAATATGATCGCTCCACTATATTTTTGGATGCACATTTTTTAAAAAGCTGTTATGTATTTTATTTTTAATTGCAGCCCTTATTATTATTATTATTATTATTATTATTATTGAAATGAGAAAATATTCATTATTACATTACTTAACATCTGTAAATAATAGAATGTTAGTTTATTTCATGTTGTGGTGTATATACTCATTTACACCTCAAATCAACAGTATTTATTTTTCTATGTGTTGATGCAACAATACAGAGGCCAAGCAATCGGCAAGTTCCAAAAGGCACGTTTTGAACGGGCACTGCACTAGTATCTCTAAAGACTATTTCCTTTCAGTAATGACAAAAACATTCAATTTGATATCATTTTTGGCTGCACAAAGGGATGACTTTGGAGATTTCAGTCAGATTTCAGCTGGCTAATGTTTTCTGTGTTCATGTGAGAGCAATGATTCAAAGATAATCAGTTTTACAACACTTTAAGTTATTCCAAATGAAAAGTTAGACTTGCATCATTCCTTTCCTTCTCTGAAGCCTTGTGGATGTTTGACTGATGCCGTTTTTCAAAAGCATTTTTGATGCATTCTTTGTCAAGAGAGAGAAGTCCTTAGGGGTAAAATGTCAGAGTATGACGTGTTGTTTGATATGTCAAATACCAGATTTGTATTTTTATTATTGTTTAAATTTTTCCATTGAAGAAAGTGGTACTGCAGCCTACACCGTAAGAGTTATGCAAAGAAAATTCACAGGAGAGGTATAGACTTGTGCACACACCTCAGACACCATAAATTACAGATGTCCATCAGCAGGTGGCACTATAATCAAACTAAATGCATTTTGGCCAGTAACTCCCACATAGTACGTCGTACATTCAAAAACCTTACATGCACGTGCTCTCTGAATTGAACTGCATCTCATGCCCATTTCCACCTATACATTTTTTCCGCAATGTCGCAAAAAATGAAAACTTTTTTTCCATCCATCCATCTTCTACCACTTATCCTGGCCCCGGATAAGCGGTAGAAGCCTTGCAGCCTTGCAGCTCAGCTCTCTCTTTACCACAACAGACCGGTATATCGACCGCATCACTGCAGAGGACACACCGATCCGTCTGTCGATCTCCCGTTCTGTCCTTCCCTTACTCGTGAACAAGACCCCAAGATACATAAACTCCTCCACTCGAGGCACTAACTCGCCACCAACCTGAAGGGGACCTACTTTTTTTAACATTGCAAAATAAAGAAATGTCCTTAGACCCTTGATTCGAATAAGAAAAAATTACCCAAAACAGGGAACAAAATGGAAGAAACCTCTGGGAAGAGCAACAGAGGAGGGATCCCTCACCCAGGACAGACAGACATGATGATCTATCAGTGAATTATAATTAGTTTTCCTGCCTGGTACCTAAGACAGGTCAATGGCACAGATGGTGCCAAATGGGCACAAATGGCACATATGGTTCCAAATGGGCACAAATGGCACATTTGCTGGTTCCGCCTGGAAATATCTGTGATTAAACATGTGTTAAACTGCTTAGGTTCACTTTTTTAGCATCTACTTTTTCACAGTTATTTATCAGATATTATTTTACTAATTCCTAGAAGGCTTAGGCTTATTTATCTATAATTCAATAAGGTGTGTTTTTTTTTGTAGGCGGAGGTAGAAATTTCAATTTCCTTCTGTGTTCCAGATGCATTTTATCTGGCAGAGTATAGATACCTGAATCCCTGACACTTCTATTGTAATCTCCCAGGTCTTAGCTTTCTTTTGAGACCAAGATTATACATATACCCTTTGTTGTTGTTAAAATATACCCCATTTATTTGGGTATGTAATTTCAGACAAGAGTTAGGAAAAAATTGGCCTAGGATTGATTATCTGTACTGTCAATTTCAGAGATCGCATATTTTTGGATTATTATCAATTAGGTTATTATTGTCAACGAACGGGGTTTGCTAGTTGGGAGGTGTGTCCACCATGCATACCTTGGGTGGAAGAGAATTATTATCCTCCAACAGCAGCTGGAGTTGCCGGTGTTCCAATTCGAACACAGTCAAAGGTACTGCATTTTGGCTTTAACTAATGCGCAACGTTGAGGTGTTTCAGCACTGACGTTGTTACCCCCTATACAAGAAATTAACATAGAACATAAAGAGCATTTCCCTTCCTCCTTATCTTACTGAAATGTTGCCAAGCCTGTGATCGCGTTGCATGTTCAGCCATCCTAGCAAGCAACCAATTGACCAAATGAGAAATTAAGCCAAAATGGTCGTGAGACAATTCAACTCTTCTGCATTTAGTTTAATGGTGGTCGGCAGGCAGTTCAATTGAATTCAAAACTTTATTAGACAATCATTGTATGTTTGTGCACCAGTGATTTGATTTAAATGACATGCCTCTCATCTCTCGAGACATAACATTACATTATAGGACCCGCTAGTTAGGTCGGAACTTATTGATTTTTTGGCTTTGAGAAATTTGGAACCAGGTCCTTATAGAACCGGGTTTCGATCCCCATCCCTAATTCTCAGTGGCCATGGTATAATTTATCCAATTAACCACATCCTGAAGGCAGTAACTCATGAAATACATGTTAAAGAAACAAGAAGTGTAGATGAGCAATCACTGGCAGTCCATGGCAGCGTCATCTAATAGTCAGCTATGTAATCAAAGTTGTTGATTCATTTCACCAAAAGTGGTATTTCAGCCTCAGAAAGTGATTGCATATATCCATTAAATGGCTCAGAACCAGGTTTGCAGATGTAAAACGACATTGACATCGATCCAACCTTTTCATTTCCAGTGCTATTTCCTGGTGTGTCATTGTTAGCTGTCAGTCTCCAACAACATCAATTTGATAACGGAATTATGTGACATATGCATTTTAAGTGATTATTGCAAGCCGACAAAATCACAAATCACACCACTAAATATCTTTTCAGTAAGCTTTTTTGGCATATGCCTCCAAATGTCCATGCAAAAGCAGATTTCTTTTATTTTTTTTCATGTTCCAGATCACATTTTGCTATTCAAGCATTCAGAAACTGTGACTAGCATCCCAGATGACTGACAGTGTTTGTGCCCTCTTTCAGGGGAGCAGGAACAGCAGCCGGTCCTCCAGTCCTAGTGTGAGGATGATGCCACCAGATAAGACAAGCTGCAGAGGTTACTTCTCCCCTGATGACCCCACAGGTACTCATGAGAACTTTTCCATTAAAGTCAGGTACCACAACACAATTACAGTAGAGTAAATTAAAAAATATCACACTTAATATCTAAAGAGACACTAAGAATATAAGCGTTGCGTGTAACGGACAACTAAACAACACAGCCAAAATGTTTATAGAAAAGGTTTAGAGGGCAGTATTGAATGACTTTAAAATTAGTTCAACTTTAGTACACCAATAAATGTACTTAGTCTGGGCCAAGAAAAGTGTGACAACCGAATCAAAGTTATATGAACTGACTCATGCATTGGCTGCTTTTGGTTACTGTTGTAGGAAAACCGAACAAAGTTTGTTTTGGTGACTGACAGCAGTTTGCTGTACCTTATTTCTCTTCTGGTGTCATAAAGAGCTCATGAAAAAAACATTATGACTATTAGTCAAGACTGCAGCTGGACCATATATGTCATAAATAACGCTGCACAGGGTAAAGAATGTAGTACCTGTAAGGCAGGTAGGATACAAACACATACCTGTATTTTAACTTGACTCTGGGCACCTGAAAAGATACACCTTCTCCAGCGTTCTTGGTCCGGTTGTTTGCTGTAAAGGTCCATGTCTTAGATGTCATGGTTAAGAGAAATAAGTGAAGTTTGAATTTTACAACTCCGTTGAAATGGGCCACTCCAGTTAGTGGCCCTTTAAACACAGTGGCTGTAACAGCATCAGTGTCATTGGGGCCAGATGTTGTAAATCTGTCAGGATACGCTGGAGACATCGTGTGTAGTGTTAATCAGTGATTTATGGTGCTGGCCTATGGTCAGCTCAAGCTGAGGAGGCGGTCAGGAGGTTATTTCTGAAGAAAGATCTATGTTGGAAAGTCAACACTGTACCAGTGCAGTCATGGAAAAACAAACAGCCCTTGCACTCTCTTTCTTCTCTTTTCTCAGACACCAACGGCTCAGACAACTCCATTCCCATGGCTTATCTCACCCTGGATCACCAGCTGCAGGTACACCATCCAATCAGTCACCATCAAACAACACTACATACAAGCGGTTTTTGTTTAATTTAAATATTGATGCAAGCTGCATTGAATCAGCTTTAACTATGTTTTGGTGGTGTTGCAGCTCACCTACTTCCTCTCAAAGTTGAATTCAAGGACATTGTAAATTACTTCATAATGAAGAGTTTATCCCTGAAAACATGGTGCTTCCTGCTGATATAAATATATTCTATAGTAATACATGAGCAGATTTTGAAGTCAGTTAATGTGACAAGTCAGTTAACGTGTTTTTATTTCTAGCCTCTCGCTCCCTGTCCCAACTCCAAAGAGTCCATGGCTGTGTTTGAGCAGCACTGCAAGATGGCCCAAGAATACCTGAAAGTTCAAACAGAGATCGCCCTGCTGATCCAGAGAAAGTAGGTCTAGCTGCACAAAGCAGCCACATTTCCAGGTTATTTTGTGCTTAGAAGGGGTTGGGTTAGGTTTAAATGTTTCTTATTATGCATGTGTTGCCACAAGGCCAGCAGAATAAACAGGCCCATATTAAGGCTACTTCACATGATAAATACATTTTAATGTGGAGATGTGAGTGTACAGAAAGCCACCCAAAGGCAGTGACCTAATTTAGATAGAAGATAGAAACCTTTATGGCCTCAGGGGGAATTTGTTCTGCACCAAGATCGTAAAAAACAGAGATAGATGCAATACTACAAACGGGACAGCACAATGGACATAACAATTAAAAGCAGAACAGAAGTTTGTAAATACAAGAATAAGAAAATGCAAAATACAACCGAAGGCATCACAGGAATAACTTGAAAAGAATGTCAGCAAGTCTAGTACAATGCAGAGTGCCCAAAAAAGACAAAGTAAAAACATTATCTGCATTGATTAATCAGCTGAATACTTCTTGGAACAAAGGACGTGATGCCTCTCTTGGTCCGCATCCAAGGCATCATGTATCTGCGTCCTGACGGTAAGAGTTCATACTCAGACCACAGGGGGTGATGTGAATCAGAAACAATCTTTTGGGCGAGACTCACAGTG
This sequence comes from Coreoperca whiteheadi, assembly GCA_011952105.1. Taxonomy (NCBI): domain Eukaryota; kingdom Metazoa; phylum Chordata; class Actinopteri; order Centrarchiformes; family Sinipercidae; genus Coreoperca; species Coreoperca whiteheadi. Next base: position 3,721,130 of record CM022481.1, read on the forward strand.
TATTTGTCAGTCAGGAATGAAATACTGTTTGTGGTTTCACGAGTAATCTTGCTTTGTCCAATTTATTTTTGTTTTGTAAAGACAGTGCTCCTCCCCAACTTGCCATACAAATTTTAAAACTCTCTACAAAACAATTTTAGCATTGTACTATCTATGTTAAAACGTCTTAATTTTCTTAAAAAATACAGCGGTTGCTAGGCTTTCGCAAATCTGACACCAATGCTGGAGTTCCACGTCAGCTTGTTATCAATAATTGTACCTAGATACTTATATTCAGGTACAATTTCAATGGCGATATCATTCATAGTCACAGGAGAGTGCGATTTTTTATTAGTTTTCTTGGTGTTTAAGATCAGTGAGTTGTCTTTACACCAGTTATAAAAACAGTTGAGCTCAGCTCTAGTCTGCCTCATTATTAGTTAAAAGACCAACAACAGCTACATTATCTGCATATTTAATGAGAGAACAGTTGCTACTATGGCTGAAACAATTGGTATACAATATGAAAAATTGAGAGGATACAACCTTGTGGATACCCCAGTGTTTGTATTAATTACAGAAGAAGAATGACCATTAATGTTTAAAAACGGTTTCCTATCAGTAAGGAAGTTATAAATCCACCTGATCAGGGTGTGATTAACACCCACCCAGGCTGCTTAGTTTATCTGCCAGAAGGTCAGTCCTGACAGTATTAAAAGCAGATGAGAAATCGGCAAAAAGAATCCTCGCATAGGATGATTGTGTTTCCAGGTAGACTTTATTTAACAGGGTAACTATTGCATCGTCTACATCCCTCCTTGCTTTATAAGCAAACTGTAAAGCATCCATTGAACTGTGTGTTTGAGACTTCAGGTGGGCTAACATTATGCGCTCAAAGCATTTCATCGGTACAGGAGTCAACGCAATAGGACTGAAATCACTTCACTCAGAGGCATGAGTTTTTTTAGCTAGTGGGACAATTTTGAACATTGTCCATATGTTGGGAATTAATTGTGCATTTAAGGAAATTTGGAAGAGTTTTGTGAACACGTGACTTAATTGTTCGCAACATTTTTTCTTTACAACACTATCCAGTCCATCAGGACCAGTGGATTTTTTTGTGTTGATTTTGAAAAAAAAACATGCTGCTCCTGCTTAGATGTTATATTAATAAGAGTGCCACCAACTCTCCAATCTGTTTTAGTTTCTGATTTGACGTTATGTTCGGTTTCATATCGTGCAAGAAATTGATTTATGTCAGTAACAAACTCATGCGTATATGCAAAATGGGTCTGTTGAGAATTCATGCTGACCATTGTTTTAATTCCACCCAAAGCCTCAGTAAAAGCTTCAGTCAGCACCGGTTACAAACGAGAAACTGCTAGCTGATTCTTTTCTTCACTGCTCTTTGCTAATTTGTTAGCCTTGCAGTTTAGGGAAACTGTGTATTTTGTCAACCTCTATGTCAGAACTGAGAGTCCCTTTTACCGGTGCTCTTTTTCACATTTTCTAAATTTTACTCACATAATACTCACTGTAGAGCCCGGGTGTCGTGCACTTGCATGCAAAACACACTAGTTTATTTATTTTTATTTTTTTTAGCTGATCTGATCCTCTAAAATATACCCAGGTCAGCCCTGATACCTTAGGATCAGCTCAGGACATCGTTACTAAAAAGACAAGAACTTTGGAAGATACTTGATTTGACTAACTCAGACTGCTAGTAGCTTTAGCTGATCTTTACAATAGAATTTTACACATGACGACTGCGGAATCTGTCCCCATCACGTACATTGAACACACTTTCAACGTACATGTGAGTATTGTTTTTAAGACAGACTTGGATCCTTTAAGAAAGTGAATCAGAATCAGCTTTATTGGCCAGATATGTCTACACATACAAGCAATTTGACTCCGGTTTTCCCATTGCTCTATGTACATACACAGCAGCAGTAGATGTGGCTGAAAGGTATTTTTATAAAAAGTTCCAAACTAAACAAAACATCAGTAACATTTGTAAACAGTATGACAATTAGTGCAATGGTGCCGAGTGCAAATGGTGCTGAAATAAATATGATTAATGTTAACAGGTGGCTTTATATACTTGGGGTAGTTAGATATGACTACATTTGTGTTATTTTTACATAAACCATGTGATAAATGTAAAGGTACAGTGGATGTTTGTGTCGCAGGGTTATTGCACAGGGATTGTTCCTGTCACTGTGTAACTACTGTTAACTGTTCATCAGAGTGACAGTCTGTGGGTAGAAACTGTTCTTGTGTCTGGTCGTTTTGGCGTACAGTGCTCTGTAGCACCTTCTAGAGGGAAGAAGTTGGAACAGGTTGTGTGCAGAGTGTGAAGGCTTGACAATGATGTTTCCTGCCCGTTTCCTGACTCTGGACGCATATAAGTCCTTAATGGAGGGCAGGTCGGCACCAAGGATCTTTTCTGCAGTCCTGACTGTCCGCTGTAGTCTGTTCCAGACAGTGATGGATGTGCAGAGAACAGACTGGATTATTGCAGACTAGAACTGGATCAGCAGCTCCTGAGGCAGGTTGAACTTCCCGAGCTGGCGCAGGAAGTACATCCTCTGCTGGGCCTTTTTGATGACCATGTTGATGTTGGACGCCCACTTTAGGTCCTGGGAGATTGTGGATCCCAGAAACCTGAGGGTTCCACAGTACACACAGTGTTGTTCAGTATGGTGATGGGGGGCTTCTCCTAAGTCCACTGTCATCTCCACAGTTTTGACAGTGTTCAGCTCCAGGTTGTTCTGACTACACCAGAGGGCCAGCTGTACAACCTCCCGTCTGTAAGCGGACTTGTCACCGTCCTGGATGAGGCCGATGACCGTCATCAGCAAACTTCAGGAGTTTGACAGATGGGTCCCCTGAGCTGATGTGATTCACCGCTTGTTTTCAAAATCCAAAAATCCAAATGTTTTGCTTTCAAACACAAATGTTTTACTTGCTGTTGAGCTGACTCTTGGGTGGGACCCACACGTCTCTATTTGTCAGTCTCAATCGCACTGATGGCTTGTCAACATCCACTGTTAGTAAATGGGAGAGGGAGTTTTCAAGTCCATGGAGAAGACAGAGCGGACAAGACAAAATCAATGCATAGGTATGTTTACACATATCTTCCGTCTTAGTGATTTTTGGGCCACCAAAATGCCTTTGGGAATATGGCTTTATGGTTATCTAGCTTTATAAGTATGGGAATGTGTAGTGACACAGTATTATTGATGTTTCTGGTGGTCTTTGTGGCAGAATGGAAAACCAACCTGACAGGCCCAGGTATGCTATTGGCTCATTTCTTTAATTTCATATATACATTTGGTTACGGTGTTGTCATTGTAGGAAATTAGATAAAATATGACTTTTTGCCCAGTGTCGTCCTGCAGTATTGTACAGCTTGTGCGTGACCGGAATCAATTATTAAAAAATGTATGCTTTACTCTATATGATCACATTACAATGTTACACACCTTAATATAGGTACATTGGGATTTTAAAAATGATAGATGAAATTTCTTGTAGTCAAATAAAGTTTAGTCTTTACTGTAGATTGTTTTCCAAGCTGGCACATAGCCTTTTTAGTTAAATGGATTATCATGCACCTGTGCAGCAGGCAAAGTTCTATGCAACCGTCTTGTGGCCATGTTGATTTAGGGTGCCCATTACAGCATGATGCAGATAACTACAGCCTGTACAAGCACTCTGCAAACACTGAATTGGCCACAGACACAGTTAACTTGCAGCATAAGTGTAGCATTGCAGTGTACCCTATGACAATAACTGATTAAAGCAAGACATTACTACTATCATGGCTGCTTGTTCGTATTATACTTAGGGAATCTGTGCAGAGCCTATTTAGGACTTGGTGGTGAAGAAACCAAAGTCATTCGCCAGGAACTTATGTAAATCAATGCTCTATCAAGCATACACAGGTGATGGTCATTATTATTGTACTGCCATACTGTTGTATGTGGTTGTGCATTCATGATCATATTGTTGTGTGTTACCAGTTTGAACTTTTAAGAGAAGCATGGAAAGAAAATTAATTTAATACCTGTACTTTTAACATTTATGGGGGGGTTTATACTTAATTTGTTTCAGGATCCCTCCCTGACCCATTGGTGTTGCCTCTTGGGAAAGTACTTCAAAAGCTTCCCGTTGTGGCCATAAATCATGTCAAACACGCAGGTTCCCCAGCATTCTCCAAATTTGCTGTGGATGGTGCCAAGACATAACTAAAAAGAAATCATATCATACATTTTTTCGAATCAAGGGTCTAGGGACAGAGGGTGTCGTATGTTGTACAGAGATTGTAACGCCCTTTGAGGCAAAATTGTGATTTGTGATATTGGTCTATATAAATAAGTAAGTAATTCGATTGAGCTTGTTGACACTGAGGAGGACATAACAGTTGAACGAGTCTGGAGGGATGACAAAATGACGAGATGAAAGAAAAGGTGGACCTTTACTTGTTTGGTACATATATGGATATTTATCTCTTACAGCTAAATGGTAACTGTAAACATCATTAACCCTTTATGTCCTATACTTGTCAGATATCTGATTTTGATAGGTTTTCAATGTAGTGACTCCGTGGGACCCACAGGCGGTCATTTGAGTGGGTCCCAGGGAAATTGATTGGATCCCCAATAAGATGTGTGTTTTTTGACAAATTGTAGTGTACTTGTACTCGTGTTTTATATTATTATAATTATGTTTATTCATGTATGTTGAAAATGTATCTTAAAATTAAAAAAATAAAAACCCAAATCTGTTAATACAGTGTAGACACACAGCAGCTGATACAGTAGCTGATAATTAGCCTGATCAGCCACTGTCAGTAATCAATACAAACACAAATTATTAGACTGTAAACCATTAATTAAACCAATAACTAACTGCAGTCAACATCAGACAACCTTATACTTTAACAGTTACCTAGTGTTTCTGTATTGGTGACAACATTTAAAAATATAGGTTACATACAGTATTAGCAGTTTGAATTAAACTGAAGCTCTGCGAACTCCGGGGAAAATATTATGCCAAACTCCCTTTTTAGAAATTTGACATATTAACAATTCTTTACGTGTCTGCTAGAACACATAGCTCTGGAAACACAAGATAAAAGGTGTCATATGTCGACAGTCTTCTTGTCAATTTGACATCAATATAATCCATAGAAATAAACTTTATCTCTTTACTTACATACTTTCCGTATTTCACATTTTGGATGTTGTGCCTCAACTTGCAACCAGTCTCTGTTGCGCTATTTTAGTAGGAGAAGACCGTAGGAATGAGAGAAGAACGTTTAAAAATGTAAGATTTCTCACTAAAATACGTGCTGGTTGGTGGATCAGATACAAGCCAAATTAAACACAGACTCATAACAGTTACTTCACCATTTATCATGTGTGTGTGATATGGTATTTGACTCTTGGCCTAATGAGCATTAACCTCACTGTAGGTACAATAACATATATACTCATATCTTCTCATTGGTGAACCCTTTGTTTGCCATGCAGCCAACCTCCTGGTCTAGTAAGTCACGTATTCCACACCAATGAGTGAGCACTCGATCAGTCTTCCTCAGAATAATATGAACAAGCCGCCATGATTATATCTCTTTTTAATATATCATCAGTTATAGTCATAGTGTTTTACACAATGTTGCACAAGTGTCTGTGGCCGATGCCATGTTTGCAGAGTGCTTGTACATCATGCTATAATGGGCACTCTGAAACAGCATGGCCACAAAATGGTTGCATACAACTTTGCCTGCTGCACAGAACTTTGCCTGCTGCACAGGTGCATGATAATCCATTCAAGAAAAGGCTCTGTACCAGCCTGGTGCTGCAAGAAATTTCATCATTCATTTTTGAAATCATAATGTGCTTATATTAAGGTGCATTGTAATGTGATCATACACAGAGCAAAGCATAAATGTTAATAACCATTGATTCTGGTCATGCACAAATCTGTACAATACGGCGGAACAATACTGGACAAAAAGTCTCATTTCATATTCAGACGTTTTCTAGGTAAACTATTCTGTAGTATTGTAAATAAAAGAATGCTATATTTCCTTGCAGAACACTCCATCTTGAGTAAAAATCTAATTGGCTTCCTCCCAAAACACCACACCATGACTATGTATCTACCCTTCACACTTGAATTAAGAAATTTAATTAAGAAGCATGTACACAAAACAAAAAATGGTAAGATATTCACTTGTTTTATTGACTTCAAGAAAGCCTTTAACTCTATTTAAAATTTATGATCTGGGTAAATCAATGTATTTGGAAAAGGTGTGCTGTTAAAATTCTCTTCACCCAGAGAAGAGGTGTTCGTCAGGGCTGTAATTTAAGCCCAGCTTTATTTAATGTATATATAAATGAATTTGCTGTACAGTTGGATCAAAGTGCTGCTCCTGGCTTATCCCTCCTGGGTTGAGAGGTGAAGTCTCTGTTTTATGCTGATGACCTTATTCTACTGTCTCCGACTGAGCAAGGACAACAGCAAGAGCTGGACATAGTAGAAAAGTACCGTCAGATCTGGGCCCTGTCAGTAAATATGAAGAAAACTTATGTCCTGAATTTTCAAAAACACCCTAGATGTCAGGAGTACAAATGCCAGTTTATCATAAATAATCATATCATTGAACGTAGTATGAGTTATACTTACTTTGGTATAACCATAACAGCGTTAGGGAGTTTCAACATGGCAGTGAAATCACTAAAAGAAAAAGGCGCGAAGAGCTCCTAATGCAATTAAGAGAATAGTTTATAATTTCCAAATTACAATTAAAATGTGGCTAAACTATATTTGATAGTGCCATCCAGCCCATTGTGCTGTATCGTAGTGCAGTATGGGGTCCACTTAATCATCATAGCTATACCTGTTGGGACAAACATACAACCAAATCTTTACAAGCAGAATTCTGCAGATATACTTTACACATACACAGAAACACACCAGGCAGATATCCACTGATAATTAACATTCAAAAGAGAGCATTTACATTTTTGAATCACCTTAAATCCAGCCCCTTAGACACCCTCCATCCCCAAGCCCTCTAAAACCAAGAGCTAAGCCCAGAAAAGAGCCCCCTATGTCAGTTACTGCCCCCCTCTCATACACACTCTGACCAATCTCACAACAACACTGCTTTCCAAACACCAATCATAGTAAATCAAATTATAACGCAATCTAAAGAAACGTATTTGGAATGTTGGAAAGAATAAACTAAAAGCCAAAGTTGTTATTAATTGACAGAATAACTCTACTGTCAGAGATAGAAAGCGGAGACAGATACTAACCAAGTACAGGCTCAGTGACCACAAACTGGCAATCGAAAAAGGAAGACACAAATAATCGTGGCAACCAAAAGAAAACAGAATGTGTAGTCAATGTTTGACAGGTGAGGTTGAGACTGAGATGCACTTCCTCACATAATGTACAGCATTCAATAAAACAAGGAACATTTACTTTAACAACTTCAACTCTAATGGTGCTTTTCCATTACCAGTACCAGCTCAACTCGACTCGACTCAGCTCACGTTTCGCTCCATTTTCCATTGCAGAAAGTACCTCCACAATAGTACTTGGTCGTCATAGCGACGCTGCAGGAAACTGCCGCCACACACACCCGCTACCCACACACACGGGACAATGGAGGAAATCGACTGTGTGCTGTTTTTGATCATCGGGATGTGGCTGTTTCTCACAGCAAGAAGACAAATGTTGTTTCGTTTGACCGCGGCATATTCTTCGGAGTTTCCGTAATAGTAATCGGTAAAGTTATATCACGCATCTCTGGCCAAACTATTTAAAAATGGCGGGGTTATTCAGGATACTCCATCTGGCGCTTGCAATGATGACACAGTGAACAGTGACGATTCTCTCTGACCAATCAGCAGTCTGCCGTGTTTTCACGTAACCTTTTAGTATCGCCTCAGCTCGCTTGGAACCTCTCCGGAGGTGGTACGGAAAAAAGTACCTGGAAGCAGGTACAGGTACAACTTTCACACAGTGGAAAACCAAGAGTCAAGTTGAGTCGAACTGAGGTGAGCTAGTACTGTGTAATGGAAAAGCGCTTAATATTTGATTTAAAAGAGCTAAATGACCTCTCAACATTAAAAATATTCCTAGGAGAAGGAGGCAGGCCATAGCTTGCTGCCCAATATGTATTAACATGCCACAACCTGAGGGACAGTGAATGACCTTGACATACATACATTAATAAAAAATATATGTATATGTATTTTTCACTTTGTATTTTTGAACTGAAAGTCTACAAATATTTTTATATTATCTGTATATATTTTAATAGCACATTTCTTGTGTTTATGTATGTTTTTATTTCACACATGCTTTGGCAATGTTTACGTCTGTTTCCCATGCCAGTAAAGCCCCAGTCCATTGAATTGAATCTTATCCCTCATTTTCCTCAATGACAACACCATGTGCAAAGATGGATATGAATTTCAAGAAATGAGCCAGTAGTGTAACTGTGCCTGTTATTTGCCAAGTTAGTTTTCCATTCTGTCATGAAGACCAGGGAAAGTATTGTCAGTATAGAGTGGAAAATGCCGTAATAACTCATGTCAACTATGTATTTAAGCTGTTTTCTCCACCAGTTAACATCTAAACCATGTCACTATACATTCCCATACTAAGCTAAACAACGATAAAGTGATATTCCCAAAGGTATTTTCAAGTCGGTGGCCGAAAAATCGGCAAAAGAAAATGCAAACGGATGCTTGTTTCCATCCACTACCTTAATGTGATCATTAGGAGTTGGTTCATTGAGATAAGCAGTAGGGTGGCACCAATTCTCCAGTTGGGGGCCATTATACCATTGCAGAATAGGAGGGCGTAAGATGATGTAATTGAGTGAGCTAGCGTGACACCTAAGACGGGAAAGTGAGGTTAACGAAGCTGGATACAGGATGATAAAATAATACATCACAAATATAACTAACTAACGTTAATCCTGTTTACAAGCTACATGCACAACATCATGCAGGCTGGGCACGTAACGGTAGTGACTAGCTTTTTACTTATAATCTTATTATTAGCTACAGGCTGACAAAATATGTATTTTTTTAACCCATTACAATATCACAGATCGTTAAACAAAAGCAATCTTCATGGACCAGTTCAAAACTAACCTTATTGCTATTATTAAGACAGAGATTATGTGTAGACATACCTGTGCATTGCTTTTCTGTCTTCTCCGCTCCTGCTCTTTAGGGTTCAAAAGCAAAAATTATTGATTTGAAAACAAAACTTTTGGAATTGCATACATGCATTTTTAATCACAATTAAATTTTACTTGCAATAAAACATTTTTTGATTACAGTGTCAATCGTTTTGCTCTCAAACCTTTTCTGTTTGATTGCATCATAAAGACACAAAAGTACCCTTACCCTCCACCACAGCCTCTCTGCTCTGGTGTGTGTGTGTGTGTGTACAGCAGGGTGGGGAGAGGGGCTGACGGCAACGGCGCAAGTGTACATATATTTTCGGTTCATTATGAAAGTGGGGTGGGACAAATTAGACTGTAGCGGCAACAATAGTTTATTCACAACAGACAGTTTACCGTGGGGCAGCTGTGGCTTAGAGGTAGAGCGGGTCATCCACTAGGTCGGCGATTCGATCCTGGCTTCCCCCAGCCACATGTCGAAGTGTCCTTGGACAAGATACCAAACCCCACATAGCTCACGAGTGTGTGTGAATGAGTTAGTTTCTGTCGAATGATAAGCAGGTGGCACCGTGTGTGTGAATATGATATGTAGTGTGAAGCGCTTTGAGTGGTCGAAAGACTAGAAAGGCGCTATGCAAGTACAGTCCATTTACCTTGTGGTCTTGCATTCTTTAAAATTCACTATCAGCTTGACCTATTACATGACCTATTCACCTATCCGTATACTAAGTTAATAAATAAAGAAGCAGTTTGTGGAAGTACATTCGGGCTCTACGCCGTAGATTGTAAAATTACCAACTAACATAGACTATTTGCCACCCAAGTGAGGCAGCAGAGGCCCCAGAAATGAGTGGAGCAACATCAACTGTACATAAGAGTTGGGTATCGTTAGGATTTTATTGATACTGCTAATCGATACCAATACTTAGCCATACTTATTGATACTTCTCTCCATAATATGGTGCAAAAAATAAAGACATTAGGATGGTGTTTTCTTCTCAACTTCGTAACAAGCAGGTATGAGGATGTTGATAATGCGTCTCTGGAAGAGGGTGGGATGGTAACCGGGATTAAGGGCTGTTGTCATCTCCCTACAGTTGAAAATATTAACAACCAAAAGCAATACAAAATTAGTTATCTCTGGTTGTCACGACAGCTCACACTAAGATTAAACTTAGGCTACCAAGAAGTTTGGGATTTATACTGTGCTCACTATAGGCTACCGAGCGCATCTAAACCAAATGGACTCCACTGTAGTGAAGCACTGCAAATCTTTTACAATAAACTTGGCGACAGCCCTGTAAGATTCTGCAGTTTTTTCCTGTGTCATGTTCCCTCGTGTAGCGTTGGAGAAGTGGAGTAGTGCACGGAGTGTAAACGCGGTTACGCAACACCAGCAGCTTTGTCATCATTAGGGAACTGAATGAATGATATAAATACCATAGACTGTATATATGATAAATACCAATAGCAGCATCGTCCGTCCAGGAGCTTATCAATATTTTGGTACTGGTACCAATTTAGTACTGGTTCTCGGTACCCATCCCTAACTGTACAACCTCATCTGACTGCATACTTTTCACCACACTCACCCTCAGGACCCTCGCCAGAAATCCATAAAAAGGCCATCAACGATGAGTTAGCAATACTTGTACGCAACAATGTGTGGCCTATTGGCATTGTTTTAAATTAATTCAAATGAATTACATGTTAGTACAAATTTGTTGGAACTTCCCTTTTTGGAAAACGTGACAGCCTAATGTAGGGACAGTGCCACAAGTCTTTAATTTGAGTATAAACAAATCAAAAGCAGCCTTGACTCAGAGGGTTAATATCCCTTCTGTGCAGGAAGGAGCTCATCGCTGAACTGGACCAAGATGAGAAGGACCAGCAGAACACGTCCCGTCTGGTGCAGGAGCACAAAAAGCTACTGGAGGAGAACAAGAGTCTGTCCACATACTACCAGAAGTGCAAAAAACAGCTGGAGCTGATCCGGGTCCAGCAACAGAAGAGACAAGGCACGTCGTGATGAGGCAGAGGCACATGAACTGTTACCATCCTCTCCCTGCCCACCCCTTCCTCACCCCAGCACTATAACACTACCCACTCTCATGCTGTGCGCACACACACACTGTTCCCAGTCCAGCTTTGTAAAGAGACCTGCATTCTACTGTGTCCTGCATGTTGCATTGTAGACCCTTACTTCTGTCCAGCAGGAAGATGACGTCCTCTGTACATACATTTGTACATCCTCACAGTGTGACCACAGACCAAACAATCACTGCACCTCATCCTGATCGCCCCAGAACCTGCTGCTGTGCTCCAGGATGGACATTTTCTTCAGCAGCCGTGTGTCCGTGATGGCAGGCCGATGAGTGTGGGTTGAGTGTTTCTATGTTTGCTCTCAGGGCCTCTGGGCTAACGTGTATCCACTTCTCGACTGCTGACAGCCACACTGTCCTCTAGAATGTGAAAACCAAGACAAAGGCTTTTCAGCAAGAAGTGGGAACCATTATGCAGAATTTTGAGAGCAATGAGGATGTTTGAAACCTGTTGTACAATGTGCAGGTGGAACCCCTGTTATGCAAAACACACACCCCTTAAATCAACAGATTTATCTCTAACCTCTCCCTTTTCTAATCGTGAGCATGAGCCCTTCCACAGACCACCATACCTGATTACTTCTTCAAGGTGTTTGATGTATTCAGTTCAGAGAAGGATGTACTTCTTGTCAGAAATCAGAAAAAGGAATAGCTTGGAATAGTTTGTGTCAACCTGGATGCAGCGGTAATGATCTGCTCCTCATGCTCTTAAAAAAACTAGCTTCCAGAGCAAATACAGAGAGCTGTGGCTTCCCTTTTTATTTTGACTTAAGTATTGTTTTTGTGTGTAGATGTTTTCGTCTTTTCTATTCAGTAGTTTACTTTGTATGATAGCTCTTGTGTCGTTTTTGCATTAGGACATATTTTATCTGATCTGGGAATGCCCTTGTGGACAAAATAGAGGAGCCTATACCTCCCTATACAGTATCTAGTTTGTTTTTAGTTCACATGTTGCCTTAGAAGTTGCCTGCATTTTAAGTGCTTGTTTTATGTGACATTTAGTGGGGTTAAAAGCTAAAAAATATATATATATTTTTAATGTAACGGACATTGAATGAAATTCTTTTTGGAGGGCAGTGAGAAAGATATGTCAGTAATGTAAATGTTTCCCACCAGCTTTACATCCAAACAATGACATGTATTCTAAAAGAAGGATTGGATGTGATTTTTTTTTTTTTTTTCTTGGTCTCATGTCCCTCAAGTATTTTTGCACAATCACTTTGTTTTGTCTGGTCATGTACGAATTTTATTTCTCATTTAAGGAATTCTGTTTTTAAAAGTGCAAGACTTGACGAGTCTTACTTTTAAATCTGTTGCTGTACAGGAGTGAATCATAACCAGTTCTCCTCATACATTTTCTGTTCACTAAGAATTAATTTACAACACACCACACTGTTTATTAACTGTTTCCTTATTACTGAGAACTGAGGTACAGTATATGACCGTGAGCAAGGCATTATGAAATAAACTGAATGGTGAAAAGATGCACTTTTTCATGCCTGAATGTTTGTGTTGGATGCATGTACATGTAGTCCCTGTGTCCCTTTTTTAATTTCTTCTTAACCAAAGAGATTATCAATTTTCTGTAAAGCCATGTGATTTATTGAATTGCTAAGTATAAGAACTACATGTGAGGGTTAGGTAAATTATTTCAGTGGCTTACATTTTGCTAAATTCTGCAGAAATTAAAAATTAATTTAAATGTATTTGTATAGGGATGAGTATATAGCACGAACCAATGCCACATAGTCGAAGATAATTTGCAATGCCCATCCCTAGATGGGCCTTTAAACAAGACTTAAGAGTCCATGATAGCAACTCTGTGCGGCTGTACGTAGGTACAGATAAAGTCAGCATGATAACATGCTCACGATGACCTCTTTACCACATTCACTTACTGTGTTAGCATGCTAACATTTGCTAATCAACACTAAACACAAAGTATAGCTGAGGCTGATGGGAATGTCAGTTTTGCAGGTATTTGGTCATAAACCAAAGTACTGGACAAAGTGATGATGGTGCTAGATGAAAAATGTCAAAGGATCAATGTGATTACAATGCATCCTGAGGGGGACATGACTGTCTATAACAAACGTCATGACAATCTAGCCAATATTTGACTTTTCACTTAAAACTGTAAATGTCAACCTCATGGTGGCACTAGAAGAAAGTTCAGTGGATCTCTGAAGTCATTAGAATTCATCCTGTGGGTGCCAATGATATCTGTACCAAAGAAAACGTATCTACCAATTAGTTAAGTGTCCTATTTGCTTTTGAAATTGTTTCATGTGCCTGCAAGGTTAAATAATTTTTTTTTCAGTCCATACAGGATTATGTCATCATTATGACATTCTCTGTGCTGTATTTCTCAGAAAACACAAACTAAACACAGTGCCACAGTGTCTCCATTCAGCCAGCAGGTGGTGCTAAACATCCAGTATTTGTCATTAATGTGGAGCTGTGGAGTTGTTTTTCACAGACAAAGAACCATACATCTTCAGTGTATCAATGGCCAGGATCAAACTGAATCCTTATTATGTCATGCTACAAGGCTTGGCCTGACCTACTTTACTGATTGTGTGAACAGCCGCTCTTTTGAATTGATCTGATTTATCTAATATAGACATTGATTCAGTTACATAAACTGTGTCTGGCCTTTGATAGTGAAGTCTCTGAATATGACCCATTTTTCTATTGCCAGTAAAAGAGCCCAGGCTTCTGGTTTACATTTCAGGTTGAAATTATCTTAGCATTTGCTGACAAAGGCTTCTGTTTTGTTACTGTCTGTGTTTGAAGCTGACAGCTAAATGGGAAACACTGAGTCATTTCATTGTGGAGAAATGATGTCATCTTCGTTCTCCAGCCAGGTATTGTGTATGTGCTCCTGCTCGCCCTCACTGAACTGGTGGAAATAAGGAAGACAGCATATTGTTGCCAGCTTTGTCCTGTGCTCTTTTGTTCTCAGGACATGCAGTGTTTGGCCCACTGTGGGCTGGTAGGAAATCAAGGATGATGGTCTGTTTGTGTGTGTGAGCGAGGAAGGAAGGCTGCCCTCCATTTGTGGTGGTTTGTGTATGTAAGCTTTTATTTTCACAAGGACAGATGAAACCCCAATGTCACATTTCTAAGACTGCTGAGGGCCTGCTTCTTTAAATGCCTGTGTGTAGAATAGGGCTGGGTAATCCTTCAAATTCTTTTATACTACTGGCGAAAGCATTCCTGAGTTTTGGTCAGAAGAAGAGAAGTTCTCAAATGTTAAATGTTGTTTTTCTCAGTTTTTAACATTTTACAGTTTTCATAACTACTGTGCTACGGAGATATTTTGTCACCAAAAAAGTATTGAGGTTCAATACTCAGACTAAGGACAGCAGCATCAAAACCTGGTTAAGTGTGTTTGTTAGGACTGCTCAGGCTTCACTAAATGCCTGTGTGTAAAGCCGGGCTGAGTAATCCTTCAAAAAATGTTATACCACTGCAGATGCAATACCTAAGTCTCTGTATGGAAGCCAGTTTCAGAAGCCAAAGTTCACAAATGTTAAATGTTCTCAAAAAAAATTATAATCTAAACTTGGCAATAGTTTCAATTAAATTTGGAATTATCTGATCAAAGAATAAGTAAACAAGATTACAAATCTGAAAAAGAATTCTAGGACAGTTTTCGATACTTAGTTCTATGGAGACATTTCGGTGCCAAAAGAATATTGAATATTGCACCAAAACCTGGTTTAGTGTGTTTACTCAAAAGCACTTTAGCAGCCTTAAACCTGCCTTCAACTTGCAACCATTTGGCAAGGCATCCTAGCAAAAGCTGTCACCGTGATAGGGCACTGATGCTTTACTCCCTTTTTAAACCTTTTAAACGTAATGTGTTTTCCTTTTTTAATATTCATGCAAATTAGGAGATAATGTACAAAAGCATCCTCATCTGCCTTTGTTCAAGTGCATTAATGAATGTAAGGCACTGTAATGCCATCCTGCTTTGCCAGGAAAAGTTGATGTTGCACTTGAAAACCTGTGTGTGCTTTAGATGTTATCTATGGCATGGTAGCCATGGAAACTGGATGACATAAATAGGCTAGCAGTGGCAGAGAAAGATATTGCAGTTTTTAATAATGGACAGAATTTGGGTCATAATATCTTGCATGTTGGTCTATAAATTGCACCGTGTGCCAGTTAGGATTCCATTAATCTGCATGAGTTTTTTTTAATAACTCGATTAGGTCTCCTCTGCAGAGTCAACGGTGTTAGAGGAGCTAAGAGGTTCATATTCTAGCACCACATTCTTTGTTTACTTTACTTCATGCATTGTGTAATTACACATTGCATTTTATCTACAGTAACAGCTTATGTATGCTAATTGGGATTATGAATTCATTTGTTATTTGGAATAGAATACAATTCCCTCATTCTCCATTCTTAATTTCAAGGGTCTATTTAGAGGGGAGCTAATGAGGGTGAGGGGTGGTAGAGAGTAAGCAGCCACTCCTTTTCTGATGCAAAATTGGGAGTAAACGCTTGACAAATATATTTTTCTATGAATTTATTTCATTTTTATCAACTTGGTGTATCAGTAGTCTGCTTCTTTTGGTTGATTTATGAGTCGTGGAAGAGAGGTTGAATGAACCCTCTTGTGATTTTATAGTAGCAGACGGTGAGAAAGGTCAAAGCTGTCTGTGCAGCCTGTTGGAAGACACCTGGCATGAATCAGTGATTGAATTTCCACTCCACACACTGTGGAGTGATAAGGGTCCACCACCCACCCACAGTACAATACAGACCCATTTTCAACTCTAGAAATATTTAAAAAAAAGCATAAAACTGAAATTGCGATAATTGTACAAGATATTAAGTCTCAGTGGAAATGTATAACTTCAAAGTGTGGTGCCTCATGTAAAGTATGGATGAATTTTTGTGGCTTAACTGAACTATATTTGAAGTGCAAAGTTCATCCCGATAATTATAGAAAGTAAATAGGAATATAAGAGTGCATTGCTAATGCAAGCTCACTGACTGTGGGACAACACCTCCAGATGAGTTGTATTACTGTATTTATCACCACCGGTCAATGTAACACCTGCCTGTGATGTGTTGAATGTTAAACAGCTGACCGCAACAGACAGCGTACTGCTGCATCATGCTGAAAGCACTGCATGAGTAAGAGGTGAGGTATCTGTGTGTTACAGTAAGATGAACATCTTCCTAGATGCCCTCAGGTTCAGGATAGATTGAGTGAGTGAGAAAAGCAGCGCTATAAAAGGAAAGAAAATACCTGTTGTACACTGCTTTAGAAAGTTTTTCTGTTAGACACATTTTGTTGACATTTTATAAGCAATGTGTGCAAGAGTATGTGACAACTCAATTTTTATTCAGGGTGGGAAAGCCTCTGAAGCTGTATTGATGCCATTCTCCACTGAGGCTAATGACATTACTGTAGGGTTTAAAGCGCTTTACCACAGCATCTTTTCAGCAGTGGGCGAAGCCGACTGTGGGAGGCAGGCTGTGGAGTTCAAACCAACAACAACCCACAGTTTTATGCAAGAAAAGGTCTAGGAAAAGCACAAATAAACAGTCAAATGTCAAGAGGGCTTTATTGGCTTGGGGTTTGCAGGTCAACACAGTACCAAAAACATCACACCCGAGATGCTAATGTACAGGGATAGGTATGAATTAATTATAAATACTAATGTCACATTGTGAATTAAAGGTTGTGTGAATTCTGATATAACTGTTCAGACTAAAGTTACACTCCCACAAATCAGCCATATTCTGTATCAGATTGAACAGCACATGTGAGGTATTCAATTAAGATAAACTAAGTTACATATATGGGGCGAAAAAGTCAGATGTGGTCTGAATCACCTGCAGTGTGAATGTAGCCCCAGTTTGAGCCTCTCATGTATTATCATTACATTCACAGTCAAGAAAAATATAAAAGCATCTTTATTGAAAGTAACATTAATGTAGACAAATTTAACTGATAATACCTTTATTTTGGTTCATGTTCATTTCTGTCTACCATCTTGAATTGGGAAATATAGTGGCAACTTTGGAAACGGTTAAAAATCTTGCAGTGCAGTGGATGGATAAATTTTTATAGAGATTGCAGAAGAGTGTGTGGATTCTGGAAATACCTTCCAAACTGAAGCTAGTGTCAACAGCCATCTGGGTTTTTCAAAGATCATTAGTTTTTCAGAGAAACAAATGCTTAGCTCTGTGACTCAAATGGAATGATATCACATGAGAGACACACACTGAGGCTAGTGTGAATGTAGCCAGAAGTTCACACAGTTCAGGTGAATCTTTGAAGACTTCAGTTCAGTATGTTTACTTGTACTCATTATTCTCAGGATAAAGTGAGTTTTTCTTTCAAACTATTGTATCTATTCAGGGTCAAACTCACTGACTTAAAGCTGAACTAATTGATTTTAATTTTTTGTGGCCACTTGAGGTCAGTGCAACAAGCTGTAAACACAACATTGACATATCATCACCTTCTAAATCTACTTGCAAACTGTTGCGTATTTACACATTCAGCAGACACAGAGCAACATCAGCATTCATTTCGAGTCATGTTTGTGTCCACAAACATAAGTCCAATATTAACTCTCCTTTTAGTTCACCAGCTAGTTGCTAACTGTGTCTGTTTGTTGTTTGGTGCTGGGTAGGTAGTGTACAATGTTTTTTTAAAGCTTTTTAGCTGAAAACAGCTGCCTGATTAATTTAAAAACAAATAATTGATAAAATAATACTTTTTTTAGATTTATTTTTGACAAAAACTGGGGGAGTGGAAGATAAAATAACTCTATATTGAAGACAGAGCCTGACTAAAATCTGTATAAATGGTATACAAACCTAATGTTAGTGTGTGCAGCCCCTGTAATCAGATTCTGTGTGGGTTTGTTTTACTATATTCGTGGGGCCCAAAGACCAGGAGCCCACTGTAATTGTGGGGTACCGACAGCTTTGTGGGGCCAAAATGCTGGATCCCACAAGGGGTTTGAAGGGCTGTTTGAGGCTTAAGACTTGGTTTTAGGGTTAGGGTTAAAATTAGGTTAGGGTTACGGTAAGGGTTGGGGTAAGGTACTTAGTTGTGATGGTTAAGGTTAGGGTAAGGGGCTAGGGAATGCATTATATCAATGACAGGTCCCCACGAAGATGGTGCCACAAACCTGTGTGTGTGTGTGTGTGTGTGAGCTGGAGAGCGCTGGGGAGTCAGTTTGGAGTTGGACAGTGCGACAGCCGGTTATTACGGCCCATGTGACTGACAGCGTGTGGGCGATAAGGTAATTGCTAAAGTATGCCTGTGGTGACGAGGGCCTTCGGGGGAGCGGATGTTCAGCAGACTGAGGCACGCAGAGAGCACAGCCAGCCCAGAACTGATGACTCATCTCTCACACCCCATTCACTCTTGTTTGTTTACTTCGTTCATCGACAGCCTGAGCCAGAGCAGTGGAAGACAGGGAACTGTCACCCAATGATTGAGCCGTCTTAAAGGATTTCACCTGTTTAGACTTCAACTCAAGCAGCTTAGTTTGAGCCAGGTCCACTTCCCATGTAAACAGCCTCCAGAGCTGGCAGACTGTAAGCTTATGGAGAGTCAGACACAGGTCTTAATTTACCAACTGCACCCCCAATGATTGAGGTACTGCAGTGGTTGGGATTAAATGCTAGACAGTATACATTTATTTATTACATTTATTCAATTTAATGTGTTTTTATTTAGGTTACATTTTAAAGAAATGTGTATAAAATGATGCAAAAGACATCTAAGAGATTTCCATTTGATGGAATGGTGCAGCTGTAAAAAATGTGAATATTTCGCTTAGTGTAAACAGTATAGCTTCAAAGATGAGTGTTGAAAGCATCCCTGTTTAATCCACAGATGTCACTGTAGAATGTAAGTTCCAGTGATAAATTACATGATGAAAGAAATTGATTTGAAATTGTTTTGAAAAACTGTGCTGTCACCTTTTGTTGGTTATGACATGAAACCTTGTGGTATTTGCAGGATTTGTATGAGCCTGATTTAATACGCGAGGTGCAAACACAGATACTGCCTGTCAACAAATTTCAGTCTAAAAAACATCAGATCAGCATCTGCCTTGACAAAACTTGTAGCTTGAATTTCATGACAATAATCTCCACATAAAGAATATATTAAATCTATATATTTAAATATTTAAACTGTGAGCTCAGATTTACAGACTATTTTCCAAACCATCAGAACAGTAGCCAGTAAACAAAGCCCTCCTGTCTAGGCAATTGTACTTTTTGGTTTGTTAACCACTATTTGCTCGTGGAAAACTTTGATGGTTGTGTTCATGTGCCAAAAAACTGGCTTTCCGACCATCTGAACTCTGCAGCTCTCCAACTCAGCACCCACATACATGCATGCCACGCACACTCGTACACACCTGACAAACACACAATGACAATCTGTCATCTGTGGATCTTTAGGCTTTTACCTTTTAATCTCTGAGATATGGAGAGACCTGCAAACTAGTTCATTCTGTCAGACAGATCCTGTCAGAAAACTGGAGGGAAGGATTGACCCTACAGTTCCTTCCACTCAGCCAGCCAAACACACACACACTGAGATGGGTTTCTGCACCTGGATTCTTCTGCCGCATTCCAATATGTGTCTGTTAACCTCTCTGACCCCATCAAACCCAGCAGTGGGTTCATTATTACAAATATGCAGTGTGTTGTGCACTTAAGCATTGACATTTATTTCAAAATCTACTAAAGTTTCTAAAGATACGAAATATGTCTTAAATGATGCATAAACAGAGAACAATTACATTTAAATGAATGATGCAGCCAAAAACATTTAAGATTCATGGCTTTTATTGTCACGTACAGCTACACTGTATAATTTACATTCAGTCATTTAGCAGACGCTTTTATCCAAAGCGACTTACACCCACAGACCGAAGGCACAGCTTCGGGAGCAATTTTGGGGTTCAGTATTTTTCTCAAGGATACTTCGACACATGGCTGGGGGAAGCCAAGATTGAACCGCCGACCTTCCAATTGGTGGACAACCGCTCTGCCACCAAGCCACAGCCGAATTTTGTACAATGAAAGTCTTTGTTTGCCATCCTCTCCCATTTCCTGATTGCCACACAGAGAAAACAATTACTTAAAAGGGTTAACCTCTTCAAACTCACTGACCCACCAATTAGTCAGTCATGACAAACTCATGCTGCCAAACTTTGTTCAAACATTCAGAACTTGATTTTAGATTCCTGCGGAGATCCACAAGTTTCTAAAGATACCCCCATATGAATTCTGGGGAAATGTCCATGTGATGAAATGATCTAGCCATAAAAACATGGAGTCCTGCGTTTGAATATATATAAAGTTAGAAGAAGAGTATGGAAGATTTAAAATGCCTAAATAAAAACAAATCAAACAGAGAAATAAAGTGAATTACAATACACATTGTTATATGTATTTCCTGTTTATGTGTGTGTTTACTGTCATAATTTAATGAAAGACATGCTAAAATGACAATTCTTTAGCTTTTTGGCCTTAATAACTGAATGAATTGTGACATGGATTTTCCATGCCACATTAAAATCAAATCACAAAGTGAGGAGACTGCTTTCACATGCATTTTGGCCTCAAAATCTCACATTGCAGGCAAATGAAAACATTTGTATCAAATTGGGTAATAAATTATGTATATCAAGTGTGTGTTTGTCAATTAGTGAAGACAAAGTGAAGAGATTGCTTTTGCATGCATTTGGGCCTTGAAATCTCACATTGCAGGCAAAATGAAAACATTTGTATCAAATTGGGTAATACATTATGTATCAAGTGTGTGTTTGTCAATTAGTTTTAGTTATTGTTCCACTCTAAAATAAAATGGTCACTAAATCTCATGAAAACAGAGTTAGCAATCTTAATTTCTTCAAAGATTATGCAAAAAGTAACCAGATAAATAAGCAACTTACACAGAAGTCATTGTTTTAAATGATGTATTTACTGAATAATCTGTATTTCTGCAAATATAGATAAAGAAGTCTGACGTTGTGAGACTGTGAGTTCTTTATTGACCTCAAAGTTTGTATTTTTGCAGTGTTCAAGACAACATTTAATATATTTACAGCTTATACATTTATAGAGTCATCAACTATGCGGTTAACCAATAGTGAAATGCTGGAAAGCATAAAACAATAAACTACCATTTACGCTGACATATACTAAACATACAATGTCAAAGTTATAACATTTTGACAGGAAACAAAAATGTGTTAAACACTATGGTAAAATTTATTTTTATAACTTTAAAGCTCCTTCAAAGAGAATGTTGGAACAGGAAAAAACAGAACAAGTATACAAAATAAATAAAAAAATTAAAAAACCTGGACAATATGCATTTCTGTTTGCATCTTGCATTTGAATAATTTGTATATCTATATATATCTGAATGTCTGTTGTGTGTGTGTGCGTGCATTTGTGTATTTGTTGACACAGTAATGAAACGTGGGTTTGAAAAGTGCATTGGCTGTTTGTTTACTTTTGTGTTTTTTTTGAGGAATGAGGGGCTGTCCTGAAGGTAACCTGAGCCTGATAGGTCGGTCTGTGGCAGCCGCTGTTATGAATGGCGGTTAGGCCGGTCCCTGAGGCATCGTCAGGCTTCCAGTAATTGATGTAATCAAAGGCATTTGGCTTTGGGTCACATGCTAGTTTACTGGCTGACAAGAGTGCTGCATTTACGTCTTTGTGCCTCTGTCTGGACTTGCCGCTCTCCTTAGCCAGCAAATTCATGGAAGTTCTTTTTGGCTGGTGGTCCTATCTGGGTGACCGCAAACTCAGATGAATCACTTGGAAATGAGTCATCCTCACTCTTGAAGTGATGACTCTTTGACCGATGTGTCTCTCGTTCTGAGCTGGGCTTTTTTTCATGCTTTTGGTATTGCTTTGAACACTTTTCCTATGAGTCATTGCTTTGACAAAATGTAGGATTATATATGTGTCTGTTCTGCTCACAGTGCAACTTTACTGAACTGCTCCGCATATAAACTGAGAACTGTGCTGCTGTAATTGGATTAAAAGCTTCATGAAATCTGTGCAGACAGGCTCCTGAAGAAGCTGGATGAATTATATCTACAGTTTATGTGTGTGTTTGTGTGCTAAGAAATACAAAAACTGATGTTGTAGAGATTATATTTCATCTAGTCCCTCCTAAATAGCGGTATGTGTTTACTATCTGACTTTGTCACTCAAGTGTGTCCCAGCAGTGCTGCATCAAAGAGTTGTTGTCTGCATGGCAAGGAAAATTCAGTGTGGAAAAGTACATTGCAAAAATCTTTTTCTTTCCTAACAGTCTCCTTTCAGTCCTGACAGTCTTATTGTGTTAAAACAAGTCAAATAATCCAGTACAAATCAATTTATTTGAAGAATTTTCTATAATCAAGTGTCATTTTTCTTTATTCTAGTACAGCAATCTGCCTTTGTCTCTTTATTCATGATACTGACAAAAATTTCTAAATGTAATCTTGAAACAAGTCGATTTCTATTAGAAACAAGTTTAAAATACTTTCTTGTTTTAAGAAAATTAGTCTCTGTGCCTAAGTATAGAATAAAGTTACTTGATAAGATTACTTGGTTTGATAATGTCCCTACATTTTGGAGAAAGCTAAAACTCTTTCTTAGCAGTGAAATATGTACTGTATATGCATGCCGCAACTCTGGCTTTGTTCTTCTTTGTTCCACTAAGTTTTTTCAATTTGTGTTGGTCTATATATGCTCTAAAGGGTTGTGCCGTTTAAGATATCTGTTGTCTTGTGATTATCTATCAATTTTTTCCTCATATATTGTATTCAGTCATTTAGCTTTTTCAAAATCAACATTCATAAATGTAAAGCTTATTTGATTTTTTTTTTACTGTGAAGATTTTTTGTGTAACACTTTTCATTCTAACATGATTTACATCTATTATTTGGTGACACTTCTAAAAAGGCACCCATTTTAAAACATTAATGAGTTACTAATGGTTTTATTAATGGATGCTTTACAGATCAGTAATAAGTCATTTATGAGAAAAACATTATTGCCATATTGTGAAAAATCCATATGGCTGTTATCATTAGTTTCTAATAAGCCACCAAGTCTGCAGTTATAAATGTTAATTAGTTGTAAATATATGGATTTTGGGCCAGGTGCTAAGTAAAACGTTTCAGAAGGTAAGTGGTCAATTATCCAATGTAGGTATTTTCTTGACGAACTAATAAGCCGTCCTTCCAACTGGTGGACGACCCTCTATTCCACCAAGGCACAGCCCCCCTTGGTGCGCTTTGAGCCAAATTGTGGTTTGTGCTATTGGGCTATATAAATAAAATTGAATTGATGTGCCTCTGACTTATGACATGCCTAATTATTTTCCAAAATGCCAGATGCAAAATCACGAATGTGTTGTGTAGTTCCGTAAAGAAACATTTCATCAGCTTCTCTTGTGTAAATATAGACTGCTCCTTGGTCAAACATGTATCCCTTATTTATATATATATATATATATATATATATACTCTTAATATATATATACCCTTAAGTCTTCCACATCCCATTCGTACTGTGGAGCACATGCCTTTTGATCCAGAATCAGTCAGGTATTTGGGGGAAGAGTTATTCTTTCTAGGAGCCATAAGCTAATCAACATCAGCAAGATTTATACGCCGATATCGAGTCACAACCCCTGAATGAATACCTGTATTCTCCATGGCCATGATGTTGAGAGAATCAGTGCACGTGGAAAAATGTGTATTTTATATTCTACCAATGAACTGTACAGAGAGGTGCATTTATCTTAAAATATGACTATGTTACAGTAAAAAAAATTACACACAGAGAAATATGGACTATAATTACAAAAAAACTGACATCACACAGGGGTTCATCACACAGTGATGATGAAAACAGCAGATTGAATTTGTAACTAACAGCTTTAGATTTAAGCCATTAGAAATGGAATATTTTGAGACCAACTACCTCAATCTGTCTCCTGTCAAATACAGATGTTAACCATGTTGGACATGGTGTGTCTGAGAGCAGGATTAGCACAGTGTTATATCTTCACAGTTGGTTAAAAAGTAACACATATGAGTTGAATGGACATGCTACATGTATTGGTAGCTTCTCAGTAATGCATGCAGGACAGGACGCATTTTCTTCTGACAACAATCAACCAAACAATAACATTCCACATGTGTTGCACAACCATTAGCATTGCCTTGTCCTTAGGCTGAGGGTTTCAGAATTTCCACATAGACCGGGCCTCCCTCTGCATGAAGCTTCCTCTTTCTGTCACGGAGGAATGGCACAAGTTTCACATGCTGTTTTTATTAAGTTTAATTACACTTCCTGACATAATAACAGTGTTTGTCCACAGAGTGGGGACAGGGCAGGAAGGCTAGGCCAATGCCATTGCTCTGTAGACTCTTTAACCTCCCACCACCATCGCCACCACACCATTCATCTCCCACACCTTTCCCCTTTTTCCATCATCCAACTTCAGTCAATCGCCTTTCTCGAAAAAGGCCTCGAGGAGAAGTCATCAAGTGCAGGAATGCCACTGCTAACTGCCTATGCATGTGTTCACTGTCTATGCATGTGTGTGTGTGCAGGGAGTCTATACTCGGTGAATAAATTCTCCTCATGCATTTAGTGCGTTGGGAGCAGGAGCAAGATGTTGACTGTGAATGCACTGTGCTGAAACAAAAGGGGTTGAGGCTCGTCTCCCAGCCCCTTTAGACACGGGGCCGCTTTTGCCTGCTGAAGGCCCCCGGCCCAGCTTTGGAGCTCTTTAGGTTTCAGAATTGAAAAACCCTCAGATGTCCCAAAGGTTTCTGTGTTGATGAATATGAATATAAATACCTCAACTAATCTGGGGGATTAGCTGCTGGATTGTCAAACTGTCTCTCTGAACCCCAAAAATCACCCTTTGACTGATTGCAATTCTCATTTATTGCTGTAATTTCTATTTGGCTTTTAGCTCCTTATTTCAGGGTACCTCTGATTTCCCTCTGTCACATTTGACTTTTAAATTACGAGTAACACATAATAATCACAGTAACAGTATGTGCAGGCTGCAATGAAATCTGTGCCTGTCATCTGATTTCTTAGAAGTAAACTGACTTTACACCAAAAAAAGTACCATTTGGATTAAGCAAATGGCTCCACTGTCTGTTTTAAAACATGCTTACAGAGCCTGTCGGGAAGCACCATGTTTAAAGTCCAGATGAACTATGAATTCTCCACAGTTTTTGTGTAAGGACATATAAACTATGATAGATTTGTTCATTTTTCAAAAGAGCATAAAACACTGTTATATGTAAATAGGTGACACGAAACTGAGAGTGATCAAGAGCCATGTTAGTACTAAAAAGCTACTGAAAAGAAGCCCAGAACATTTCCATATTAATGCCACTTTAATGCCAGTAAAGTTATGCAAAATTGGAGACCAAGTTTTAAGGGTGTTTATTTGTAGTTACGATACAAGAACAACATTCAACATGTTGAAGGACCCATTGTGCTTTTAAAGTTGTATTCCAAGTGGAAATGGATGCTAGTTAGCCTAGCTTGCTAACATTAGCACTGATTTCAACTAGATTAATTTTTGTTGATGTTATTTCCACACTTGCTAAGTCATTGGCAGCTCCTGCACACTCGGTTTTATACAAAGGCAGCCCACATAGTGTTAACTGTATTGCTGTCTATGTTTCTTCTGCTACTGTATTTCTTCATTCTCTTCAAGTTTATTGTATGTTTAAGTTTTATAGAGAAATGATTTTAGTCATTGGTCAGACTTGTTTTTCACTTTCTACATTGTATTTTAATATATTTCAAGTTGCCCTACTCATCATGATAAAATGGCCTCATCACCTCCCCCTTGCATACAGTATGCACAACTCTTTAAATTGTCTGAATCTCACTCACTTTGATGCCTCCTCCATGCAAATAACAAACGCCTATTAGTTGTGTTGTTTTGATGTCAGCAGCGGCACCATCTCAAATCGCCGGTTTAATGCATGCAGCAGCACAGGGAGATGTTCTTTGAATGCCACTCACGGAATAGCCAGTGAAAAGTGACGGCTGCTATGAAAAAGGGGCTGTCTGCTGTACTGTGATAATTCATAATTACATGCAAACTCCCCGAGGGCAGCTTTTACATTAGGAATTAAAACATCTCCAATGAGTGTTCACTTGTCCAAACAGGATGTGAGATCCTTCCAGTAAAAAAACCCTGCATCTCTCACATGGCTGATATTTAAGCGGAACACCGTTCTCCAGCTTACCCCCCTACCACCGCCTCGCTCCGCTCATTTAGCATCATGCATTTGCATTTCTGTTTGTTAACTTTGGTCTGTTTTCACTTCTGAAAACTTAAAATGTTATCAATATTATATTAGAAATTAGCCCCCACACAGCTGGTTTTCTCACCCATTACAATCACTTAGTCTGACCATCCATCTTACAATATTATAACGTTATAGCAATATTATATTTGTATAGAACCCTGTATTGTATCTGTGAGACTTAATACTTACTTTATAGTGACTTTAGCATTCATATCACCATACGTACCCCCAAACGTACTTCCAAAATGTATTGTGCAATACATTTCACCATTATATCAAACCTTTTAAGCTTGTAACCCTTTTTAGCCAAGAAATACTTGACCGTTCATTACCAAGTCTGAATTACCAACTGGGCAAAGTGGATAACTGCCCTGCGGCCCCAGACCCATGGAGGCCCCAAAAGTCCAAGGTTTACGGTATCTTAACTGGGTTTGGTAATTTGAACAATTGCAAGGCAATTGCAGGCACCGGGCGAGGAGGTGGAGTTGCAGCCATCTTCGACTCAAGCCTATTAATCAACCCTAAACCTAAACTAAATTATAACTCATTTGAAAGCCTTGTTCTAAGTCTTTCACATCCAACCTGGAAAACACGACAGCCAATCCTATTTGTTATAGTGTACCGCGCTCCTGGTCCCTATTCAGAGTTTTTATCCCAGGGCGGCTGTGGCTTGGTGGCAGAGCGGTCGTCCACCAATCGGAAGATTGGCGGTTCGATCCCGGCTTCCCCCGGCCATGTGTCGAAGTATCCTTGAGCAAGATACTGAACCCTCAACTGCTCCCGAAGCTGCGCCTTCGGTGTGTGAGTGAGTGTGACTGGTTAGTTTAATTTGTACTGATGGGCAGTTAGCTCCTGCCATCAGTGTATGAATGTGTGTGAATGGGGTGAATGTGATGTAGTGTAAAAGCGCTTTGAGTAGTCAGAAAGACTAGAAAAGCGCTATACAAGTACAGTCCATTTACCATTTACCAAATATGTTAAGAAATTTGACCTTTTATTTTGGTGTATATTGCACTCACATCATGCATATTCCTGAACAAAGTTTTATTTAAAGTTCCCCTCCAGACACATTTTAAAGTATGTATAAATACTCTGCTACGATTAATGTTGTGTAACATGGTCATCCCCTATTCATCCAATGAATAGAAGACAAATTTGTCTTAAAGTAGGCCTACACTGTTCTTAAAATACGTGACAAACGCTTGTGACACATTTCAACCTGTTTCAAGCATTGTCTTTTTGAGTTGCAATACTTTATTTTGTTGCCAGTGCCATGACTTTCTTCAATACACTTCTCTCTCTCAACCCCCCCTTAAGTGTTAAGGAGGTCTGCAGCTTGTGAAAAATTCCTTGTGTCATCTTTCAACCTCATATTCCCGTTGTGTGCACCGGAGGAGGAGAAGGAGGAAGAGGGAATGGGAGTGGGTGGGGTGGGGTGGGCTGGGGGTATGGGCCGAACCAGCTAGAACGAGGGGAGGGATTTGAGCTAGCAGCTAGTAGTGCGATTCTCTAAGCTTCATTGCGCACATTCGAGGGAGTACGCGCGCGCTTCCGACCGGCACTAACGCAAAGCCGCACCGCGCTAACGATGTTGTGAATGAGGGGATAGAGTTGACGTCAGCGGCGAATGTCAACAATGTAGCGACTGAGAGTAGGCGTTCCAGTCGAGTGTAACAAACAGCGGAGACGGAGCGGCACGCCGCGCTGGATCACCACGCAGACATACACACGCGCGCGCAGTCGTACACAAATCGGCAACAACAGACCATAGAATCACATACGTTGTTTTTTGTTTTTTGTAAGTGAGAAATAACCGAGGCGCAGGGACGGGAGAAGAAGTCGCCTATCTGGAGGCTTTGAGGAAACGACAAAGCGAGTCATCATGTGAAAGAACTTATGTGGGAAACGGACAAAAGGGCTGGAATACGAGCAGAATAGAAAGTAAAAGGTGAGCTGGCATGCGCATTTCTATGCGTCTTTTCTGCCTCTCTGACCAATATCTCGCTGTGTTATTTCTGCGAATTCCACGTTTGTCAATCTCAGTCTATGCTCTCATAATCGAGTTGCAAACTTGCATAAGTGGCGTAGCGGTGGGGCTACTGCGAGGAGAGTCCTGGCTGATATATGGAAAAGTCACTTACAGAAAAAAAATGAGAAAAACCACATGCACGAATCCTGAAAGCTTGGCGGTGGTGCTAATATTGAAGGGTGTAATGTGTCGGGGTGTGAACGCACGTTCAGGAGTGAAACTCAACTCTGTACCACATCCTGTTATGCTTTGAGTCAATACGCTCCGTGCGCTCCCTTTTCTCTGTTTGTGCAAAGTAGATGCGTTGGTGATCCCAGAGGAGGGTCAGCCATGCCGCTGCTTTTATGAGGAAAAATACTCCATTAAAGAAGAAGCTGTCACTTGCAGCGTCATTAAACACCTCCCTCATTCACTACATGTATCATTCATCAAATGAATTTCAAGCTGAATTACGTGTTATTATTGTTGTTGTTGTTGTTCATTTTATTATTATTATTATTATTACAATTATTGTTGTTGTTGTTGTTGTTGCTGCTATAATACAGTGCACAACAACATTGTTTTCTGCTCTTTCTCAATCTGAAATCATCGTTTATTACAACTACTCATTAATTCACATTTTTGAAAAATCATCAAAATATTTGCTGCGTAAAGACGAGCCTTATTTGCCCCCGAGAGCCAGTGGAATCATCTCCATCGCTCGACAGTGTCATTTACGAAGCCCATATTCTCATTATCATTAACCCCTTATGTTTAAAAGATCGGGAGCACGCTCGCCACCATTACCTTACGGAAAATAAAGGAACACATTGGTGATTTCTAAATCAAGTGATGTATCAAAACAGCTGCGCCTTTACGGGCAGTCCTGCATTGTCATTCAGGGGGGGGGAAGTAAGTAGGCTACATTTACTCAAGTACTGTACTTAAGTACAAATTAGAGATACTTGTACTTTGTCTTTTCATTTCACACCACTTTATACTTCTACATCATTACATCTTAGAGGGAAATATTGTAGTTTCAACTTCACTACATTTATCTGACACTGTAGTTACAAGTTTACAGATTTAAGATTTTTGCATATAAAACATATGAAGAGTTTATAGAATATGACGTTTTGTAATAAATGAAACTACCCAACAGTTTATGCAGGTACAGCTGAAACAATTAGTCGATTACTCAATTGACAGAAAATGAATGAATCAACTATGTTGATAATCGTTTTAGTCATTTTTTCATGCACAAAATTGTCATGGTTCCACCTTTGCAAATGTGAATATGAAATAATTTTCATAATTCTTACAACCCAAACATTCAGTCGATTAATGGAGGAAATAATCAGCAGATGAATCATAATGAAAATAATCATTAGTTGCAGTCTGATACAAAATTGTTCAAAATGTGCTCCACTCCAACCAACAGTAGAATCCTGTAATCATACATTAATCCATGAGTAGGCCTAATAATAATCCAATGATATGATAGTATAACAGTCTACTTTTACTTACTTTAAGTACATTTTCCTGATTATACTTACATAGTTTAACTTAAGTAACATTTTCAATGCAGTGCTTTTACTTGCATTTTAAGAGTGTGGTAGCCTACTTTTGCTTTAGTAAAGGAGTAAAGGATCTGAATACTTCCTCCACCACTGTTGTCATTTGAATGGGTGCTACAGTAGTGCCTTAGCCGGCCCCTATCTATTTTGTTATGTAGGAGTCAGTGATGTAGTGGTAGATTATGCTTTGATGCAAGGTGGTCCCGAGTAGATATAAAAATAAAAGACGATATTTTGTGTAAAAACGCTTTTATATATATATATAAAAAATGATTTTATTAAATGTAGCTCTTTTGTGTTTTGGACAAAGTTTACAATGAGAAAAAAAATCAGTTGACAAGCTTTCAGTGTCCTGCATTGCCTGGAATAAAAAGAAGCACAGGAAAATGTGTTCAAGCAGGTAGTGCTATGTCTTGGCAGAATAATAAGTCAGAATAAATGTGTTTATTTCGAGATACTATTGTTTGATTGTCACGTGTTTGACTCGGCGATGAGGTCCCTGAAATCATAAGGGAGTGGAGTGATGCTGCCATCACTGCGGTGATACAGCATGTTGAGGAACAGTGATATCCACGGCTTCACAGCCTCATTGTCTGTTTGTGCTGATGCAACGCGATGATGGCACTGAGGGGGATCGCAGCATCCATCCTCCATCCTCATTTCTCACATGATGTGTCGCATTGTTGCTTGTATTTCTTTGGAATTATAACATTGTAATAATCGGATTTCATGAATCCGTGCTGCAGATGATTTTGAGTACTCGATGAGAAGAAAAGGTTAGGTGTTGTATCTAATCGTGGTCATTTTAAAGGCGCTGAAATGAAAACACGTTGTCGTTCACTGACACGTGCATGGCGGCAGCACTCATGCGCAGTTTTACACGCAGAGCCTTTTGTTCTGTAAAGTAGGGCCGTTGCCTTTCTTTTCCCATGCATGGCAATCCCCAGCTTATTGTGAGGAGGAGGAGGGGTGTACAAAACTGTAAACCTCAGAGTGACTCAGTCAGCCTTAAATGCTGGCACTTCATTCGAAGTGCCAGCCTTTATTTCTCCTCCTTACATCACATTGCCATCTGAAATATCGAATTATATTGAATCAGGATTCATTTTTTTCTTTGCTCATCAATATAAATAAGGGAATTAAATGACAAATAAAAATCAGACCTTGATAGCTAATTCTCTACAGGGTGTGTGTGTTTGTTTGTCGGGGGGGGGGGGGTTGTTTAGATTTTTTTGTCTTGCACGGAACCTCTGATTTTAACCAAATCTTTAAAGACTTGGCATGCAGTCCTGTTTTTAGAGACTTCCTCAGCTGATACTTGCATCCAGAGAATACCTATCCATTGTTGTCCAGTCATTTTTAATGTCCCATTTTTTCACTTCTGTAAATATGCCTTTTTATGGCATAATTTTGCATATAGGTAGGTGTACACAAAAACTCCAGCCAATTCTGTCATCACACTAGGGCTAGGCAATTATTGAAATCAATATCAAAATGTGAAAAATATTTTTTTTTACGCTATTGATATACAGCATGTCATGTTACATGTATGCAAAATGACATAAAAAGAATCAAATTGATGTTCAGTGCAGTGAAGAGTTATGCATTACAGACAAAACTCCAATAACGTTTATTCTTTATTAATTAAAATTCCATCTGAATGATTAATTTGGGCAACAGAACTCTCTTAAATGATAGCATGATATGATAATATTATGACAACATACATATAATTCCACTGAATGCCAGTAAACAATGATATTGAATGATTGCCTAGTTATTCCATTACATTTTTTTTATTCTCTCTCTCTTCTGCCCCTTCCATTATTGTAAAAGCTACAACTTAAAAGTCACATTAGCGATGTTGGTTGGGGTCAAGGCCATTGCCAGGACTTTAGAAATACGGCGGGCATGATATACCCCAACCATCAACCCATAGTAATGAAACCATAATGAAATGACTAACTAGTTGTATTTTTCCATATTTGATTTATTCGGTTACCTATTTCATATTATTTTTTCTGTATATTTGATTATATGAAGATCAAAATGCTGTTAAATCATTCTAATCACTACCAGGAACATAATTGTGATGGGGAAATACTTAATTATTTGATTGTATTTTTGTATTTTTGTATTTTTTTGCTTAAAAGTAGCCAAATGTAAGTATATAATAAGTCTCAAAATACTGGAATCAGCCTGTAAAATACTCACCATGGTAGGTTTTTAATTGAACAGTAGCCTAGTTTACAAAAGTCATAATGTTGGACAAAATCACTAAATTATTGTATACTGTAACAAGGCCAACATCTGAGCAAGGCTGTTTTGGGGATCTCGACATAATGAATCTCTCAGGGTTCCCAGCCACAGCTGATTTCCCACATGACAACAGGATCCCTTCATGTGACCTTGTCGGTCCCCCCTTCATGCTTTCCATTCTGAACTGTATGAATCGAGGGTCTAAGGATAGAGGGTGTCGTATGCTGTACAAATTGTAAGGACCCCTAAAGCCCCCCACAAATTTAATTGGTGATATTGGGCTCTGTAATCTGTCTCTGTAGTAATCATGTTTTATGTTGCTGAAGTTGCAATCAAGCTAATTACAGTGCTGATGACTAGGGCTCCACAATTAATCGAAATATTATCGAAATCACAACATGGCCATGTGCAATATCCAAATCGCAGAAGCTGCAACATTTTGCTAAAGGTAAAATATGTGACAAAGCAGCTTTATAATAAAGTGCTGTATTGCTGCAGAGATGCCCTGGCCTAAAAAGTTTGTTCTCCAGATTAAAGTGATCTCTTTGTGTGATCTTAGATGAATTTCTCCTGAAGACAATCCCAGTAGACACTTAAGGTCCTAAAACTGCATCATTTTTTATTCTTATGAAACATAGCAGAAGTGTGGTTTAAAAGAAAAGCATATCCTCCTTAAAGAGATAAAGAAAAAGCTGCAAATCCCCATCTCTCACATAGATTTTTTTCTCTCTGCATCATTAAAGGATCGTTTGCATCACTGAAGATATTTGAGTAACCCCCACCAGCTCAGCTCAACATCCCAAGCCAGTGCCTTGCCCAGGAAAAAAGAAGAAAACATGTTCCCATAGCTCTCCCACGTCAGCACAAAGGCATGTTTGACTGGGCTGCTGCCAGTGTGAGGCATAGATGGAACAGCACTGCTGGGAGAAGTCTAAGATCCTGCACTTTACACCAAGCACTATTGTTTCCCCTCTCTCTCTGTTGTGATCCCTTCTTCTCTCCGTCATATCATGGCTGCTCACTCTTCTTCTCCCGCCGTTCACTGGCATTATTGCTTGCCATGTGAAATCTGTCCCATCAGTCTGCGTTTTCAGAGTCAGTGCCTGTCTGTGTGTTGCTGCTCAACGAAGACACTTGCCAAGAAGCTATCAAATCTACACCACAGGCAGATTTCTAAGTGTTCTGTTTTGGTATGGGTTTTTTTCTTGTGTTGCCTGTAAGAAATTATCAAGACACGTAAATCATCCTGATAGTTGCGTCAAACCTATTTGATGATCTCACAGACTTGTAGTACTACCTCAAGCGGAGAGCTTCACCTGCTGTACTCTGAGTAAATACTCTTTAGAAACTGTGGTCATCCATAAGTTACAACTGTGCAAACTATTATAAGCTAATGAAATTATACACATCTGGTCCTAATAGTTTCGAATTAAAACAATGGAGGGGTGGAAGAGGGAGGGCAGGAGGTTTAGTAGTTACTGATGCAGTTCAGAAGAATGAGCCGTGTGTAAAGTGCCGGTCAGTGAATGAAGAGAAAACATTTAGCACAGTGTAATGCCTGTTTGTATTGGATTAGTGCAGAACTACTACTACTACTGGCAAGGGACTGGAGAGTATTGGCAAAGTCTGTTTAAACTTGCATACACTGAGCCAGAGAGAGCTCAGTGTAGAGGTGCTGCTGTGACATTTGGATTCATTACATGCAGTGAGCTGGAGATGCAAACAACTAAACCTGGCAGAGCTGCTTTTTTGACACAAGCTTTTAGCTCCTCAGTCAGAAGAAGCCAGGCTGGAACAACCTATGGAAGACAGTTAGAGCCAATTCATTAAAAGCTATTAATAAGATTAATCAAATGGTTACAATTAACCCTAGTATTATAAGCAAAAATTAAGGGCTCTGTGTGAAAAATTCTGACTCCACAGATTAAAATCGGTTTTGAGTTTAATGTCAGAATTTAGAATTCCATTCAGTGTGTGTGCTGAAAAAAACTCCCCAGGCTCTGTAAATAGGAAACAAACAAAGCGGCTCGGACCGAGCCACATAGCCAAAAGTCACAATATTCCCCCAGATTCCAAAGAAAAAATAAAATTTATGAGAAAATGAAAATTGAGCGAATATAATAAGAATGATATAATTCCTTTTCTTGAGATTTCTGACATTTTGAGAATTCTGACTTAAATGTCAATTCTCAGAATTCTCAGTATAGTTACAAATTTCTCAAATTAAATAGAGAATTTTTATAATTAGTTAATTTCAGAATTCAACTCAGATAAATAAAGTTCTGAGAAAAAGAAAAAAATGTCACGGTGTCCAAATTCTCTCCCACGTTCACTCATTCACTACACTTTATATAATAGACACTCAATAGTTACTGAATAGTGAACATTAAATTGAGATTTTGGACACGTATCACATAATCATCATTATTTTGTGTCATCTTTAATAGCTGTAGAGTGGCTCAACGGTAACTTTTACATCTGTAAAATGCAGAGCATTGAATTTTGGGATTGTTAGAACTTAAAAAATCTTTTTTCATATGGTTCTAATTGTCTTCCATACATGTCAATTTTTCTGTTGTTTTCAGTTGACACCTATCTTGATAGAAAAATAGCAATGGAACTTTAGCATGTGTTGTGGTTGTTTCTGAGCATGCTCCTGAACACACATGCAGTGCTCTATGAAACACATGCCTCCGTTTTTAAGGAAGTAATTTGATGAAGCTTTTACAAGTTGTTTTAAATTCCACAGACTTCTATGTGGTCTTTTTCTTATTATTCCAAGCATCACAGAAAGTGAATGACATGTGCGCTACAGTTTTCTCCCCCCTGAGCCCACTGGGAAAATGGCGGCCAAAGAACCGCATCAAGTGGCTTTAGCTATCTAGATTTTCACCTTGGTAACAGGAACTATTTTCTTTCTACTGATAGTTGCTACATGAAACTGCTCACAACAAGGTCTGTGGATTATCTTGAGTAACCAGCTCATGATTTCTGTAAAAAGACATTTCTGTTGAGTTGTTCAAATTAATTTTTTTGGAACTTTGAGCACTACAAACAAAGAGTGCCATATAGACCCATTACATAAAACAAATGCAGACATCTCCATTTCCGGTATCTCGAAAGTTTTGCAAATCACACCAAAACAATCTATTAGGATAAATAGCACTATATGTAAGAGGAAAAATATGTATGTATTATGTATTTTTGATTTTGGGGTGAACTATCCATTTAATGTTTAAGTCATAAAGTGCTGGGAAAAAAATGAATTTATACATCTTAAAATCAATCACAACAGAGCAAACTCCAATGCAGATCATGTCATTTGATTGAAATTTCCAAAACAGCTACTATATAGAACTGGAGGTGAGACTGTTTCATCAACGTCAAGAATGAACTTTGAAACTTAAACCTAAATTTTTAGTTTTTTACCAATAAATGTGAAAATAGGATTTTCTTCATGACAATACTAATTCCTTTGAATAATTATTTTTAACAGGAATATGTCAGTCTGTATTTAATAAGATAAATCATATGACACAATTTGGTCACTGGGTATTACAATTAAATTAATTTACCAACCAAGTAAATGTTATGCTTTTTATTGAGTCCCAGAAGGGAAATTCAGGTGTTGCAGCAGGACGGGGGCAGAAATAAGTACAAATACATAGAGAAGAGTAAAATAAAAATCAATTGTTAGAAGTATATAAAATAAGAATAAAAATAAAAATAGAAACTATACAAGCCCAAAAAACTCATAAACCCTCCACCAGTTACACTAGAACTAAAAAGTTGTCATAGTGCAAACAAGCTTAAAAAAGTGCACGACTTTCACAAAAGTGTAGACAAAAGTCCAAAAACAAAGAATATTAGAAAGAGCTGCTATACAGTGCAACAGTGAAAAGCTTGCCAGTGTTGCTGCAATCATAGCTGTTTTCTCCCTCTTGCTGAGTTATTAGAGTTAAACTCATTACACTGCGTGAGTATATCAGCAGCACAGTATGTAACCATCACCACTGTTACATACTCTGAAAAAATCTTACGCTGTTTTTGGTTTCTGTTTGTACTCATAACCCCAGACAGACTTCTGTATGCAGCAGAAATGATTGGGAGCTCAATGAAATTTTGTCAACTTAATACTGTACATGTTGGATACTGATATCCCACTGATCCATCTCTCTTTTCCTCCAAGAACAATTACTCAGAGTCCAGGTATTTTTTGTAGAGCCCGACCAGCACATTGGTAGGCCAATATTTTCTGCTCATATTGGGTTATAACAGATACTACGTTGGGAATGGTGTGTATGTTGGCAGATACTCAAACAGAACTTGCAAAGCAGTAAACTGCTCAACATGTTTTGTAAATTTAAAATGTTGCAAATGAAGTTCAATATATTTGAGAAAACAATCTGTACTTGCTTTCTTGTTCTGACTTAAAGGTTTAAGATTTGTAAGCCACGTTTGATTCAGTTTTGTTTTAAATTATTTTATTATTGCTGGGTATCATTTGTAATTTTTAGATACTAGTGTTGATGCGAGTTATTTTATATGTTTATTTATCGCTATTTGCGATTGAGTTTTGATACCTTACTTTGAGAACGATGAACATGGTTTTCTATGAAGGCCTTTTTTTATCATTTAACAAAGGAAGGTTATCTAAAAACAAGACATTTCATCCTAGCCTCTGGTATTTGATAGTCCAATAGTTTTTACCATTCAAAATGGTGAATTATCTTATATCAGCTGTTAGTGTCATCTTTGATAATACAGTTTATTGTTCAACTGTAAAATATATTTCCTTGGACATATTTTTGTTTCAAAATGTTTACATGTTATGAAAAAAACAATATCAGACAATATATTGTTTTGGGGTTTTTGATTCTTCTCAAGTATTATAATCGGCCTCAGAATTGGTCAGGCACATATTTTTTGCACATCTTACCTTCAGCATCAATCTCAGATTCCTCACCTCACTGCCAAAAGTCATTCTATGTGTTTTCCGATGAGTCTTAGTGAGTTGAAATGGCTTTGTAGTCACTGACTGTAATTTAATGTAATGTAATTGTATATCTAGCTTAGAGGGCTTGACGTTTCCTGCCAAGGTCATTTTGTATTCCCCACCACTCTCTTCATCCTTCAGTTGATGGGAAAAAGAAGTGGCAGTTAAGCATGGTGGATGGTATTTCAAACGATCAGTGGATTCCTGGTATAGGGAGTGAGATCATTTTTTTAGTGAAGGAGGGGATAGAGCTGGGATGACCCCCGTGGCAGGACGTTGTTGTCTGTCCGCCAGAGCTGCTCAATGATTGCTGTGAACTTGGAGGGCACACCGGCTGTGGTAGAGGTCAGAAATCGTCCCTAAATGGCTGTAATTGTATTTCTTCGCACATCAGGGACACCCTACAAAAACAAAACACTCCCATTGTGTCTTTGAGGCATGTTAATATGGAACTCTGTATAAGCATGCTTCTTTTGGAGTTTAAAGTGTATAAAGTGTCAGGGAATAACTATTGATCATTCAACACAGACAACAATTTGATCTCTTGTTTGTTTTGTGAGCTCACACTAGAGATGACAATGAGAAATGCCCTTGGTTCATGTCCATCATTATAGCAGCATCATTATGAACTTGACGATAACATACAACAAAACATATTTCTTCACTTAATCCTCAAGGTATCTAGCAATGCAGATAGTTTGATTTGTCCTGGTTTTGAGATAGACCTATCTGTCTCTGAGAGTTCTGCCTAAACCTCAAAACAATGAAGGTATAGTTGAAAGATTACCGGTAATTGTTTAAGTATCGAAATTGCAATTTAAATTAGTGCAATTTTCCAATCACAAGAGAGACAGTTTAAATGAACTGGCAACTGTTGCCAGCTGTTGTCGCTAATTAACATGAATTCTGTAAGTTGGACAAACTACAGATATAAATTATTTTCTGTTTTCCAGTTAACAGGCTTTCTGCTTACCAGTGGCCTCTTCAAGAAAAAAAAGCAACCACTCTAAATCATTATGATGTTAAAAAGACAGAATGGACTGTACGGATTTGCTCTTCAAAAAGACCAACAAAGTGGTGAGTTTTTTACTCTCACTTATTGAATTGCATAATTTCCTTACAGGTAGGCTACTGATTAGCAGCTAGTCTGATAGTTGTCAAGTGATTGACCTGCAGCTGGCAAATAGTGTAGTGAAGAGTGGAGCGAAGCACATCATATCATTGTTTTAAGCTTATCCCCTTCAAAGCTTTGAATTAAGACCTCCAAGATTCAGGGCTGTGAAGCATTTTTCATTCTGAAGCTAACGTTATCTTAGGCAGCTAAAGTGCAGAGATGTAGCGTTGTCAGTCAGATACAGAACATTTGTCCATCAGACATTATATAACTGTAGTTTTTCATTATTTCCATAAATGGACAGTGTAGCTGTTATGAAGAACTAATATACCACTAATGCAATATCTTACTAAATGTGAGCTAAATGGGTTTTCATTTCCTGTAGAAAATGAGCTAAGGTAACTTAGAATGTGTTCCAACCGTGGAACAACTTAATAAGCAACATCATTTTATCTGATTACTTTCATGTACAAACAAGACATTTGGTGATAACTGGTACAAACATAACTATTTAATACTTTAATCTGTTTAAGACAGAATACTAAATAGGCTTTGAGTTTAAGTTATAGAAAATAATTGCCATTTAGATACGAATTGCAATATTGGTCAGAAAAAAATATTTTTTTACTTTCTGGTGCTTTCCAGAAACAGTGTTCCTATTATTATGAATAATCAACAGACCGTAAACTTCTTCTGTAGAAAGTAATTTTAAAATGTAGACGTAAGTTAGATATCTCCAAACCAGACATCTCAAAACCTGGTTAAATAATAAAACCAAGACTATCTGCATGACTTAATACCAGTAGAGGTAAATGAGATATTTTTTTCTTGTATGGGGGTGGGGGGTGGGGTGGGCTGTCAACCTATTAATGACTGCATGGATTTTGAGGCAGTTTACAGTAAACCAAATCATATCTTCATTGACGCTGAAGCGGTGGAGTGTAAAACAACAAACTGTGTTCAGTGTGCGGTTTGGTAAAGAAGTGCAGCTGTAAAGTAGTTTCTGTGAGGGAGGAGAAGAAGGTTTTAGGGGGGGCATCCTGTGAGACCAGCACAGGTGTTTGGGAGGGTGTTGGTTTAGTGGTGGGAGGGGATGGGGGAGGTTGTGGGCGTGGAAGTGCAGTAATGTGCCCACTTCCTGCACCTAGCCCCTGTGCTGTACTGTAAGCTTACAACGAGATCAGCAGGATTTGCCGGCGGTGGCTTCCTGCCCTTTCACAGCAGGCAGCCATCGGTGTAGAGTCTGTCTGTGCACTCTAGTGGCCCTCTGTGCGTCTTACTTTTCCTTGTGATATTTTTTAAATTCATGGCACAGAAAAAGGTGCATGAAAAAGCTGTGAAATGGAAGCATAAAAGAGAGAGTATGACGTTTACCCCAATGGGTTTTCCATTTGTACACAGATGTGGAATGGAAAACATGAAAGTCTATGTGTTGGGTTAAATCCATGTATACAGCTCTTCCTGTGGGGGAGTAATCTATATGTGGATACTTGTCAGCCAGGTTTATGCTGATCCTGTAATTTCAAGTGAATGAGCCTATAAAAACATAATAATCACAAGTCACTCTCAGGGCATGTTCACACCAGCCATGTTTGGAGCAGTTCAGTCATACTTTGGAGAGTTTACTCCTGAGAATGATGCCATTCGAACTTGGATGGCACCAAAGAAACCCTATCGTCCCCCATGTCAACCTCATTTTGGATCGACAGATGCATCAATATACTAATTATTGGTTTACTGATATTGAAGTCAAAACACACTGTTCAGATTGTTTTCAGCATTTCAACATTCACTACCAATGTTTCCAGCAGTCGGTAAGGACTGCTGATGTGGATCAGGCGTAAACAGGTTACATGCCCATCCATCACCCAGAATGACACATCTTTTCTGCATAAAAACATCACACTAGTTAAAGCTTAAATCTTTTATATAGTTTATGTTGAACTTGAGCTGAAAATAAGTAGCACAGAATGTCTGAAGGCTTGGATATAGTCCAAAATAGATTTGTATGCACTGTATATACTGAATAATCAGTATCAGACTTGCAAATCCCATCATTCTATCACTAGTTAGGACTGAGAATGTAATCCAGAGTAACTGGAGGAAATGACCCCAGAGCACAAGCCACAAGAAAACGGATGTTGACATCCGATAGCTAGCAGTTATTCATTCTTGCGAAACCTAATAATAATGTAATTATGGCAAAAAACATACATCCCTGTTGCATTTGCAGTCAGGAAGTGTGAACCTAAATGAACCAAATAAATTCAGTCAGTGTGATTTGAGCTCATGGTCAGTTCAGTGGGTGCCCACCTGTGTCTCCCTCTGGCCTCTAGTGAGTAAGCAGGCTCTTGTTGCATGCCTACAGCGGTCACATGCTTGTGCAGTCCACTCCATGGGTCAACAAGGCAGAGTTGTGGACACTGTTGATACGAAGTCACAAGATCTGCTTCAGCCAAGCATGTTAAAACAACACAGTGTAGGTGCCTGTGAACCTGCCTGTGACTTTAAACCATTTACTCACAGTTTTTATGTTAGATTTTAAAGGTGAATTTTTAATAAGAATATTTTTTCCTCCTTCTGTTGCTTTCTTCCAAATTAGATTTTGGTCTCAGTGATTAGACACCACATCATAAGTTTTCTCAGTCTTGATTTGCATAAATATGCTTCACATTTCAGTGTAAGTGTTATATACAGTAGATAAAATTTTATTATTGCTTCATTATTTTTATATCAATTAGAACTGGTTAATCAATTAGTCGAGCAACAAAACATTTATTGACAACAATTCTGATAATTTATTCATTATTTAAGTCATTTATCAAGTAAAAATGGCAAACATTCACCAGTGGGTATTTGAATATTTATGAGTTTTGGACTTTTGGTAAGAACTGACTTTGGTAAATTGGGCTCTTAGAAATTATGATGGGTATTTTTCATTATTTTCTGTCATATTACTGATGTTTACTGACTAAATGATTCATTTAATTAATAGAACATACCCCTACTATTTTGTAGCTATGTCCTTTGAAGCACTTGGTGACTGCTGCTCTGAAAATGTTTTACAGTACTTCATTATTATTATATCAATGGGAGGAGCTGGTATTGTCACCCAGTAAGGTCCAGCTTTAGACTTCAGTTCAGGGCCAGGATTTTAGAAATACTGAGGTCATGAGACTATAGTTTAAATCATTGCATTTTAATTCATTTGAATAACAATAATAACAATAATAACAATAATCAAACAATAATCAGGAAATAATGCCAGTGCCAACACATAGATGAAAAGTGGACTAGAATTCAGCACAAGATAAGTCACAAATATGGGCAATTTTTAAATCACTTTCACATCAAACTAATTGAGCAGAGGAGCACAACTGCAGTATCTGTCAGGTTTTGCCCTAAATTACCTGACAAGTGTTCTAACACTCAAGTTCATTCAAACAATAAGCCATAATCTAAACGTTACACATGGCATGACAGTGAGAAATATTACTAAACCCGCTAAAAATGGCGTGTTCAATACAAGGGAAGCAAGACATGCTGGGAATTTTTTGACTTGGAAAATTACAATTTTTACAATCTGTTCCATAGATTCAAGGAAGTTGTATAAAATTGTTGAAAAGATACATATGGCCTAATATGTCTTTAAATTAAATATATACCACTACATAATATGCCCTTTAAAATAAGAAATAAAATACAGTACATGTAATTCCTATTTGCAATAAAATAAAAAAATAGGTATTTCACATTATTGATCAATGGATTATAGTAATAATAATAATAATAATAATACATTTTATTTGTACCGCACTTTTTGTTTTAAACAAAACCTCAAAGTGCTACATAAAAGTAAAATAAATAAATAGTGATAAATTAGGTATTATTGAAACATTTTGATAATAATCACTGGCCACTTTTGTGGGTGGCTGTGGCTTGGTGGAAGAGTGGTTCGTCCACCAATCGGAAAGTTGGCGGTTTGATCCCGGCTTCCCCCAGCCCACGTGTCAAAATGTTCATGAGTAAGATACTGAACCCCAAATTGCTCCGGAGGCTGTTCCTTTTGTGTGTGAATGACAAGATATTATAGTATAGTTAGTTAGTATAGTTTACTAGTTAGTGGCTAGTTAGCTGCCATCAGTGTATGAATTGGGTGAATGTGATATGTAGTGTGAAATTGCTTTGAGTAGTTGGAAGACTAGAAAGGAGCTATACAAGTACAGTCCATTTACCGTTTACCACATACCACAAAACTATATATCTGTGCTTCATTTGCTTATTTCCTGTTGGCAAAGATACAGATACATGAAGGCGCAGCATTAGTGAGCAAAATTAATTAGGAAATCTTGTCAGCACAGTGACCCAGAAGACTCATACATGCAAACATATTTATTTTGGGCATAGGCTATATGCCCTCTATATGCGATCCTTCATCACCACAAACCCTGCGCAAGGCCCAGCAAGGGCCAATTTTGGAGTAGGCAATAACAGACAGCGTGACTGCAAAAAATTTGGCTAGCTGTTTATTCAAAGCTGCTGCGGTGCAGTGTAACTTTATTATAATGTATTAGCCTATTTCTCACCATGAATATTTTTGCCACTGAAAATGTCAGAGATGATGCAAACCATTGTTCACAACACATACATATTAGAAAATTACAAAAGACAGATACAATACAGATGGGTTTTCTACAGTGAGAAAGAACCAACTCCCTAACTTACTATGTTAGTTGATATATTGAATATTTTCATTCAGTTTCTGTCCACATGCTAAGCCTTTGTGTTTAGAAGGAAACTGCCAAAGAAGGTGAACACAGAAT
This sequence comes from Coreoperca whiteheadi, assembly GCA_011952105.1. NCBI lineage: Eukaryota > Metazoa > Chordata > Actinopteri > Centrarchiformes > Sinipercidae > Coreoperca > Coreoperca whiteheadi. Next base: position 3,764,576 of record CM022481.1, read on the forward strand.
TACATTTGTAAAAACATTTTAGTTTATTTCTTAAACTGGTTTAGAAATACTTAAGTACTTAAGTAGATCTCAGATTTAATTGGACGGTGGTTTGTTTTGTGGCAGAGTGGGTTGTCCACCAATCGAAAGGTTGGCGGTTCGATCCCGACTTCCCCCAGCCCACATGTCGAAGTGTCCTTGAGCAATATACTGAACCCCAAATGTGTGTTAATGCTTAGCTCCTTCGACTGTGTGTGTGTGAATGTGAAATGGAAGTGCTTTGAGTAGTCGGAAGACTAGAAGGGCGCTTAACTTTCTCTGTCTCATTCTGCTGTGTGTGTGATGGGCTACAGGTGAGCTTGGCTGATGCTGGCTAAATGGATGATTGACTGAGTGTTCCGGGGGCCTGATTGGTTCCACCCTCCAAGCACTGCCAATCTGACTGTATGTAATTTGAAAATGTGTTAAATGACAAACAGCCCAAGTTTGGTAGGGGTGGGTAGCGTGATTGTTTCAACCATTTCTCCTGTTAGGATTAGGATTTAGGTTAGTGATTTGTATTTTGTTTCTGCTATTATTTTGAGTAGCTAAGTTCAGGTTGCTTAACTTTAGTTTTTCACCATAAATTGATGAAGAAAAGGCAGAAATTGGTGCAGAAAAATTCACCAGAATGCAGGGAATTAAGTGTTTGACGCTCAAAACTTCAGCCTACACCCTTGTGTAGCTGTAAGCACATGTTCAGGTCAAGTTATTTGATTGTTATTAATTGACACCGGTGGCAGAATAAAAAGAAAAAAGGACATATTACAGCTGATTTGAATATTAAAGTGAAATATTTCTTTTACCACCAGCACACATGAAGACACAGTGCTATTAGCTCTCACTACATTACAGTCACGACTAAATCACCTTAGTCTATGGTTTAAACTGCTCTATGATAGCTGTGATGTGACTCATTTTTCCATTGTTTCAGGAATAACTGTTGAAGTAAGACAGAATGATGCAGATAACTACACTAATACCAAATTAATCAAATTCAGTCTTGAAATGAGTTGATTTGTATTGGGATTAGGTTAAATTTCTCAGCAGTCACTGGTAGATTTTTTCTAATTATAAGAAAATTAGGTTTTGGAACTCGAAATAAATAGCGGCCGTGGCTTGGTGGCAGAACGGTTGCCTGCCAATCAGAAGGTCGGCGGTTCGATCCCCCAGCCATGCGTCTAAGCATCCTTGAGCAGGATGCTGAACCCCAAAAATGCTCCCGAAGCTGCGCCTTCGGTTTGTGAAGGTTCTCATATGTAAGTTGCTTTGGATAAAAGCGTCTGCTAAATGATTAAATGTAAATGTAAATAAAACGATCAACCATGACATGATCTGTGACTGCAGCTAATAATATTTTTTCAATTATTGATTAATCTATCTTTTTTAAAGTAATACATTAATTGTGTGTTCATTCTTGACTTTGGAAATATTTGTTTGACAAAAAATTTCAACTCAAGGTCAATTTATTAGCTTTCAAACGCATCTCATGTTCTTCATCAGCCGATAAAGTTTTCATGACAACTGACCAAACTCCATCCACTGATTTAAGACTGTGAGATACTATTGAAACCTCTTTTTGTCAAATATATTACCTAACTTACTTATCTTGCGGTTTTTGAATAAATTCATTATTATTATTATTATCAAAATAGTTAATTGGATCATTTTCTGTAAAATCATAATAGAATATTATACATATAATATTTTCTTAGCACTAGTATTATGGAGATTTATTTTTATTATTTTATTTAAGAGCAAACACAACTGTGAGCTACAGTGATATGAAGTATTTAGGTATTTCAGATGGCTGGATTGATTTATTTGTTTTTGCACTTTAAATATCTGAAAAAATACAATATATATAATAGCCCCTATTAAGGGGATTGCACTTGAGTTACATTTCCATAAGTAGATTAATCTTCCTTTTTTTTTTATTATTTCTGATTCTTGATTTTAGAAAATTCCTGATAAAAGTAAACTTGCACTGGCAGCAAAAGGAGCCATGTATTCCCACTGATGTACAGTTATTATTGTAATAACTTTTTTCACTTGTTCTTTAAACCTGAATTCAAAGAGAATAAATTACTTTTTGAGCTTGTTCTTAAATCTTTCACAATGTGTACTTTTACAGTAACAGTTTTTCTCTGTGCTATAGATTATATAAAAAAAGACCTTAAGAATTAAATGACAAAACACTTCACTTCTAGTCACACAATTTGTGAATCTTTACATTTGAATGACGTTGGAATCAACTGTGCTATGTGTTTCTGTAGCTTTCCTGTGAGATTGGCTGAGTAATTGTGGATGAGAGGAGGGTCTGTCTTCACGCTGCAGGGACGCCCTCCCTGCGCACCACCAACCTGCCAATCATGTATTGACCTTGCGTCTTTCTGCCTGATAGGGATGTAGATGTGTCAGTGTGACTGTGCGCTGCTTGTGGATAAATGATCGCTAATCACCATCAGAAGATGAAGGAGAAGTGTGTAAGTAGCACGAATACTGTGCATACTCCACCTTTTGTTTTTGTATGTCAAAACATTATTCTGTTGGCAGGAAGGCTGTTTTTTATTTTTTCCTGTTGTGGTTAGACTGTGTGAAGCCGAGGCAAACATTTGTCACAGTGACGCACACAAACAAAAATTCAGACGGTGCTGTAGTCTGATTCTTTTAATTTATTATCTATCTATATTTAAATTATAATCCCAGCAGCAACAATAATTATTTATTTATTTTCCTGTAAAATAACTCAGGGATTCCTTTCTGTTTTGAAGTAAAGTTTTTTGTAGTCTAAAAGCTACAAATCTCGATTAAAACAGATAATTCAAAGGTTATCGAATACTACTAATATCCCTTTGTCTTCTCAAACAACAAAAGAAAACCACACTGTCGAAACTAATAAATTCTTGACAAAGTGCGCATTTCCATTTATAACTTAAGTGTTGCAAAGGAAATAAAGCTTCCTTCTCTGACTTCCTTTGCAGGTGCTAGAATAGTGGCTGTAGTAGACTTGATATTCAGTGGTAATTAATCCAACTCTGTCTTTTATTCTCTCCTATGCTAGTGTAAACATTTTAACAAGCCTTGTAACTATTAACAACTCCAGTGATTTACTCAGAAAATAAACAAAGGAAACCAAGATTGTTAACCCTTTCCTTCTAATAGTACTCGAGCCGGGCATAATATCCCATTGAACATATGCTTGTTAAAAAGGAAACTATAACTGTGAGATGCTGTCCACTAATGTCTTTATGGCACCGCTCACTTTTATATAAAGAACGATCTCTTAGCCCAGACCACGTGGAGTGCTGGCATCTGTGTCACGCCCTGAGACCAGCTCAACGTAAATACTTTTGCTTTTGGTGGCTCTGGCATGCTGCTCTGGCCTTGTACACACACACACACATACACACACACGTATATATATAAATCCCTCTCTCACCCCCGTGGGGTAGTATGTGTCATCTTCAAGCTCGGGTCCTCTACCAGAGGACTGGGAGTTTGAGGGTTCTGCGCAGTAGCTGTTCCTAGGACTGCACTCTTCTGAACAGAGACTTCAGATGTTGTACCTGGAATCTGTTGGAGCCACCCACCCAGTTTTAGGGTGACAGTCGCCTCTGATTACCACTGGTACCACTGTTGCTTTTACTCTCCATATCTTTTCTAGCTGCTCTTTCAGCCCTTGGTATTTTTCAAGCTTCTTGTGTTCCTTCTTATTGATGTTGCTGTCGCTTGGGATTGCTACATCTATCACCACTGCTTTCTTCTGCTGCTTGTCGATGTCTGGTTGGTTAGCCATCACCAGTTTGTCAGTTTAGATCTGGAAGTCCCACAGGATCTTAGCTCGGTCATTCTCAACTACCTTAGTAGGTGTCTTCCATTTTGACCTTGGGACTTCCAGCCCATACTCATGGCAGATATTCCTGTACACTATGCCAGCCACTTATTATGGTGTACCGTGTATTCTGTTCCTGCCGACATCACCTGGGGTCTTGTCTGGTGTGCTAGACCCCTTCCTCTATTGAGCTTGTACTATGTGCTTGTTCTTGTGCTGCCATGATTAGTGCTTCTGTGCTGTCCTTTATTCTATCCTTTTCCAGCCACTGGTAGGATTTCTTGATATCAGCCACTTCTTCTATCTGTTGGTGGTACATGCCATGCAGGGGTGTCTCCATGATGGTTTATCCTCCTCCTTCTCATCAACCTCAGGTTTCTGCTGCCGAGGTTTTTGCTTAGCCATTCATCATTGGAGACCATCTTCCTGTTGTACTCCTGGATCTTTCTTATTTCATCCAGGACAGTGGTTCTGACACTCACTAGTTCTCGGACTCCCTCGTTTCACTTACTGTACAGTCTCAGGGTGCTGGCTTTGGGGTGAAACCCTCCGTGCATTGTGAGGTGCTTCCTTGTCATGATATCAATGGCCTCTATCTCCTTCTTTGGCCAGTTTATTATGCCAGTGGGGTATCTGATGACTGGCATGTGTATGTGCTATGTGTTGATGGCTTGGATCTTGTTCTTCCCATTCAGCTGACTTTTCAGGACCTGCCTTACTCTGTGTAGGTATTTGGCTGTGGCTAACTTCCTTGCTGCCTCCCCATGGTTTCCGTTTGCCAGCGGGAACCCAAGGTATTTATAGCTGTCCTGCAATGTTGCCTTCTGGTGATTCAACCCCATCGGTTCCAATCATTTTACCTCCTTTTGATACCATCCGACTGCATTTGTCTAGTCCGAATGACATTCCAGTGTCGTTGCTGTGGATCCTGGTAGTGTGGATTAGAGAGTTGGTGTCTCGCTCATTCCTGGCCTACGACTTCAATTCAATTTTTTCAATTTTTATTTATATAGCCCAATATCACAAATCACATTTGCCTCAAAGGGCTTCACAATCTGTAACATACGACACTCTCTGTCCTTAGACCCTCGATTCGATTAAGGAAAAACTACCCAAAAAAACCCTATTAACAGGGGAAAAAATGATAGAAACCTCAGGAAGAGCAACAGAGGAGGGATCCCTCTCCCAGGACGGACAGACATGCAATAGATGTCGTAAGGACAGAATAGATTTATAGCATCAAAACTATAACATATACAGCCATGATGGCAAAATTGTTGTATATATATATATTATTATGTTAGAAATGTTTAGGTGGTAAAACATAAGGGAAGATGATGGGTCCAGACGGACAACCGAGCAGCTCCCGGTGGAGCCCAACGAGCAGGACCCGAGCCACTCATCCCCCGCACCACAGACACAGCAACACTGCCCCAGCAGTTCGCCACAGCCATGTATCTGGCAGCCACCGATCCAGATACATGTCCGGACACTGAAATACCTGTTGAAAGTGACAGTAAAAAAGAAGAGACAGACAACAAAGCACAAAACTCCGGGAGAGGGAAGAAGTCAAGTTAGTGACATGCATTTATGGGATGAGAATGCATACGGATGGAGAGGAGGACAGAGGTGAAGAGAGAGAGGTGCATCATGTGAAGTCCCCCGACAGTCTAGGCCTATAGCAGCATAATTAAGGGATGGTTCAGGACTCTCCTGAGCCAGCCCTAACTATAAGCTTTATCAAAGAGAAAAGTCTTTAGCCTATTCTTAAATGTGGAGATGGTGTCTGCCTCCCGAACCCCAACTGGGATCTGATGCCACAGGAGAGGAGCTTGATAGCTAAAGGCTCTGGCTCCCATTCAACTTTTGAACACTCTAGGAACCACAAGTAACCCTGCATTCTGAGAGTGCAGTGTTCTAGTGGGGTAATAAGGTACCATGAGCTCTGTAAGATACGACAGTGCCTGACCATTAAGAGCTTTACAGGTGAGGAGAAGGATTTTAAATTCTATTCTGGATTTCACAGGGAGCCAGTGCAGAGAAGATAATATTGGAGAAATATGATCTCTTTTCCTAGTTCTTGTCAGTACACGTGCTGCAGCGTTCTGAATCAACTGGAGAATCTTAAGAGACTTTTTTGGGCTGCCTGATAATATGGAATTGCAGTAATCCAGCCTTAAAGTAACAAATGCATGGATTAATCTTTCTGCATCATTTCGAGACAGGAAGTTCCTGATTTTTGCAATGTTACGTAGGTGAAAAAAGGCAGTCCGTGAGGTTTGCTTCATGTGGGAGTTGAAGGATAGATTCTGATCAAAGATAACTCCTAGGTTCCTCACAGAGGTGCTGGAGGCCAGGGCAGTGCCCTCTAGAGCAATTATATCTGCCGACAGTGAGTCTCGGAGGCGTTCGGGGCCAAGTACAATAACTTCAGTTTTGTCTGAGTTTAACATCAGAAAATTTCTGGTCATCCAGGTTTTTATGTCCTTAAGGCATGATTGAAGTTTAACTAACTGATCAGTTTCATCCGGCTTAATCGATAAATATAACTGGGTATCATCTGCATAACAATGAAACTTTATGGAGTGCTTTCTAATAATATTGCCCAAAGGAAGCATATATAAAGTAAGTAGAAGTGGTCCAAGCACAGAACCTTGCGGAACTCCGTGACTAACTTTGGTGTGCTAGGATGATTTATCGTTAACATAAACAAACTGAGATCGGTCTGATAGATAGGATTTAAACCAGCTTAATGCGGTTGCTTTAATTCCAATTAAATGTTCCAGTCTCCGTAATAGAATTTGATGGTCAATGGTATCAAATGCAGCACTAAGATCTAGCAAGACAAGTACAGAGACAAGTCCATTGTCCACAAATAACCCTGCATTCTTAGAGCGCAGTGTTTTAGTGGGATAATAAGGTACTATGAGCTCTTTAAGATATGATGGTGCCTGACGAATAAGAGCTTTGTAGATGAAGAGGAGGATTTTAAATTCTTTGGAGTTCTAGAATTCTTTCTAATATCTCTTTTCCTAGTTCTTGTCAGAACATGCGCCGCAGCATTCTTGATCAATGGGAGAATCTTATGGGATTTTTTTTGGGCAGCCAGCTAATAAGGAATTGCAGTAATCCAGCCTCAAAGTAACAAATCCATGGACTAATTTTTCTGCATCATTTTGAAAGTGCCTGATTATTGCGATGTTACATAGGTGAAAAAAGGCAGTCCTTGGCGTTCTTTGGCTTTGTCCTTGGTGTGTCTTGGAGGTGTTTGGGGCCAAGTACAATAACTTCAGTTTTGTCCGAGTTTAACATCAGACAACTGCAGGTCATCCAGATTTTTATGCCCTTAAGGCATGCTTGAAGTTTAGCTAACTGCTTAATCGATAGATATAATTGTGTATCATCCACATAACAATTAAACTTTATGGAATGTTACTGAATAATATTGCCAAAAGGAAGCATATATAATGTAAACAGAATTGGTCCAATGGACAATTCTTCGTTAACGTGTACAAACTGAGATCAGTCTGATAGATAGATTTAAACCAGCCTAGTGCAGTTTCTTTAATGCCAATTAATTGTTCCAGTCTCTTTAATAGGATGTGATAGTCAATGGTGACGAATGCAGCACTAAGATCTAACACGACAAGTACAGAGCCGAGTCCATTGTCTGATGCAATTAAAAGGTCATTTGTAATTTTCACCAGTGCTGTGTCTGTGCTATGATGCACTCTAAAACCTGACTGGAAATCCTCAAATATACTATTGCTATTTAGAAAGTCACATAACTGATTAGCAACAGTTTTTTTAAGGATCGTAGAGATAAAGGGAAGGTTAGATATAGGTCTATATTTGGCTAAAACCCCTGAGTGTGGGCTTTTTAAGGAGAGGTTTAATAACAGCTACTTTAAAAGACTGTGGTACATAACCTGTCAGTAAAGACAGATTGATCATATCTACAAAAGACCTACTAACTAATGGTAGAGCATCTTTAAGCAGCCTAGTTGGAATTGGGTCTAAGAGACAGGTCGAAGGCTTAGATGAAGAAATTGTCGATGTTAGATGAATAAGGTCGACATGAGAGAAGCAGTCCAAGTACACATCAGGTTTCACAGCTCCCTCCAACGCCTCTATGCTTGAAAATCGGTTGGCACCAGCTGAGGGCAGGACGTGATTAATTTTCTCTCTAATAGTCAAAATTTTATCATTAAAGAAGCTCATGAAGTCGTTACTGCTGAGGGCTACAGGAATACAGGGTTCAATGGAGCTGTGGCTCTCTGTCAGCCTGACTACAGTGCTGAAAAGAAACCTGGGGTTGTTCTTATTTTCCTCTATTAGTGATGAGTAGTAGGCTGCTCTGGCATCACAGAGGGCCTTCTTATATATTTTAACACTATCTTGCCAGGCTAAACAAGATTCTCCTAGATAGTTGGAACGCCATTTTCTTTCAAGTTTTCGACGTGAAAGAAATAGAATAGAGATATCAATAGAGATACTTTCCATTTAGCCAAAAAATACACTTTATACTTTTTTTCACTACCTTTCAACTATTCACTACATATATTATATAAGTCTGGACAGACATGGATGTAAACTGCAACTTGACTGTTTGGCTAAGGAATACAACCGCAGGGCAGGAATTCTAGTTTTTTTTATACACTTTATTTTTTCTTACATGAAATCAGGATTTTTAAGAGGTCTGTGGACTGCCTGCCCTCTAATCCAGGAGTGTTTCAGGGGTGTATGTTTTACAAAGCAGGAGTAATCCAAGCACATAATTCACACATGGCCCATATCTGGAAATTCAAGTGCCATTGCTTGTTGCCTGGGTTTGTGGGAGGCCTCTCTGAAGTATCCATGCTCATCTGTACTTGCCTGTTTGTTTCCCATGATGCACCTCCCTATCTCCAGCCTGGTGAAGGCACTGAAAGATGCTATTGTTCCTGTCACTCTGAGGCATTTTGTATGCACTTATGACACAGAGTGGGAGAAATCATTCCCATTATACCCCTGGAATGTCTTTGAATCTATCAGTTCTGTATGAATAAATGCTGCTGTTTGGCAGACTATGATTTATAAAGTACTTTAGGCACAAATGTACTTGTTTACATGTTTTAAAGAAAGGGAAACAAAGTATTGTACAGTACAAAAGGTAATCTGAAGAAGAAAAAAGACAGTATTACATGTTTTCAAATCAAAAGCAACAACCTGTTTTATGTTAATTTTCTTCCTTATTGAGGCATTTTTCATTTTTAGCCTGACCTGGAGAAAAGACCATCTCCAGAGCCTGATTTAGATGTCTGATCCTCTGAATTGAGTGGTCTGTTAACACTTTACAAGAAAAGAAGTGGCTTTCAGGACTTCACTCCCCCTAATTCCTTTCTTTTCTCACTGAGCTTTGATTGATGTAAAACAAACCACAGTTGGAAGAGCTTAAAGCTTCTCTCATGCATTTTTCCTGCATGATGTGATGTTTTGGTGATCCTCTATGTAGTATGCCATGTGCAGTGACATCAAAACAATAGAAAAATCCTATCCCTGAAAAGGTGGACTTCCCTATCTTCTCGGGCAGAACATGTATGCTTCACATACCATGAGACCTTTTAAATCCCTTAAACAGGACATTCTTTGCTTTGACATACGTGATAATGTTTTAGTCTCTCTGTTCTCAAGTTCCAGGCCGCATGAAATCCTAATAGAAGTGAAGCTTCCTGATCCTAATTCTGTATATATAGGTGGTGCCTTTTTTTCAATCCTGAGTTGAGTTGCAGGAGTCTGAGCATCATCTACTTGAGTTGTAAACCAAGTGCGCTATGCAGAGGTCATGAAACACTGCCCTGTCCGTCAGGGTTGAGTCTATTTGTAACCCTGCTGTATCATGTATGACCTCGTGCTATTTTGTTCTTTTGTTCAGCGAGGAGAGATATTTTGGAACACCCTCGAGGTGTGTGGGAGGAGGAGGCCTCTCCCCAACAATTGCTCTTCACTGTGCTTCATATGTGTGTGAGGTGAGGTAAAGCCCATGCCTGCCACTGACCTTTTTCTGGGGTTGAAAATGTTGTCTTCCCATTCATTATGATGGGCGGCCTGCACTGCTACCAAGCGCTTTCACTACATCTGTTTTTATCGTCTCTGATAGAATCCAGATGGCAGTCTGAAACACCCATGCAGACCTCGTACGAGCTTCACATATTTAAAGGAACCTTGCACCCGGGTCACTCTGTTAACAAGTGGTGGTCCATGCATTTTTAGTATTAGCAGTTCATTTAAAATCTACAGTGTCCCGTGTCTGGATGGGATTATTAATTCACATCTATGGCAAAAGTGTTCATAACTTTTTCTGAATGCCTACAAACAAAGGTGAGGTGAAAAGCCAGCTGCCATAGTCAGGGGCCAGATGTGATGAATCTGGATAAGACCAAAGCGTCATAAGTAGTGGTGAGAAGAATGAAAAAACAGAGTTGGAGGGAGCACTTCAAGGTCCTCTTACCTTTTTATCTGTGTACACCTGGTCAACGCTGCGAAAGTCAGTGTGATTGTTGGGTTGTTGGTTTTGGAAAGTTACAAACTCTGCCAGACGCTGCCCCTAATTCCACCATCAGAAAGGTGTGGGGAAAGGGGTTTCAAACACTGTTTGGTGATCCGACAAGCATTTCTTTTAAACCATACTGAGGCCTTATGCAGTCCACCCCATCAGTGTAATCTGCATCAAAAAACACACACTTAGTCTTCTCAGAGTCACAGCTCAGTCAAATTGCAACAGAAAGACCTCATAAACATACTGCTAGAATCAGTGGAACTAACTCTCCCCAGTGATAACAGTTTCTCAGATGTCAATTGATGAATTGCATACAGGCTGAAAGTCCCAACAGTTTCAAATTGCATACATTTTTTCTTTCATAAAAAGAGCATGTATAGTATCACCCAAATATTAATGATATTTGTGTGTGGTTCAACTTATTCTGTAAATATTATATGACATGTCTAGCTAAGATGTGTACTGACTATACTATAAGCCTATAAATAAAGATAAAGATAAATAAAGAATGAAAACCAAGTAAAAGCTGCCAAGTATTCAAAGGGTTAATGGGTGAAAGACAAATGATATACCATTCAAACAGACAATGAGTAAGTGCCCTTTTTTTATAGGTCTAGTGAGTGTTCAGGACAAGACTTAATCTCCTCAGGTCCAAAGGCTCGTCTGCTGCTTTATTTGTTTGGGTTGGGTTATGATCCTCCTATCCAGTCTGCTGCTGCTCTGTTTTGCTCAGATTTTTTTCTGCTATGAATGTGGCGGGGGAATGTGCCTGGGGTGGGGTAACAGAGGGGGGAGCACAGGAATTCTCACACACTTGGCTCATTTTGCATTTGCTGTACTCCTTCGCTGAAACTCCCCCACCACACATGGAAAAGGGAATGTTTTGTTTGTGAAACACAGCGCTCTCAGGGCCATGCACCCCATCTGGGACCTGGAGACACTGCACGATGTGGCGGCTCGGTTAGCAGAAGGAGCACCCTTTTTGATTTTATTTGTAGCCACAATCCATCAGGTCTGACAGGTGGGACAATTTGAGCCAAGTCGAGGGCAGCTCTCCACGTCCCTTCCACAAAGTCAATCTTCTTCTAACGTCTTGGGAAAAAGCTCCAGACAGCTGTGCTCTAGGTCCGGGGTTTTGTTGAGTCATGTACACAGAAACACAGGAGAGGTGGGGGCTGCGGGATTAAGGCCAGGGGCAGCAGGGGAGTAAAATCTGTTCAGAGACCAGCAGACAGCAGAACACATTGGTTTATAAGGTAATATCTATTGAGCATGTTGGGGTGGGACATGTGCACTGATTTACACTGCAGGTCTTGCAAGTGGGGGGAGGGATGTCGAGGTTGCCAGCTCATCCCAGAACAACTGTCAGGCAAATAAAAAACACTGAAAAGAGGAAGGTTTCAGTTCATGTTTGACCTTTTATTCTGCAAAATCAGATTGGATTGTTTTTCCATCCCCTGAATGCAGTTTGAACTTATTTTCCTAATGCTGTCTTCATACGACTGGACTTGCTCCTGTGACATATGCATGTTTGAGTTAATTGCCCTGCAGGGAGGTCTGGATTTGGCATGTCAGTCTTGTATTTAGCATTGCAGTATACTCTATAAGTTGCCATAAGGTAGTTACGCTGTTGTAGCGTCATACCTTAAGCAATACAGCTTGATCAATGGGAGAATCTTATGGGATTTTTTTTGGGCAGCCAGCTGATAAGGAATTGCAGTAATCCAGCCTCAAAGTAACAAATCCATGGACTAATTTTTCTGCATCATTTTGAAAGTGCCTGATTATTGCGATGTTACATAGGTGAAAAAAGGCAGTCCTTGGCGTCCTTTGGCTTTGTCCTTGGTGTGTCTTGGAGGTGTTTGGGGCCAAGTACAATAACTTCAGTTTTGTCCGAGTTTAACATCAGACAACTGCAGGTCATCCAGATTTTTATGCCCTTAAGGCATGCTTGAAGTTTAGCTAACTGCTTAATCGATAGATATAATTGTGTATCATCCACATAACAATTAAACTTTATGGAATGTTACTGAATAATATTGCCAAAAGGAAGCATATATAATGTAAACAGAATTGGTCCAATGGACAATTCTTCGTTAACGTGTACAAACTGAGATCAGTCTGATAGATAGATTTAAACCAGCCTAGTGCAGTTTCTTTAATGCCAATTAATTGTTCCAGTCTCTTTAATAGGATGTGATAGTCAATGGTGACGAATGCAGCACTAAGATCTAACACGACAAGTACAGAGCCGAGTCCATTGTCTGATGCAATTAAAAGGTCATTTGTAATTTTCACCAGTGCTGTCTCTGTGCTATGATGCACTCTAAATTCTGACTGAAAATCCTCAAATATACTATTGCTATTTAGAAAGTCACATAACTGATTAGCAACTGTTTTTTCAAGGATCTTAGCGATGACAGGAAGGTTAGATATATATCTATAGTTGGCTAAAACCCCTGGATGAAGAGCCGGCTTTTTAAGCAGAGGTTTAATTACAACTACTTAAAAAGACTGTGGTACATAGCCTGTTAATATAGAAAGATTGATCATATCTAGTTAAGAAGTAAATGGTAAATGGTAAATGGACTGTACTTGTATAGCGCTTTTCTAGTCTTTCTGACTACTCAAAGCGCTTTTACACTACATCACATTCACCCCATTCACACACATTCATACACTGATGGCAGGAGCTAACTGCCCATCAGTACAAATTAAACTAACCAGTCACACTCACTCACTCACACACCGAAGGCGCAGCTTCGGGAGCAGTTCAGGGTTCAGTATCTTGCTCAAGGATACTTCGACACATGACCGGGGGAAGCCGGGATCGAACCGCCAACCTTCCGATTGGTGGACGACCGCTCTGCCACCAAGCCACAGCCGCCCCGCGGATGTTTTACCCCTAGTACTAACTAGGGGTAAAACATCTTTAAGCAGATTAGTTGGAATGATGTCTAAGAGACAGGTTGATAGCTTGGATGAAGAAATTGTCAAGGTTAGTTGAATAAGGTTGACAGGAGAGAAGCAATCAAAGTATACATCAGGTTTCACAGCTCCCTCCAACGCCTCTATGCTTGAAGATAGATCAGCACCAGCTGAGGGCAGGATGTGATGAATTTTTCTCTAATAGTTAACATTTTATCATTAAAGAAGGTCATAAAGTCTTTACTACTGAGGGCTACAGGAATACATGGTTCAATGGAGCTGTGGCTCTCTGTTAACCTGGCTACAGTGCTGAAAAGAAACCTGGGGTTGTTCTTATTTTCCTCTATTAATGATGAGTAGTAGGTTGCTCTGGCATTACGGAGGGCCTTCCTATGTATTTTAAGACTATCTTTCCAGGCTAACCGAGATTCTCCCAGATTGTTGGAACACCATTTTCTTTCAGGTTTTTGTGATATGTGATAAGCCCACCGGCTTTTTTACATGGCAGATATTTTCCATTGTGAAATTAAGCTGTTTAGAGGACATTCAGTGGGTTAATAATATTTATAGCCTATAAAAAGTGCTGACACTCTCACAGGACGTAAATCAGCACAGTCTGTCTTTGCAGAGTGTTCTTAAGCGTGTTGGAAACAAGGCTGTACACTGCAGTGGCAACCCCTTCCACCCCACCTTGAGCGATGAAGGTCACACAAGAGGAGAGTTAATGACCAAGCACACAGGGCAACTTTAATGAGCCCTGCAAAGTGTTATTTAGATTCCATTCTAGCCTGTCTTCCCACTGCCGTTAGAGCTGTCAAGAGGCTGTATGTCCTCCATCTGTGTCTGACTTTTGTCTTTGGGAATATATGCTTCTATGCTGCCTTGTATGTTCATGGGGGGATGGGAGGTGATATTACGCAGCGCCTTAAAGTAGTCCCCAGCTAGGTAACTTCCGATGTGACCGGCAGTAAGATTGTGTAATTGTAGAGAAATTTTCAGGCATGCAGCTGGCAAATTAGATAGTGGATTTACCTCAATCAGGTTGATCGACCCTTGCCATCCATGGTAAGACCTGGTTCCAGGCGCTGCATAATATCATTGCACCGCTACACCCATGGTACAAAGTTCCTTGACTATTACGCAGAAATGAGAGAATAGCTCCTAGCCATATCGGTGTAGAAAATCACAACTTTTCATTTTCAGTTGGTCTTAGCACACGATGTAACTACAGAAGAGTCAGGTTTTAAATAGGAAAAATATTGAAAGTGTCTTTCATTTTTGAAGGAGATGCTAATGGTCTAATCCGATTCACTGATGTATGCTAAGCAATGCTAAAAGTGCTACCGCCAGATACAAAGATCGGCTGAATGGATTAAAAAATGGTAAAACTCAACTATTTAACATTAGGGGATTTTGAAAATGAGCCTATTTTCAAAAAAAGTGGAGTCTGCTTTAATAAACACAGACGGGAGCTATTAGTACAGTGTGCGGATCTTTTGTTTGATTCTTCCCTACAAAGAAAAAAACCCCATCAAAATCACAAGTCTGATGTCAGTATTCATGTCACATTACTGTACAATAGAGCTCTTGTGTGAACTGTAAAAGTGCCCATTGTGTCAGATGAGTGTTTTTTAAAGTTGCATATATTGAAGAACCAGAGTCCAAAAAAGTCACAAAAAAGACACATCCAATTAGCAACCAAGCTATCTAGCTTGCTAACAGTTAGCAAGCCAGCTAGCTACTGTGACAGACAAGTGCTAGGATGTTTCCAGCTGGCTAGTGTGTTAAGGGCCTTTCAAACCTACAGATTCAAAAGCTAGGACAGTGATGAGCTGCTATTTTTTGTGAATAGGACCTGGCATTGTAGCCCAGAATCTCCCACTCAACTACACCCAGAAAACAAGGTGAAAAAAATTAAACAACGTCTAGGTTGTTTCATCTCATAGAAAGTCCAACAGTCTGCACTCCTGGTGTGCTGAAATACTTAAATCTAGAATGCTTTATTATTTCTGCTCTGGTTGGAACCCGGGACTACTAACACACACACAAAATACCCTATATTTGCTAAGTTTTTATTGTTGAAATTATACTATGCAGATTAACTTGTCCATCTACTTCATCTACAACCACTACAACGGAAAAAAGAAGAAAGTTATTTGATAGCAGATAAAGAAAGTTCATAACTCAATGACTGCATTTTACCACAACTACAGTGCATTGAAAGGAAGTGGTTTTGGTAAAAATGGTACGGTTGACACACAAGGCAGAAGTACAAACAGTTTAGTTCATTTTTATTTGTGGAAAAACATCCATTGTGCAACACATCCATATAACTTGACAATATAATTGTACTGGTTCTTTAAGTTTGATGCTTATAGAATCCACTGAACTAATCAAAAACGATCTGGACTGCCTGGCGCTACCACTATCTCCCTCTCCCTCCACTCGCTGCTCTTCCTGGAGCATACTTTAAGTGGTAAGACTCTCAATTTTTACAGGCTCTGTGGAGAGGCAAAACAAACCTCCTTTCCCTGAGATCTGTCAGTTCTTTCAACATTGGCCCTTTGCACAGCAGCCATTTTGACTTGTCACAGATGGGTAAGCAGAGGTTTAACCATACATAGAATAATGCATATTTAATGAGTGATAGCCTAAAAAATGTGTATACATTTTTACTGCATCACTGCTCCATTGCTTCACAGCTCCACACACCAAATGATATTACTTTAGAGTCATGGGTTACTGTGCACCAGCTATTTGAAGGGAAATAGTTGACTGAAATGCACTTTATGTTCTTCACAAATCATTTAGGGGGCGGCTGTGGCTTGGTGGCAGAGCGGGTCGTCCACCAATTGCAAGGTCGGTGGTTCAATCCCGGCTTCCCCCAGCCATGTGTCGAAGCATCCTTGAGCAAGATACTTAACCCCAAATTGCTCCCAAAGCTGCGCCCTCGGTGTGTGAGTGTGTGTGAATGGTTAGTTTAATTTGTACTGATGGCAGTTAGCCATCAGCGTATGAATGTGTGTGTATGGGTAAATGTGATATGTAGTGTGAAAGCGCTTTGAGTAGTCGGACGACTAGCAAGGTGCTATACAAGTACAGTCCATTTACATTATGTCCTCACTATTGTCACAATGCAGTTCCAGTTTACCATGTCCTTGCATATCATTCAAGAGAGCACAGTGTCTTGTTTGTGTGCATTGTGAAAAAGGGAAAATATTACTTAGAGGTCATAAAAGCACAAATGGAAAATGACATGTCCTAAATGGACTGGCACACATTCACAAACAGCATAAAAATCATCTAATGTTCAATATTAACAAATAATTTACTGATAAATGTGTAAAGAAGCCTTCATTGTGTGCTGTCCTGTGCTGTTGTTGCTGCTGTAGTTGAGAATATTCTGTGACTGTGTTCTCTTCGAAGGATGTAAATTCTTGCTGGATTTGGATTAGGATTTTGTATGGTAAACACATATTATACAAAGACAACTTCTAGGTTGCATAATTAAAAAAGTAAATATAATCTGAGCGTTCCATTGAAGGAATTCAGGAGTTGGAGATCTTTCAGTAAAAGATTGAGCACAGTTAGAAAATGCTAGGAATGCGGAGTAGATTGAAAATCATACTGGGAGGGACAATAATTTTAGATAACTTTATTTTGCTTATTATGCAAACATAACTTTCAGGTTGCATATAAAAGTACTCTATAACACTGTTAGGGCATAAATTTATACTCCAACATTTACATTTTTTGTAAGTCTGGTTGTTCTGTGGGGTGCACGGTGGCAGAGTGGTTAGAGCTCCTGCCTCCCAGCAAGGAGATCGTGGGTTTGAATCAGACCCACACAATCTCTCTGGGTGGAGTCTGCATGTCCTCCCCGTGTTACCGTGGGCCCTCTCCGGGTTCTCCAGCTTCCTCCCACCATCCAAAGACAGGCATGTTTAGGTTAATTGATGACTTCAAATTGTCCCTAGTGGATGAATGTGAATTCTGTCTATGTGTCAGCCCTGCGACGAGTTGGTCACTGTCCAGGGTGTCAGTTACACAACAAATCATTTCACAAGCTGATTCGTACAATGATGATGACTGAACCTGATGTGTAAAATCGGTGGAATGACACTTTAATGAAATTTCTTCCAGACCTCAATTAACTTGCTCTAACAGGGGCCTATCTACGCAAGGCTGGGGCAAAGACAGCATCTTTATCACTGTATGGCAAAAAGGTGTGACCTTTTCCTAATGATTGATGTCTCTTTAGATTCAAACTATTGAGTCTTGAGAATTGTCCTTTCAGTTTTTGATGTTTTGTGGCATCTAGCCTTTGTTGCCTATGACCAGGTGGTCTATAAGAGGTATGTCACCCGCAGCTGTCCACACTGTTCACAGAGCCTTCAACCAGGGAAGGCATGATGGGTGGCATGGGTACCAAAGCCATGCCTATGGCCAGTATGGCCCTCAGAGCTTACCCATGTTTCCTTCTTTCAGTGTGACATCACGGACTTGCAGCCACCAGCCTCTTGCTTTTCTGTTGTACTCTGTTGTGGATCTTTGAGTTTAACATTAATTAACTTCATTTAAAATTGCTCAAAGGATTATTGGTGAAAAGACATCACAATTAGCTCATAAGATGCTATAGAGTATGTCGTGCCCTGCTTCAAATCAAAAATGTAAAATTTTACTCTTGCTGAAATCAAAATCTCACTTCCAAAGGGATATGGTTGTCCAGACTTGTGGATTCTGTTAAGGATGTTGTTTTCTTCCGAGCTATTAATGAATGCAAATTCCTACTGTTTTGTCAAGACCGTAAGGTAAAAAGATCTCTCTGGAAAAAAAAAGCTTGAGAAAGTTTGCCGCTGAAATGGACCATGGGAACAGCAGAGATGGAAATAGAACATGGACAAAAGCGGATTTTCTTTTCCATAAATCTTACCTTTACTTACCGTCTGACACAGAACGGAAAAAGGAGACCCCTGAAAAATGTTCTGTAACATGGTGAAAGTTGGGGTCATTGTTCTACCGGTTAATTTCTGTACTGCAACCCTGGATACGAGGACCCATCACCATGGAAACTATTATGTGTGGCAATTGGCATCGGAGCACTTTAGAAATCTCCTTGGAATATATTAGTAGCTGCAGTGGCCCCACTCTCTTCACCTTCAACCTCTCACCATTGTCTCAGAGCTAGTTTACTTCAGGCTCTGTTCTCAGGATTTCAGGCCTCGGCTCAGGAATGTTCGACCTATAACGTGTCTCCACTCAACGATGTAAAAAAAACCCAGCTGCTGTCTGCTGAGGTCTGAAATCTCAAATAAACAGCCTGAAACCCACAAACCTACCACCACTGAAGCTCCAATGCCTCAGAATTCTCAGCATCTATTTTTTTATACAGAAGAAATCTAATTAAAAAAAATTAATTTCATTGACTCATACTGCATAGCAGTGCAAAACCTCAATTTCAACTGTCATCAGAGAACTGAAATGATTTGCACTGCAGAACCAAATAATAACATGATGTTTTTCCTGATGTGGCGAAAACCCAAATAAGATGAAGACTTCATATGGAACAGATATGATGAAACGCAAATTTCACTGAGAAAGCAAAGCTGATTCAGAAGGCTCATTGAATTGTCAAGCTGTGTGTGTCCGTGTGTGTATGTGGTCATTAACTTAGCCCTACCTACTGAACAGAATGTGAATCGCCCTGAATATGAATTTTCTTCTTCTCTTTCACAGCGAAATTACCTTTTTGCCCTTCACAGACATTTCCCTCTTGTGTTTTATTGGCGGTGTAGGTTCTCAAACCTAAAACGATCAGCAATCTTGTAACTTATCACCTTAGATCGTTCAAAAGCATTGAGTGTAATAGCATTTTTTAGATAAAAAAAAATAAAAAATTATGGCCCAATATGGCACATTTCTATTGAGCAGGAAAACAAGCTTTCTAAAGATCTGCTAACCCATCTGGCTGAGGTGATTAGCAAAAGTCTAGCCAGATGGTGCCACAGCCAGATTCTGCATTGCTTCACGGGTATAGTACAACTGACAGCCATGTTTGGCTATTTATTTAAATATTTTTGTGTGTTACATGACTGAATGTGAATGAGAAAGTCAGTCTTTTCCAGCAGTGTGTGAGGTTTCTGATGGAACTGGCTTATTTTCCATAACGAGCTGATTGACTGGGATCTTCAGGATGTTTTTGTTAGGGGACGAGGGGGGGTGTAGGGTGGGCGGTATGTGGACCTTCCCCTCCTCATCTGTAGCAAACACTCTAAAAGTGAATGAGCCACGCAGCAGCTAATATTCCCCCCACCCCCCACCCCTCACTGCTGGCAGCGGGATCTGGAAATGTTGACACACAGAGCAGAGAGCAGCCCCAGAAACCCCAGGAATCCCCCTGAGAAGACGCTGGGCGGGAGGGTGAGGTGGAGCCTTGGAATGCACTTGGAGGAGTCAGTCATTTATTTACTAGCTGAACTCAGTGAACCCTGCCTGAGTCAGCCACTTCCACCGCGGCCAGTCTGTCCCACCACTCCCTCCCACTTTCCTCTCTGTTTTGTTCTTTAACCTACCCTAAAGCTGCATTTCGACCGCAGGAACATTCCCCAGGTACAATGAACCTTTGGAGGAACTCAGTGTGTTTCCACCGCAGGGACCAGGGTCTAAATAAAGTACCGGGGACATTTTTTGCTCCCAAAAGGTCTCTGCTCTGGGGGTAGTACTTTCAGAACTACTGGTACTCTCGGGGTGGTGCTCTTGGAGCTGAACAATTCTGACTGGTTGATCTCCGACTGCGGAGCAGCGTTGGTTTGACCATCTGCATCAATGCATTGCTGGATCAAAGGCCAGTCTTCTCTGGCGCAGCGGCTCAGCTACTATGCTGCTGAAATGGATGACCAGTCGGGTGAAGGTACATCACATAGGGCCCACATGCTGCTTGTTAAATGTTAACTGTTGTCATGTTAATGCTACCCTAGCCAAAACCTAACTTTAGCTACCTGCCATCCGCTAAAAAAGGTGTAGAATCGTGGTGTTCCTTAAGACAAAAGCTGGCTAAATCAATCTTACAAAATAATATCTTGTTGTCGCAGTGAGACACAACATCTTTTTTTTTTAATCGTGTTTTTAAGATTAAAAGGACTGGTACCCTGAACTGCAGGCTGCAGAGACTAGTGTGTTTAACGTTACTATTGCGACCAGCAGCCCATGCCTCCTGCTGAAGCACACAAACACTGTATTTTGCATATATATATTTCTGCAGATTAGTAAATAGTTCTGCAACTAAAGTGGCTGTTCTTGTTTCTAAAGTATATACTACTATATATGTACAAATACACATAATGTATATGCTTGTGTTACCATATTCTAATATTTACAACCTGAGGAAGTAGTGTCTCTCAATTTCACCATTATACACTGGTAAACTCAGTATTTAAAACAGGTGAGGGTGCACAGGTTAAAATAAGCAAAGGTCCTTATGTTGAATTGCAGGTGATGTGTTTAATAAGTTAAAACAATTGAGTTATGCAGCTGTGCGATGGGTGTAATTTGCCTAATCGTCCTGGGTCTTTAGACCTCGGTGGAAACACAGACAACAATGGGCTGAAGGAACTTTTTAGTTCTTGAAAAGACGTTCCTGGGAAAATAAGTTCCTGGTACCCTCCATCTCCTTTTTGATAGACACTCAGCTTCTTGGATTCTCATTGGCCAGCATCTTTGCCCATGCCCCAAGGGACCTAATCCAACCCCCACCTGACCCCTGTGACCCTGTTTCTCACCCTCTAGCCCAGGGGCGCCCAAACATTTTTCCTTGGAGGGCCAAAACTGAAGATTAGTGATGCCAACGGGCCAAAATCAAGCAGTTAATGTACTGTATTGTTAGCATGCAAAATCGGATCCCAAGTTCCGTTCCTGCACAGTGTCACTCAGATTTCAGATGATAAAGAATAATGAATAATTGGGATCCTGCTTATTTAAAGAGCATTTTTACGTCACAAAAGATAAAACAGTATGAACAGTGATTGATATTATGATTATTTTTAATTAATAATTTTTTGCTGCTAGAAACATCTGGCTGGCCAAATCAGACATTATGGCGGGCCAACTTTGGCCCCCGGGCCCCAATTTGGGCAGCCCTGCTAAAGCCTCACCTAATAGCTACTGTGAACCCACACATACTATACACGTATAATGAAAACATCTTCAACATACAGTATATTTTTGCTCTCATCCTGGAAAGCCTGTGTGTGAATCCTTTGTGATCAAATGTGTCACTTTCAGCCATGAGCTTTATTATGTAAATATGCTGGCAATGTTATGTCAGGCTTATATTTTAATAGAAAAATTAAGTGAAACCAGAACTTTCAGGTTCTGGTTTAAGAGTTAGAAAACCTCATTGAAAATCGCATTGACATTTGTGATAACAGAAATGATTGAAAACTGGGCCTACAATATAACCTTACTGAACAGTATGTTGTGTAGTTCACTTCAAGTTCCAAGTTTCACTGAGTCCTAGAAACTTTTCCATAACACATCCAATAGTCTGAATTGAATGCCATCATCTTGTGGCAAAAAAAATGGCTATAGCACATAGTGAATGAAATAATTTTCAGTTGTTGAAGAGATTCCAATCAGACTATAGAATTTATGTTTCAATATTTTTGTCATTTGCAGTGCAGGCAATAGAGTTTAAAAAAAACATTCAGAAAACCACATTAACCAAAAGAACATGAGTATCATTCATTACATTTTCAATTTTTATTCATGCTAATTGCGTACAATATGAATATACAATAAAATACTTCATGTGCAACTTCTGAGCAACCAGAAATTAAATGAGATTTCCTAATTACTTGTTATTTTTACTATGCTTTAGCACTATCGACAGTGTCCCTCACCTTTGCTGTGGTCATTAATTTAGACTTACATAGCTGTAAATCTGTTTTAATTTCCTCATTACTTAAAATCCATCCACTCACCGCTTTTACCCAAGCAGTTCCAACACTGCCTCTTACCTATAGGTGGTAAATATTGTGTGACCATTGTCCCTCTTTCTCTAATCGTCCTGTCACGTTTGAATAAAGCCATTACGGAAACATTAAGGTAACAGACACATAGTATGTTTTAAGGGCCAAATCCCACAAGCCAGTGATATACAGATTCCATGTCTGAACATGTTAATTGAGACAAGATCTGGTGAGTCAGTCAGTGTAGTTTAGTAATTAATAGCTGTCTCAATCTTTTTCTCAAAACAACACTTCAATCGAACTCCAAAGAAACAAAATAAAACTCACCAAACCTGTCTTGGTTAGTCTTTCGACTGTTCCAACAATTGCCAAATCTGATTTGGTTGAAATAAATCCTTACAGTTAATCACAGAGTTAGATGTGAAAATAGTCTGGCGCTCCAGCTGTTTCTCCTGCTATCTCCCTCTGCCATTGCTGGCCTCTTCGTGCTTGCTGAAGGAGAGTCTGTCGCTGAGCATTGGCTCTCACTCGTTCTTCAGAGGCACACCATTAAATGACAAATGACAAAAATCAGGCAAATTTCGAGGCTACAGCCCCAAATGCCCAGGCTTCGCGATGCCCAAGGACTACACATTTTATTTCAGTTTTTCAGATACATGATATCAACATTTCATATCTTCTGTATCTCAGCACATTTTTATGTTGTATCTTCAGGTTGTTATCGTTAATTAGGTTGCCACTAAAAACTAAACTTGAACCTCGTGGCTGATAAAAGATATTTCACCGTACTACCATATTTCCTTTGAATACTCATTTTTTTTAAATCGTCAACTTGTAACTATGACTATCAAATAAATGTAGTGAAGTTGACGTATAAAGTAGCAAAAATTAGAAATAATCTAAACTAGTCCTTGTATTTCAGGATAAAATTTAAGTGCAGTACTTGAGTGTAGTTAGTAGATTTTCAAAGTGCAGGGATGATATAATGCTTACTTTTTGTGGCTGCTCAAGATCTTTCACAGTACTTTCACCATATTTCCTTTGAATGACATTTGAACTCAGTCTGTGTTTTTGCCCGTGGGTAAAGAGCAGCTAGAAAAGACAGACGCTCACCCAACGCTCCCCCAAAACAGTCTACAAAGTCTTCCAAATCAACCAGTGCGCCTTTAGTTTTTTGTACTTTTTGTTTTGGCTCTCCCCATCCCAGCAGAAAGTAGGTCACAGGCTGACCGCGGTAAAGTATGAGGCAGCAGTTTGCCGGCTGGCCCCCGTCGAGGCTCATCGTGTATCCAGGAAGCTTGTTGCAAAGGAGACGTTAAACACACAAGTTCCTGTTTGACATCTGTTTCCAGCAAGCCTAGCAGACCAGCCTTTAGCCCGCCACTCACACTCAGAGGCCTTGTTCACCTAGCCGCTCCTTCAGCCAGGTTTGTCAGTTTAACTGCTCTGTGACCCCTTCCTCCCCTGCCTTCCTAGAAACCAAAAAGATCCTAATGACGTGCCTATCGTTGACTCTGTGCCAAGAATAACCTAATCTTGAAAGATAAAATCAGGAAAGACAGGTCCCTACGCACCCTTACTCTTCTGACTGCAGACCCTGAGGGCTGTGAATAATTAACCAGGTGTATATTTAAGGAGACAAGGCAACACTGGGTGTGTGTGGAGTACATCTGCTTGACGTGAATGATCACATCCTTCCATTTTACACTTTAAAATTCTCAAATTGCAGCTCAAATTAAGGCATGATCTAAAAGAGAAATAGCTCAAGGGATTCTCCAAATGAGCCTTAAACATGACAGCACACTTTGGGGTTTGTTGTTTTAGCCAGATAGAGATGGCTCTAATTTGTTTTTCCGTCATCAATAAATCAGTTGTAATCCTCCACTGGCCCTCCATAGGTTTCCCTCCGCAGACATTTGAAGGCGGACACATGAGGGGGTGTATTTTTAGCTCTAGCAAATACTGTGAGCTATGGAAGCTTTTAAGAGACAAAACTAAAAATCTAAATTCATAAAGAATTCTGTAATTAAATGCTTAATAAATTATTATATAATAAAATGCTTAAATTCCTGGATAAATGAATAATTATGTAATTTTATACTTAACCATAAATAAATAAATACATTTATAAATATAAAAATAACAAATTATTAATTAAGTTAGACATTTGTATATTTATTTTTTCATTCATATATTAAGGTATTTATTGGCTTTTTCATTTATTCACACATTTATTTATCTATTTGTAATTGTATTTATTTATTTATATATACTTTCCTTTATCCATAGTGTAACTTGCTGCCACGAATGTGTCAACTTCATCCATTAGTCAGGCGGTGAACTCTGGCCTGCGATTGGTGGTTGAACTTGAATCTACTCCTTTTGCCTAATTCAAGTTGGCAGCACCTAGTTCCGATTTTAAATAGCAAATTGCAAGTTGGAGACCCCAGTGAATCAATGTGTAGGGAAATTATGTAGAAACTAGATTACAAAAAACCAAACGTCAGACAGCTCACACGCAGATAAACAAAACATTAATTTTGGACCCGTCAACATTTTTTAAATCATTAATTCACAATCATAATAAAATATTTTTTATTATTCCTCTACATAAAATGTTATCAATTGCAATTATTTATTAATTAATTTATGTAAGCATTTCATTATATAATTATTTATATATTTAGTTTTAGCCTTTAAAACCCTCAGTCACCCCGAGACATCTACCACAAATTACACCTACTACACCTTGCTCACGTGAAACCTTAGATAGGCTGAGCTGGAGTTAGACAGTGACCTGACCCCGCGAGCTGTGCGGATGTCAGAGGCGAGGCTGAAAAGCAACACAAGTGAGTGACAGAGTCCAGGCAGAGGGCCAACAGAGCCCATGGGAAGCCAGGGCACAGTGTCATATGTCACAGTGAAAGGTGTCACTGCTGGACCACCTGGACTCTGTGCTCCACAGTCATCTGGACACAGGGCTACAGATCTGAGATGTCATCATCAGCAACACAGAGAGTAGCGCTTCATCTTACACTGCAAAAAATATCACTCTATTACCAATTCACTATTATTAAGTCCAAATATCATTATAACAAGCCAAAAATATCTGTTCTGTTTCCAAAACATATCATTGTGTTTCAAGAACATTCCAGAATCAAGGATTGGTGGAAGGAGCAGTTAGACTTTTATTTGAGTAAAAATAGAAATAACACACTGTAAAAATACTCCTTAAGTAAAATTCGTGCAGCCAATTTTTAAAAAAAGTAAAAAAACATTAGCATTATCATTAAAGACAGACATGGCTTTTCAGAGTACTATATTATTAACTGCTGTAAAGTTGGATTAACATTATTATTGATTCATTAAGTAAGTAAGTAAGTCAGTAATGCCTTTATTTGTCCGACGGTGGGGAAATTGCATTTAGCAACAGCAGGGGTACAGTAGTTTTACATTTAAGTTTTGTAGCTGGTCAAGATGGAGCAGATTCGGATTACTCCATATGCTTTTGGGTAGTTACATGTACATTGTCTCATGTTTTAAATGGTCATTTTAGGATTAAAATTTTAATTTGCATATTTAATTTTAATCTAAGTAAAGTACTTGAGTAAGTGTAATTAGTTACTTTTCACTGGAATCAAGTGCACTATAAATCAAACTGGAGTAAAACAAGTGGAATTATCAACTCTCAATATGAAACTAAATTACTTTTTACAGTTGATATTTACAGTATAACAGTGTATTCCCTGTTGTGCTATGTTTACCTGACTGCAAAACAAAACATTAGCAGTTAATTTACTGAATATTGTATGTTATTTTCAAAGAGGTCAAAATGTGGTAACATAATGAAAATCTACCAGTGGGTGGCATGATGTACGCAATATGAATGAAATCCTCTTTCACAATATATGTAATTTTATATTGCAATATAAATATATATATTGTAATTCAATTAAATTTTAATTATGAATGATACAATTTTGAGATAGAATAATAAACTGGGTCTTATTTTTGTAGTTTTAGCCATACTTTGTACAATAATGTTGTACTCACCAATTGCTGGGAATAAGGCAACATGATTTAAATAATTGGGATAAACAGTTGTCTTGCTTACATACTGATTATCTGACCTCTTGTGTTTCTTGCCCCACTGGACTTGGTACAATTACTTTGGTGAAAATAAGAAAAGGTTGTAATAAACAAGAATTATACTTTTAGACAAAATCTTAATTGCAAAGTTGAACATTTCTTGCAATGTGGAGCATTAACATTAATTTGTGTTGCCACAAATTCTTGTAATGCATCAATAAATACTTTTACTAAATGCCATACAGTTACACATCATGCATTAGATTGAAATCTGCTCACTTCCCCCCTCAGTGGAGACAGATATGATGCGGTGAGGAATGTGATACAGTCTGATTTTATGAATATGTTTAAACCCCTTTACATTTTCCTGTGTGGAAACAATGAGGGGTCGTGGGCGCAGCCTACATTTCCACAGATTTTTTGCGGGTTGAAGCGTTACAGTGGGTGATTCACATTTTCCACTTACTGTAAAGCTCCTGGCAGTTGAGGCTTCTATGTGAACATTTGTTAGGTTTTAGCATGATGTGACAGCATCTTCAAAGTTTTTGCTGAACCACAGGGGACATTTCTTTAAAAACTCATCATCACATCTGACACAAGTTGATTCACTGTAGATGCTGGCATATAGTAACATAAGAATTTAGATAAACACTATATTCTTATTGACCGGTTTGCTGTGCTTTCAGTAAATGAATCATGAAGCAGAGTGAAAGCAGTTGCTTTCTGAACACCAAACCTTGTCTTCAAGTTTCATCATTACAGGAATAAAAACAATTACACTGCTTCAATGCAAGTATGTACCAATAGAAAACTTGTGATGAGATCAGCCTACACACTTGTAATCATTACTAAAACTACTCAACACTTGGATTAAAGGGTTAATGTTTTGTCTCTTCTATACGCACAAAAATACAGAAAAAAAAACCCCACACAAATATTGCCCCAGTTGGAATGATATCAGCCTAATGATCACTTTGCTGTGAAACCAATTTAGCCACCAGGGATGATAAGCTTCTACTCATTCTGTCTGATTGTGCACTTCGGGACATAAGAATCTCAGCAGTATTGATGCGGTACTGATCAATAATCCATGAACAGAGGGTGCGGGGATTTCAGGGAAAGGGGTGGGAAAAAAAAGGAATTGGCTCGGTTTCTCTCAGAGTATGTGGGAGTCAGTGGGATGAGATGGGAAAAGAGAGCTGTTTATTGTTGCTCCCGAGCACTTCAGGCTGAGATCAGACTAATCAATAGCAGGGATAATGTGGA
Organism: Coreoperca whiteheadi; assembly: GCA_011952105.1. Taxonomy (NCBI): domain Eukaryota; kingdom Metazoa; phylum Chordata; class Actinopteri; order Centrarchiformes; family Sinipercidae; genus Coreoperca; species Coreoperca whiteheadi. The sequence continues at coordinate 3,792,216 of CM022481.1, forward strand.
GATGAGTAACATGACATCAATATTAGGTGCAAAGGCCCAGCAACACTATTGTGGTGCTTTCCAGCCCGCTTGCTGCTGAGAAAACAGTGGCTCCCCAGGGTTAAAGTAATTAATTTTGATGGGTAATTTTGAGGCTTTGTTGGGTCTCCCATACACGGCCACCTCATCAATAGGAGGGACTCTACCTGTTAACGACAGAGGTCCACGAGACCTGCTCATCAGTTAATTACGACGAAATCTTAGTGGTTTGCGATATTGATGGATGGTGATAATGATGTGTACATTTTATGAGAACAATGTGTAGCTTGTAGGTACAGTGGGTGTTACAGGGTTGTTGCGCAAGAATTGTTGTCTGACACTATATGACTGATTTAACTGCTCATCAGAATGATGGTGTGTGGAAAGAAACTTTTCTTGTGTGTGGCTGTTTTGGTTTACAGTGTAGCGCCTGAAAGAGAGGAGAAGTTGGAACAGGTTGTATCCAGGTTGCGATGGGTCTGCAGTGATGTTTCCTACGTGTTTCCTGACCCTGGAGATGTGTGAGTCCTGAATGGAGGGAAGGTATGCACCAGTGATTCTTTTCTGCAGTCCTGACTGTCTGATGTAGTCTGTGCCTGTCCTGTATAGTTGCCGATCCAAACCAAACCTTTTTGATGACTGCGCCGATGTTAGACGCCAGACATAGGTCCTGGGAGATTGCAGATCCCAGACAACTGAAGGCTACGGCATACACAATGCTGTTGAGTATGGTGATGGCGGGCAGTGTTGGGGGGCTCCTCCTGAAGTCCACTGACATCTCCACAGTTTTGAGTGTATTCAGCTTCAGGTTGTTATAACTGCACCAGATGGCCAGCTGTTTAATCTCCCGTCTGTATGAAGACTCATTCCCATCCCGAATGAGGCCGATGACTGTATGCAAACTTAAGGAGTTTTACAGACAGGTCTCCTGAGGTGCAGTTTTTGGTTTGGAAGAAGAAGAGCAGTGGGGAGAACACACATCCCTGGGGGGTGCCTTTGCTGATTGTGGATGTGCCTTTCGTGGATGTGATTTTCACCAGCTTCACTTGTTGCCTCCTGTCTATCAGGAATATTGTGATCCACTTGGTGCTGGCACAGTGAGCTGATTGAGATTAGAGCAGACAACTTCTGGGATAATGGTGTTGAATGCCACAAACAGGATCCTTGCATGTCCCTATTGGTACAAGATGTTGCAGGATATAATGCAGTCCCACGTTGACTGCATCAGACACTGACCTGTTTGCCCAGCAGGCAAACTGCAGGGTTTCCAGCAGGGGGCCTGTGATGTCCTTCGGGTGGGTCAACACCAGTCTCTCAAAGGATTTCATGAGCACAGACACCAGGGCGACAGGCCTGTAGTCATTGAGTCCTGAGACAGAGGGTGTCTTGATTGTTGATCGTTTGAAGAAGGAGGGGACTTCACACAATGATCTGTTGAAGCTTTTCAGTGTAGCTTTTCTTTCCTACTCTGATGTACTTTGTCAGTGAGTTTCGGGCCTTCTTGTACAGCATACTGTCTTCACCTCTGTAGTCCTTCTCCTTGGCCTGACGAAGCTGCCTGAGTTTAGCTGTGAACCAGGGTTTGTTGTTGTTGTATGTGCCATTGTGTGGCATGTCGTGACAAATATCTTATGGAGTGCCAAAACGCTACATAAAAGTGTCACCACAGGACTACAGTCCCTTTTACTTGCTGAGTAAGTGTATTGAACATATCAATGAGTAGATGTCCCAAAACATTCTACATAGAAAAAAATGAAATTATTGTTTTTGGCCCCAAACAAGAGATATTAAAACTCAGTGCTCGCCTTGAATTCATGACAATAAAAGCTACAATTCAAGTCAGAAATAGTTTTTAAATAATTTTGTGCGTATGTTCATGTCCTCTTCAGACAAATTGTAATGAGATTAGTTATTCTCTGACTTTTCCTCTAGCACCATCATGAGGTCAAAATTGCATTTCATCCAATACTTTGGTTTATGACTATATACCCTCAAAACTAATAACATTCTCAACAGCCTCAGTTTTACTTTCATTAGTGTTTAGTGAAAGTAAAACTGAGGCAAATGTTAGCATGCTAAAATTCCAAACTAAGATGGTGAACATCGCTAGCATGTTAATGCCATTGGAAGCATGTTAGCCTGCTGATGTAAGCATTTAGCTCAAAGCACCACTGTGTCTAAGTACATCCTCACAGAGCCACTAGCATGGCTGGAGACACTTACTCTTGTTGGAAATACTGTATTCTCACTATTATTTATATTTATATATTATAATTATGAAAAGTGGTATGTAAGAGTAAAAAAATCAAATACATGCTCTTTAAAAACAAAAATATTTTTAATTTGAAGTTTATAAAGGATCTGTATGGAAATATTGCTGCCAAATATAAATACAAATATGAATAGTGAAATGAGACATCCTGGACCAGTCCTCAAAAAACCCAAACATCAGGCTTTAAGGGCAAAGATAGAATTTAAGCCATGCATTTGGTGTTTAGTTTGGATTACTAAAGAATATCTGCTGTGCAGAGATCTGTCGTTTCAAATAGCTGTCATAGAATTGTTGATTCCATACCAGGTGGATGCAAAGCCCCTGTTTTACTTCCATGTTAGTATTTTTCATTTCTCATTGATGGGTAGCTACTAACCAGCCTGACCGAGTTGGCTGTGCTTCAAACAGCGGTCTCTTCCAGGAGCTGCAATTCCCCTGTGGTTCATGCAGCAGCAGAATAGGTAGAAATGATAAATGATAGGAACGCTCATCCTTCTCTCTACAAGGAATGAGGCAGGAGGCATGAGTGACTGTCAGAACACCTACATGAGTGACCAGCACAAGACTGGCAGTGGCCTCTGCCAGTCTTGTGCTGGTCATGTCTTTAGATGAACCATTGAGCTGATTCCCTATGGGTGCTGCTTCAAATTGTTTAACATCAGGAGAAAGAGATCCAGCAGTTTAAGTATCCCCATTGCAATTAAAGCACATAATTGGCTGATCTGCAGATGAGCCTCTTGTGTCTCTGTAAGACCTTCATTTGCACTGATGAGAAAATTTACTTAATTATACTGAGTTAGAGGACATTCTCTTGAGTCCTGTCATGTGACTCTTGTTTGTTTGGATAGCTATGATGCGGTAATTCATTAAGTTTCATCTGCTAATGGGTCAGTGTTTTGACAGTACACAGAATACCTGCCACTTTGAATATGGGATCCATGATTATGGGGACACTGATTGACTGATTTACGTCCAGCTCTGATGTTCAGTGTCAGTGCAGGAAGTAGTGTGCCCTTTATGTAGCAAAGGGGAAAGTAATAAACGTCATAGGATGGTCATGCAGTGCAAATCTGACTTTTCATGAGACTGGAGTCCATGTTCTGTCACAATCCAGCAGTTATGTTCACTTCTTTGAAACCGTAACCACAATCTTTCGCTAACTAACTAAGTGTTTTAGTTGCTCACTCTTAACCATAGTTGCCATAGAGTAACATATATTGTAACGTCAATTAATGTATTCTGAGGTTTTAGAGAATGGTCCACTATCAACATTCTGTCTGGCGATAGTTTTGACTAGTTTGAGTTGATGAACAGATATTGTCAGAGAACTGATCTGAAGGCAGAAATAAACCTCAATGGAGCCAAAGAATAGCCACAATAGTCTGAATATTGTCCTTCAGTTCAGTTCAAATTATTAGCAATAGTGTAAATGAGTCATAAATCCAGTAGGTGTTCTGACAGACTTGAGTCAAAGCTTGAATTGATAACTACTGAGATCCACCACTCAGCCTTCCATCCCCCCTCATGACGAGCTTTGCTCCTCTCAATGGAGCAGGGATGCCCGACATAATTGGTGGAGCTTTGATGTGATGCTGTTCCACTTAGCCTCTCAATTCAGCCCTTAGCACTTAACAATGCACATCTTTTTAATCTGCAAAGCCAATTAATTTGTGGCATGGAGTAGAATTTAGAGGAGTGGCTATAGACTCAGGAAACCTCTTTTCAGTACAGTATTTACTGCAAGATCAGTGTTCATCCATAGTAGTTTTTATTGGAGAAAAACATGTCACCAGACAAGCTCAGTCTCATCATCGGAGTTATTTATTGTGTCAAGAGACAAACAGTCCCTGAAAGTCATTCATGCAGCACTGAGCTGTACTATCAGGCTTGTGGAACATTTTCTGACTCATTCATGGCTTCCTCCTTCATATTATGACTCAGAGGCACAGGGTGAAAAAAGGTTTCAGACTTCAGAGCATTTTTCTGTTTGTATATCTCTGTGTGAGCAGGCGTGAGAGACAGAGAGCTAATGCAAGCGGTCTGTATTGTATTCATAAAATTATGTAATCAGATAACAATAGCAAAAGTAGTTTGAGGTGCCCCAAGATACATTTCAAGTAGGTGATCCCATTACTGTGGCTGTTCAAAAAGTCACTAAACATCTGGTGTACTTAGTGAATTATTAATTTGAAAATTTGGAAGTTACATTTTTGAAATATATATTAGTTTATGGATTTATGACATGTCATGCATTTATGAAAGTGTTAATCATGTCAACACCCAGGACCCATTAGGCATAGAAGCCTTTTGGCTTTTCTCTCTTTCTAACTGATCATATAGCAGCATTTTACTGCTACATGCATTCCAAAAATCAATTTTACCAAGAATGTTTTGTCTATTAATGAGTCCTGAAAGTCTCTGAAAGTGGAAGAATCTGTCAGTATGTTGAGATAATTGTAACCTGTTTCCAATATGAGGAAAGGAAGGGTCTCCTCTAGCAGTCCTTTTTCACAGCAGACATTCTAACTTACAGTAGGAAAAGCACAAGTGGAACTACTAACATTATTGAAAGATACATTCCAGTAAGCCAAGCCAATGAGGAAACCTGCACGATAGCATCATTAATGTTATTCATTAATTCAATTCAATTCATTTTTATGTATATAGCCCGATATCACAATTTGCCTCAATGGGCTTTACAATCTGTATCACATACGACACCGTCTGTCCTTAGATTCTTGATTCAAATAAGGAAAATCTACCCCCCAATAGATGTCTTGTGTACAGAATAGATGCACAATTACGGCTGTGCTTTTGCTGCTGTGATAAGTCAAAATGTACATGGTGAAAAAGGTCTATCATAAACCATACATTCACTAGACCTGACAAAGAGTGTTATAATGACATCAAAAAGAGCACTAATATAGTTTTTCATGCAAGTGCACATGGGAAAAAATCAGTTCATATTGGATTTCCCCAAGGTCCTAATACATATAAAGTTCATTACATATCAAAAGGATAAATCAATATAGAAAGCCAAAGTTTTCAAAATTCTTGCTTTCTACAACATCTGTGCATGGCAACTAAAGATTGTGGTTATGAAATATAAACTTTGGTTAAGGTATGGTTAGGATTAAGCAACTAAAACACTAGTAAAAGGTAAGGAAGGACTGTGGTGGTTAGTTAAAAGGCAAACGTTATTTGCAGGTCTGTGACAGTACCAAGATTACAGTCTCCTGCATAAAAGTCAGATTTGCTACACCACCCCAAACTCCACACCCTTACTTTCTGCCTCACCCTGCCTTCCAATGTAGACACAATTCCTATAAATCAGTACAGAAAGCAATCAGAAAGTCAAAATATTGGTGGAAAGTCACCTGCTTGGTAAAACAGAGTTAACAGCAGTTATTGATTGAAATTTAAACGAAATTAAACAATGCACGCAGGTCTGACAGGCCTCTTTAATGCCAAACAGGCATTGCTCACACTGAATAGTCCTCCCAACACTGTATGGCATTTAACATGGGTGTATAAATGTGTGTGGCCCTGCATTGCTCTTTATCTGTGAGAATGGGGAAGTGAAATAGAGTCAAAATGCCCCCACCACCTCCACCTCCAACAGTGCAGTTTGTGTTTGCGTGTATGTGTCTGTGAAAGAATGAGAGGGAATGCATGTCCTTCGACCCCAGTACTTTGTGAGCTGTTTACGAGTGTCTGTAGCCCCAGCTCCTCCCCATCGCCCCGACATAGAGAGATTGTTGTTACAAGCCTGAGCAACTTAGAAACAAGATTAGGAAAGTCACACAGGATGTGAAAGAGTTCACAATAAGTCAGCTTGTTGCATATACTATAAAATGATCGCTGGTTGGCCATATTTATATTTACTAGTGTGACTATGAATGCCAAATACTAGATCACAAGCAAAGTGGAATAAAAAGAAAAAAAACAGCAGTCATTTTAGTTGGCTGATGAATAGACCATTACTCAATCGCCGCTGTTGCCCTGACAGGTGAAGTCTGGGCTGGGGCTTTTACAAGTTCTGTGAGCTGGTGTGAGGTGAGAAAAGTTCACCAAATGAGGCAAGTGAGCTATTAACCCATGTTCATGCTGGAACTTGTATGTAGGGACTATGATACCTGAGATACTGTCCTAAAACACACTTAAGGAATATAAAGTTTACAATTTTGCCATTTTCATCATAATTGCATGCACTGTGATTTTCTGCTATGAATCTATTCTGTACAGACGACATCTATTGCATGTGTGTCCTGGGAGAGGGATCCCTCCTCTGTTGCTCTTCCTGAGGTTTCTATAATGTTTTTTTCCCTGTTAAAAGGGTTTTTTTTGAGTAGTTTTTCCTTAGTCAAATCGAGGGTTTAAGAACAGAGGGTGTGTCGTATGTTTTTCCTAAAATCAACGATCAGCTCCTTGGTTTTGCAGACAATGAGCAGTAGGTTGTTCTCTTTGCACCACTCTGTAAGATTGTTTTGATTTATTCCCGATATGACTTTTCATTGTTGTTTGTAATCTGGACGATGATGGTAGTGTTGTCCACAAACTTCAGAACAGAGTTCTCTCCATGTTGGGGATTGCATGGGTGTACAGCATGAACAGGCAGGGGCAGTCTTGGGGTCTCCAGTGTTGAGCACTAGAGTGGAGGAGGTGACCCCCAATCTGAACTGCCTGGGATCGGTTTGTAAGGAAGTCCAATATGGTGGGGAAGTGTGGTACTCAATCCCAGAATTCAAAGTTTTCAAATCAGTTTCGTGGGGGAGATTGTGTTGAATGCTGAGCTGAAATAAACAAACAACATTCTGATGTAGGTCTTGTTGTTCTCAAGGTGTGTGAAGACTGATTGGGCTCCTGTGTTGAGCACTACAGTGGTGTGAGGAAGTCCAATATCCAAAATGAAAATGAAATTCAACAAACAGCAGAAAATATGGCAACATCCAGTGTAAAACAGTCCACCTTGCGCTGAATTGAATTCTGTTTCACGTTAACCAGTTTGTCACATGCTGCCAGGTGCCAAATGTCGAATTATGTTTGCTCACCACGCTGAGGAAAACAGTCTCAACAGACAAACCAAAATCCCCAAAACCAATATAAGACCATCCAAGTCAACTGTGGTCACACATGATTAATGAATTTTCCTGTTTGCCTTAGTAAGCACCACTACCTACATTTAGGTGTTAAACATAGAAAAGGTTTTATAGACAGCATTCTGGTAGGGTGAAACTTCAACACTTATGTAATTTGAGGCTAGACCCTGATGGATCAGTGATACTGATCAATGCTTCTGTCATGATGAGATGTAGAAAAATTACACTAGTTGTGAGTTGGTTAAACTAGATGGCGTTTACAGTCTATACAGTGGCTGAGGCAGGAGTGTGTGTCCAGAGAGTTATTGAGCTCATGTAGGCTGCGAGTCTATGGCTTTAAATTAGAGCATATTGAGTTGCGATCTGGGCAGTTCACAGGGAAGTGGGACATGAGTAGGACTTCACCATGGACGACCATGGACGGTGAGTGAGTGAGTGCAATGAGATAAGTCTGTATAGCCCCCAGTTTTCCCTTTAAATGAGAGTGGTTCTTTCCTGTTATACCCTTTTTTCACCAAAATGTGCGCATATATGCAGGTATTTTGTTGTATGTTATACAGATTGTAAAGTCCTTTGAGGCTGAATTGTGGCTATATATATAAAATTGAATTAAAATTGAATTGAATTTTAAACGCAGGTAACCCCCCCGGAAAACAAGGATAGTAAACAGTAGATAGCAGCATGGAGGCCAGACAATATTACGGTGGTTGCTGTGTGTAGCCCATAGATTGTATTACGGCATTTACGACTGCTGAATTTTAGCAGTCATCAACTACTCCCAAAAAGTAGCCGACTAGTCAATTAATCACGGTAGATATATCAAATGTTTTTCACCCAATAACAATGATAAATTCTCATCAAAAAGCAGTACAAATACAAGCAGTAAAGCAGGGGTGGCGAACCTGTTCAGCATGATGAGCCAAAAAAAAACCCTTATGACTGCAAAGAGCCAAACAACAGATTTTTTTTCACAATAACTTTTTACTATTACTATTTATTACTTAGTTCAGCAATGAGATTTCTGTATTGCCTGTGATTGAGAGCATGTGTGCGTATAATTGACAATTTCCAGCACAGGTTTCATGATGTGATCCAAGTTCAGCTTTTTTGACACCAATACAAGGCCTTTCCCAGATCTCAACATGGCTGGAGCTCCGTCAGTGACTATTTCTGTTAGTTTTGATAACTGCAGAGCTGCTTTCTCAACAACAGCCATCAGTGTCTCTTTCAGATCGATGCCACGGGTTCTGTCTTTCAGTGGCACAATTTCAAGCAGCTCTTCCTTAATTATGCAGTCTTCAGACACAAATCGTACAAATATTGCCAACTGTGGCTTATCCTGAACATCGCAAGACTCATACAAAGCAATGCTGAAATACCGGCACTTCTCTAGATCTGAATATAAATGTGTTTCAACTGAGTTGTTAATGTCCGATATTCTCTCTTCAACGGTGTGCCGTGAAAGCGGGAGGTCCTTTACAGAACGTTTCAAATGTTCATTTTCGGGACAAAAAATAGCAATAACATCACTAAGGCACTTTTTAACAAACTCCCCTTCACGGTGTGGTTTTTTAAAACAAGCAATGTTTTCCATGCAAGCTGATATGACGCTAATGTCACGGTCTCTGAATGCTTGGAAAATTTCCCGAATAGCTGACTTTGCTTGTCCGACTGACGTTTCAAAGTATTTACCTTGTGCTTGCGAAGTTCACTGCCTTTGGGGAATTCCCAGGCCACCGTCGGATAGAGTGATGCTGTTCAAGATTTGAAGCCTGAAAATGTGACAATGAAGTCTGGCATATCAAGCAAAATGGTTTTCCATTTCGTTCAACAAAGAAATATAAATCCTCCCATTCAGACAAAAATTTTCTGTGTTCATCTTCATATTTGCGTTTAGCTGGACGCTTCTTTGATTCTGCCATGACGATTCCTTCTAACGTACTTCAAGTCAATCAGAAAGCAGCTCCTTTTTTAAAAACTAACAAAGCCCATCTAACTAAGAGGTAGAAACACAGGCAACTTCGAAATGTTACAGCGGCACATCAATGATTGCAACTTCTCTTTTTCTTTTTAAATCGTAACATTTGGAGGATGAAGAGTATTGCAACCACTCATGTAATTAAAGTCAACAGAGAGGGACAGATAACAAACATCTAGATGAAGACTTTTTACCTACAGGAAGCTACGTACCTGTGGGGAACGGAGTAAAATGGGACTGTGCTGGTCCTTCTGCTCTGCAAAGTCCTGTGGTGCATTGCGTAGACTACTTTATTAATTCAGTTTTTTTTCTCTGGTAGTTTTTTAATTACTGCAGTCAATAGGCTAGCCACGTTAAATCACGCAAGTGGTTCTGTTAAAAAGAATTTTAAAATTCTAATTAGGTTCAGAATATACATTCACATTTGTTCCTATTTATTTTAAAATAAAAAAATTAGAAATTTTAAAAATACAATTGCGATTGTAAACACAGAACGTGGAGACCGAAGAGCCGCAAAAGAGCAGTCAAAGAACCGCATACCACCCCTGTAGTAAATGATTAACTGTGGTAGGCAGGAGCAACCGGGGGATAGGTGAAATAACAGTATTTGAGTGGCTCTGAGAGGCTGTTCACAAATGAGTCCCAGTCTGATTGGACTAAACCCCCAGCAACTTGTCTGAACTGGAGATTCTGTTTGACTGAATTAACAACGTGACTGTGTTCTTACAGGGATAGCGGGAGTCTTTCCTTCTCAAAATACTTTATTTACATGGCATAACGTAAAAAATGATTGTTCAAATACAGTAAATGTATGTTCAACAACAACCAAAGTTATGTCCACCTTCAGTGGACCATCTGGAAAGCTCTGAATAGGCTACTATGATGCACTATGATTGTATTCTGAAACAGTACAAATACAATATCAACTTTGGATATAACTTGTGAAACTACTGTGGCAGTCCCGCCAATAATTACAATGTCCAGATGTTATATAAAGTTTATGAATGTATTGGCTTATTGAAATAAACATTATTAATAGTGACTGAGACATTAACAGCAGAATGCGCTGTCACGCTTCTCCTCACTAAAGTTGGCGCTGCTAGCGCAAGAAGGTGTAGCTTATGATTATGCACAGTGCTGATACTGTTGTGGTACTTCACGGCATGTCCTACATATTTTGTAGCTTATGGGTTTATCTGCCCTGTTGATTGTAGTCGAGCATTGGGGCGCCCATGTTTCCTTCTGTCTCTTGCTCTTGCTGCATGGCGCTGCTGCATAGCACCCCACCGTGCACAGTGTTAAAGTCAAGTCTGCTTTATTACTGCACCATGCTACAACCACAGGTGAATGATTATTCTATAGTGATATATGTTCTGTGAAACCCCTAGATTGTAGAAAAATAAGATGTAGCCATAGTATTTCTGGTTTAACAGGGCTGTGCTGGGCAGGTGACAGGTGTGTTTACGGTGTTTGTGTGCTCTGAAAGACGTCACAACATATAAAGTCACACAGCTGATGGACTGTTGGCCTAGCATGCTAATACCACATAAACATATGGATGAGACCATATGTTTACAGACATCGGCAGATAAAAACAGATGAAAGACTAGCACCAGAAAAGGGGCAAAATTTTGCGTGTCCACCCAGGTGTCATATTTCCATAACTGCTGATGGGAGCTGAAGCCGATAAATACCTGTGACTACTGCAGTCATTTGACCCAGGAATGAATGTCGATTGTACCCACTGAAGACAAAAGCCATATGTTAGTGGGGGTTTTATCCACTGTGAAAGGGGCTTTAGATTAAACAAACTCTTTGAAGGAAAATACTGCATTTCAGCCTCACCTAACGTCAAACCGTCCCAGTGCACGCTGAAGGTCCTGATTTGATGAAGCCAACAGGACAGCATCATCTGCAAAAAGCAGAGACGAAATCCTGTGGTCCCCAAACCGGACTCCCTCCGGCCCCCCGACTCCGCCTAGAAATCCTGTCCATATAAATAATGAACAGGACCGGTGACAAAGGGCAGCCCTGGCGGAGTCCAACATGCACCGGAGACATATCTGACTTACTGCCAGCAATGCAAACCAAACTCCTGCTCTGGTAATATAGGGACTGGACAGCCCTTAGCAGAGGGCCCCGGACCCCATACTCCCAGAGCACCCCCCACAGGTCCCGTAGGACACAGTCGAATGCCTTCTCCAGATCCACAAAGCACATGTGCACTGGTTGGGCAAACTCCCATGAACCCTCCAGCAACCTGGTGAGGGTATAGAGATGGTCCAGTGTTCCACGACTGGGACGAAAACCGCATTGTTCCTCCTGAATCTGAGGTTCGACTATCGGCCGAATTCTCCTCTCCAGTACCCTGGCATAGACTTTTCCGCGGAGGCTGAGTAGTGTGATCCCCCTTGTAGTTCGAACAAGAGGGACCACCACCCCAGTCTACCAGCCCAGAGGCACTGTCCCCAACCGCCACGCGATGTTGCAAAAGCGTGTCAACCAAGACAGCCCCACAACATCCAGAGACTTGAGGTACTCAGGGCGGATCTCATCCAGCCCCAGTGCCCTGCCACTGAGGAGCTTCTCAACTACCTCAGTGACCTCAGCCCGGGAGATCAACGAGTCCACAACCGAGCCCTCAGCCTCTGCTTCCACAATGGAAGACATGTCGGTGGGGTTGAGGAGATCCTCGAAGTACTCCTTCCACCGTCCGAGGATGTCCCGGTCGAAGTCAGCAGATTCCCATCCTCACTGTAAACAGTGTGTGCAGGGCACTGCTTCCCCCTCCTGAGGCGCCGGATGGTTTGCCAGAATTTCTTTTAGGCCCGACCGATAGTCCTTCTCCATGGCCTCACTGAACTCCTCCCAGACCCGAGTTTTTGCCTCTGCAACCACCCGGGCTGAAGCTCGCTTGGCCCTCCGGTACCCATCAGCTGCCTCCGGAGTCTCCCAACCCAACCAGCCTCGATAGGACTCCTTTTTCAGCCTGACAGCATCCCTTACTTCCCGGGGTCCATTCCAGGGTTCGGGGATTGCCGCCACGACAGGCACCGGAGACCCTGCGGCCAAAGCTCCGAGCAGCTGCGTCGACAAAGAGGTGGAGAACATGGTCAGTGTCTCAAGCCTCTCTCGGGATCTGGTTGAAGCTCTGCCGGAGGTGGGAGTTGAACATCTCTCTGACCGGAGATTCTGCCAAATGTTACCAGCAGCCCCTTACAGTACGTTTGGGTCTGCTAAGTCTGTCCAACTTCCTCCCCCGCCATTGGATCCAACTCACCACCAGGTGGTGATCAGTTGACAGCTCCACCCCTCTCTTCACCCGAGTGTCCAAGACATATGGCTGGAGGTCAGATGAAACAACCACAAAGTCGATCATCGACCTCCGACCTAGGGTGTCCTGGTGCCACGTGCACTGATGGACACCCTTATACTTGAACATGGTATTCGTTATGGACAAACTGTGACTAGCACAGAAGTCCAATAACACACCCACTCGGGTTCAGGTCGGGGGGGCCGTTCCTCCCAATCATGCCCCTCCAGGTATCACTGTCGCTGCCCACGTGAGCGTTGCAGTCCCCCAGTAGAACAACGGAGTCCCCGGTCGGAGCACTTTCCAGCACCCCTACCAGAGACGCCAAGAAGGTCGGGTACTCTACACTGCCTGTGAGCACAAATGACATTTAGAGACCTATCCCTGACCCAATGGCGCAGGGAAACGACCCTCTCGTTCACCGGGGTGAACTCCAACACACGGCGGCTGAGCTGGGGGGCTATGAGCCAGCCCACACCGGCCCGCCGCCTCTCACTGTGGGCAACTCCAGAGTAGTAGAGAGTCCAGCCTCTCTCGAGGGGTTGGGTTCCAGGGCCCAAGCTGTGTGTGGAGGCGAGCCTGACTTTCGCTAGTCGGTATCTCTCCACCTCCCGCACCAGCTCAGGCTCCTTCCCCCCCAGCGAGATGAAATTACATGTCCCTAGAGCCAGATTACAAGTCAGGGGATTGGATCGCTGAGGCCCCCGCCTTTGACTGCCACCCAATCCACAATGCACCGGCCCCTTACGGTTCCTCATGCAGGTGGTGGGCCCACGTGAGATCGGCCCTACGTCGTTCGTTCGGGCTGAGCCCGGCCACCAGGCGCTCGCATACGAGCCCCAACCCCGGGCCTGGCTCCAGGGTGGGGCCCCGGTTGCGCCATACCGAGCAACATCACAGACCTGGATTTTAAATTCTTCATAAGGGGAATTTGAACTGCTCTTTGTCTGGCCTGTCACCCAGGACTTGTTTGAATGGGAGACCCTACCAGGGGCAATAGCCCCAGACAACATAGCTCCAAGGATCATTCAGACACGCAAACCCTTCCACCACAATAAGGCGGCGGTTCAAAGAGGGGGGAGTGTGAAGAGACTTTTGGAGTTGGCCTGTTCCAACTTTCTAAAAATAATAATACTTTTCTAGTTGGGATAATGTTTCTCTCCTTGTGCCCTCTCATATAAGCCTTAAAGGGACAGTTCACCCCAAAATCCAAAATGCAGATTTTTCCTCTTACCTACAGTACTATTTATCCATCTAGATTGTTTTGGTGTGAGTTGCCCAGTTTTGGAGATATTGGCCTTAGAGATGTCTGCCTTTTTTGAACATGATGGGAGAATATGGCAATCAGCTTGTGGTGCTCAATGTGACAAAAAAATACATTTATAAAACTTAACAGTAATTTCTCTTTCCAGAAATCATGACCCGGTTACTCAAGGTAATCTATAGATCAACCGATTTTTTCTTTAGATATGTAAGACTTTCTTTCTCTGAACTGGAGAACTAATTCCTCTGATGTTTAGTGGGGTACAGCTCTGTCGACCAGCCATATTTTTATTACACATAAATGTACAGAGAGAGCATGAATCACATATTCGAAAACAAAATAAAATAATTAATACTAATTCTGGAAATTAAGTATTAAGATTACTGAGTTTGATGAAACAAATATAAAATGAAAACCATACATAACCCCAGAAAAGAAGAAAAAAAACCCACCCTATAGAACCCAAACAACATAGTATGTAAGTAATGGCTAGGTCACCTCAACAGTTGCCAATAATAAAATAGTTAGAATTATTATCAAGCGCTCATAAGAGAAATATTTTACAACACAGGGTGTAAATTGTGCTGACCAGGCACAGAACGTAAAAGACAAATACTGCCTTAACCTATCATATAACTAAATAAAGATGGCTTTGGGCATATCAATTTAGAAATCGGATTACTTTTTATTTGTGACATTATACCTTTGTGACCAAACAGGGTTTAGAATCTCTTAAATGAGAAATCAAAGTATTAAATGAAGGCAGTTATCAGAATCAAAATCAGCTTCATTACCAAGTTTACACATACTAGGAAATTGCTTTGGTACGTTTGGTGTGCAAACAATAAACATAGTAGAAATATAAAGTATAAAGAAATATAAAGCAAGTACTGCAATCTGTCAGTCTGTCAATAAAAAATGTACCCCCTGCAAACTTTACATAGTAAGGTATTAATGTTCCATGTATGTTAGCCATAGGTGGCATGATGATTAATATATTTTTCTTTATTGGATTAACTTTACCAGCTTGTAGTAAATCACAGCAAGTCCCTGTCAATGCCCCAGCAACTGTCTGTTCCATAAGGGTAAGAGAAAGTTCCCACTATCCCTTCTCCATCTCAGCGAGGAAAATCTCAATTTAACATGCAGTCAAGAAGAGCGTGGATCCTCCTCGATGTCAGATCCGCCATTTAGCCGGGTAACAGTTAGCATATTCAATGTTTTTCACCCGGAATTTCTTCTTAACTTCGTTAAATCTGTTTATCCTGCGTTGAATCTCAATGCTGTAGTCTCGGTAAAAGGAAACTCGCTTATTATCAAGGTACACAGCCTCCTTCTATCTGACGAACTGGAGTAGCTTGTCTTTTTCCCTGTAGTTTAAGAATTTTGCGATGATGGGTCTAATCCATTCTGAGGGTCTTCCCAAGCGGTGGGCATGGTTTTCCTGTGCAATGGGGGACTATTATTGACAATTCAGATGCACTCACTTGTAGTTTGACCTCCAAATGAAGTGACTTACATCTGGATTTGTCTGGATAAACTGTTGGCTTGTTTACAACCTAATGTTTCTAGACTTTGTTGTTGTTGCAGTATTCTCAGATATCAGCAATTTTCTTGGGTAAATTTTAAGCAATCGAAATCATAACAAAAACTACAAGTTATAATAAGCCAGAATGATCCTTTAGGGGAATCAGAAAATTATTTTAAGTTCATACCCACTACAATACCTGGAAATCACCTGGAAATATGTACTTATATAAAAAGACAGAAAAAAGAATGGGAAAGACAAAGCACAAAACATGGCTTTTTCAGCATACTGATGGCTCTGTAATGAGGCTTGTGAGTAAAAAACGGTAATGTGATCTAAGGTGCTGCTTTCTTCTATAGTATTAAGGCCAGTTTGGGCATGATTTAGCACTGTTGTTTACTCTTTGCTGGCACCTTGTGACTATCTACAGGTGGAACTATGTAGGTCATAGATAAACTTACAATAGAGAAAATGTGTAAATATGTTGAAAACAACATCCATCATATGTTTTTGTTGTGGAATTTCCGAGTGCCCACAGCAGTGCACCCAGCCAAGCAAGATGTAATGATGGATAATGATGGGAAAACAGGGCCCAGGTCCTAGTGTGATGCTTTAAAGGCCAAGAAGGTGAGGCCCAGCCCAGCCTCTTTATGTTAATGTCTGCAGGATTCTAGACCGTTAGAAGAGTTTGTTCCTGATAAAATCCTGAGAGGGGAGTTCATGCAGTCTGTTTGTGGTCATGTTTGTCCCCACCTCAGCAGAGTAACTGCAAAGATCCAAGAAGAATGTCCAGAGACTCTGTGAAACACATCCAGCAACTGTGAAAGAAATTAACCAGACTGTAGCTTTTTTTATTGCTCTGATTCATCATACGTAATCATCACCCATGGTTGGTGTCCCAGAAATACTCTCATGTTCCATAATAAGGCTAATACGTATAAAAAATATCACTTTTCATAACCATAACTGCAGTGGGGTTTTTTCATAATGGAAATTTAAAAGGCAAAAATTATGACAGATCAGACATAAACCCCCATATACTCTTTAACATGAAGCTTTTTATGTTATTTTTGTCATCTGGCCAGTCTGGGCCAGTATGAATCCATTGAAGGATTAGACAGCTAAAAATAGACACCTACGATGGGGGACTTAGTGCACTGTCTGAAGCACAAACAAACAAATGGCAATTTCTCCGTGGCTCTGTCTGCTAGTGTTTCAGGGAATAATTTGGGATGCACAGCGAGGTTAAGCTCGGTCAGGAAGCAGCGGCAGGATAAAGAAGGGCTATTTAGCCCTGTTTGGAGCTTAAGAGTTGCCTTCTCACAGGCCGTGTCCACTGTGTGGCAGCTGCACAGCCACAGACGAGCTAAAACGCTTAGGACGCTTGAGCAGAGCTGTGCATCAATCATGCCTTCCAAGAACTGTGTGCCACTAGAAAAGTCCTCCCGCAGACCATCGTCTAATGTGTCATGTCAGCCAATGCTGTTTCTCATCTGCAAATAGCTTCAGCTTGGATCTGCGTTTTTCCCCCAGAGGTTTCCACAGGGCTGATCTGAGAGAAAGGCTGGCCTCCTTGGTCATTCAGTGTAATGTTTGCTCTGCACTTGACTTCAGGCTCAGTGAAAGCGACAGAGAAGGATGACCTTTGAGACACAGTGAAGGGCAGCAGGACTCTGGGTATTCCTCCTCCCTGTTTAACTGAAAAATGTAAAGAAGTATTAAATTACAGTCGTGTAGATTTTTCCTGCAACAATTCTGTAGCACATAGCAATCATTTTATTTAATTTAACTAGGAATGTGGCTCAGAGAAATAAAAAAAATTATTTTACAGAAATAGTTTAGGAAAAAAATTCAGAAATGTCCCAGGTAACATGTTAAAATTTGCTTGTGTTGACCAACCAACTGCTGAAAAAACCCAAAGATATCCCCAAACAAAAATAAATAAATAAATAAAACAGCAAATCCTTACATTTGAGAAGCTGGAACCAGTCAATACTTGCTTTATTTTTTCTTGTTAAATGACTTAACTTAAGATTAATTGACATCAATCAGTTGTTGAAAGTTAATTTTACTAACCACTTAATCAAATTCAACTACAGATTGAGTTGAAGAGGCAATAAGTACCTGCTAACCACTGAAGAATACACCTACAGAAATTTGATTTCAGTAACTGAAAATGTACTTTCAAATTATCTATTTAAAGCAGTAAAGTAAGGGATTTTGGGGTGGTAGTGGAACAAGCTTGACATATCATTATGAAGTTGTTACAGCTAACATGTTACCAAACAATAGCCTAGTTGCAAAAACAGCAAACACAGAGCAACATTAGCATTCCTTTAAAGTTATGTTTGTGTCTGAATGTAGCTAAGTTCAATATTCACTCTCCTTTTAGCTCTAGCTTGGTCTCCACCAACTCCTGAGAAAAATATCTGTCTGTTTAGCTGTTAAATACTCCCTTATGTTCACCAGCTAGTGCCTAACTTGGTCTCTGTGCTGTTTGGTACTGGGCAGGTAGTGTACAGTGGGTTGACCAGCACTTTTCACTGAAAACAGCTGCCTGCTGCTGCTGGAAACAAGTTTGATGAGAGTGGAATTAGCTAGCTGCAAAACCAAGCAAATAGCTAACAAGCGTCAAACACAACATTTTAAGCAGTTTGTTAACAACTAAAACCAGATACAAATAGTGTATAGCTCCCTTAGCTAATTAGCTAAATTTATTGTTGTTGAATCTGAATTTTATTTAACTGTAACTACCAGTGATTTTGCCACAGTTTTGTTGACGCTTCTCTAGTGGTTTTGCCAATTTGGAGATTTTGTAGTCGTAAATTCTCTAAACCTCCGACTGCTTTTCTCATTCGACTGCTTGTATCTGTAGGTTCGTCACTATGAGCAAACCTTTTTGCATTACACAGAGTGATTTGTTCCAACGTTAATATGAAAAATATTTATTTGTGCAGCTTTTAAGGAAAAACAGTATACACGGACGTTGACTTTAATAGCAACTGATGGGAAATTGGTTCCAAATCTGAACCACTTACACTTAACATAAACTATTTGCATATGAGTAACATTAATTCCCCTTTGATTGACTGGTGAATAAAACAGAGCATAAAAAGTTCCCCTCCGTCATGTTTGCTCTGAAAGGGAAATTCGCATGCAGGAAAGGACTTACAGCAGGTGAATACTAAATGGCTTCTGTCATATAAAAATAATCTCCTTTTAATATAGGTTTGTGTATTTATCCTTATAAGGAGGAGGATAGATGGCAATATGAACATTCAGTTTGGCATCATATTCATTGATCATTAAATCAGATATGAAACAAGGACTATGTTTAGTGTTTGTTTTTAAGTCATTGCTCTGGAAAATCTCTTGATTCGAGGCTCCCTTTTTAAGTGTGAGAAAAAAGAGATCACATCAGAAGAGGTTCAATATATGAAAACAAATAGTCCACCTTTGACTTGCTGTGTGTTGCCTATAGATATGGTTCTTTCAACTGATTACTGGATTTGTCATTTACAGTCGAGATGGAAAAATCAATTCCACATCGCTAAAAACAGTATATACTATCAGTGCCAGTTCTGATCAGGGTGTACATGTACACGTACACCCTGATCAGAACTGGCACTAACACTGCAGTGTTAGTGTGAGCTTTGGTTTTAGCGAGAGTGACTCCACCTGCTTTTGCCCTCAGTGCTCTTTCTTTTTGAACTTGTTATAATTCAGTGTTTTAATCAAGAAGAAATCAATAGCCCCAGAGATAAATATTGATCTCTCGAAATCCAAGTCTGTAACAGAGTTATTTGAGCAGTGGCCTGCACCTTTAGAGCCACACATAATGTCTGTTTGGTACTGCTGAGACGGAAGGCTTTGTGTAAGGTGTTCTTGCTGTCACGGTGTAAATATTTAGTGTACTGTGAACAATTCTGTTGTTTTGTTTTCTTCCAGTAACAACTTACAATACAGAGCACAGAATTTTGAATGTTTAAAATAAGATATGTTAAGTTTGGACTTTATTTATCCCAAAGGAAATTGTTTTGTAGCAGTTGCAGTACAAAGTAGGAAAGAGTGCAAATATAAAATATCACTAAAGGAATAAGGAACTGAAAGAACTTACAGAAGAAATTACACCATCAGAAATCAGAGTTTGACCAAACCATATGAGTTAATGACATTACAAGACTGAGGGAGAGGCAATGCATGGGTTTTCCATGGTTTTTCACCCTTAGAGGTGTTGAAAGCCATTTTTGTCAGCCGTTTTTAAATTTTTGTTAAGAAAAACAAGACACAATGTGTTAGGTATTGCCCGTTAGAGGTTTTGCATGGCATATTTTGTACAATATGTTTGTGCAGGGATGTGCAATGTGCAAAATATCTACATGGGAATGTGATAAAGTTTACGGTAAGAGTATACTATTAGAGGGGAGGGTTGGGTGTGTATGAGAGTCAGTGTCAGTGGGGCTTTGTTGATGAGGCCAGCTGTAGACGGAAATAAACAGTTTTTGTGGCGTGAGGTTTTGGTCCTGATGGACCGCAGCCTCCTCCAGGAGAAAAGTGTCTGAAACAGTTTGTGTCCATGGTGAGAGGGGTCAGCCACAGGGTCCTGGTGGCTTACAGGTCCTGGAGGGAAGGTACAGGTTCTGGAGGGAAGGTAGATAGCAGCCAATCGGATGATACGCGGCAGTCTGTCTTTCTCCTTGGCAGTGGCAGCAGCATACCAGATGGTGATGGAGGAGGTGAGGATGGACTCGATGATGGCGGTGTAGAAGTGCACCATCATTGTCTTTGGCAGGTTGAATTTCTTCAGCTGCCCAAGAAAGGACATCCTCAGCTGGGCTTTCTTGCTGAGGGAGCTGATGTTCAGCTAGAGGTCCTGGGTGATGATGGTTTCCAGGAAACAGACAGACTCCACAGTGTCCACAGGGGAGTCACACAGGGTGATAAGGGCAGGTGGGGCTGGGTTCTTCCTGTAATCCACAACCATCTCCACTGTCTTGAGAGCATTGAGCTCCAGGTTGTTCTAACGGCACCAGGTCACCAGGTGGTCAATCTCCCACCTGTAGACGGACTCATCCCCATCAGAGACGAGCCCAATATCATTGGCACACATCAGGAGCTGCACAGAATGGTGACTGGAGTTTCAGCTGTTGGTGTACAGGGAGAAGAGCAGAGGGGAAAGAACACAGCCTTGGGGGGAACCGGTGCTTATAGTCCAGGCGTCAGACACATGTTTCCCCATCCTCACGCGATCCACGTGCAGGTGGAGTCAGGCACACTCAGCTGGGAGAGCTTGTCCTGCAGCAGAGTCGGAATGATAGTGTTGAAGGCTTAACTGAAATCCACAAACAGGATCCTGGCGTAGGTTCCTGAGGAGTCCAGGTGCTGGAGGTTGAAGTGGAGGGCCATGTTTGCTGGCTCATGTAGGCGAACTACAGGGGGTCCAAGAGTGGTTCTGTGATGGCTTTGAGTGAGACAACACAAGGCGCTCAAAAAAGTTCATTACCACAGAGGTCAGGGCAACAGTTCTGTAGTCGTGAAGTTGTGTGGTCCTTGGTTTTTTGGGGACCGGGTTTGAGGATTTGATGTCTCATCTCACCTGCAGAAAGAAAGCAAATAAGCCTATTTCCCAAACATCAATGGACCCTTTGTTTAAAAAAAGAGTGGCAATAAGTAGATTCACAGATATGTAGTAACTAAGCATCCCATACTGTATCATTAAAATAGTATTTTAGGTAGGGTAGGGTAGGGTATCTCTTTATATATCCCCAAGGGGACATTTTAGTCTCACAACAGCAGAGATATGTAGGGAATAGCAAATTAATAATAAATAATGAATACATAAGGAATACAAAAAAAGAATAAAAATATGGAAATTGAAACATATATAAATACAGTGCAGTAGTTTCTACATGTATAGTCAGTATGGTATATAGTAAAGTCCATAAGTGGTGAAAAAGTCTGTTCTCAGTAACTTATCATCATCTAATAAATACTATTACTCGTTTATTGTTGAATACTAAACATTTTCTGTACTTTTGGCATAAAGATTAACTGATTTTTATGTGTTTGCATGTATAAGGATGCAGCAGTCAGGTTTTCTTCACCCAGACCGAGCACTATCATAATGTGAAAGTGCACAGCCAAAATTAATAGTCAGATTGCAACCCTGTGTTTAACAGATTGCTTTAATGGCTGCATGACACAGTTGGCCCACCCATGTGTAAATAAATCACAGGTTGGATCCAAACAATAATTACTCACGGAGGGCTTTATGACTGAGGCTTAGAGTTTTGAAGGAAATGTATGTTATCTTTCTATTTTCAATATATTTAGAAATGTATTTATGACACAATCTATGTTTTTTTCACAGTTGGAACCAAGTGATCAAAACCAAACAATGCCTCAAACATTTGACAGTGTTCACTGGTGATACAGTTCCTCTTCCCTGAGAATATTTCCGCTATGACTTGTGATGCTTGGTCGTGCAAAGGGGTCCAATAAATAAGCACTGCTTTCTCTTCTCAGGTTGAGTCATCAGGACTGCTGCCCAAAAGCCACTAAACCGCACTCTGTGTCACATCTGCGCCCACTTGAAACCATAACCTTTCATTCTGTGCCCTTGCACTTGATTTGAGGCAGTCAAAGCTTGTGTTGATGTACATTGACAGCTCTAACTGACCTATAATACATGCTCAGCACTGATGCTTTACAGTAGATAATGTGATCTGTATATTATGAATCTGTTTGGTGAGATTACAGTCTACAGCGTTTTACTTGACAAGCACATGTTTAAATGACACAATGCTGGATTTGTAACTGATTTTGTGATGTTATTTTAAGGCCAACAGTTACCTGTGTAGGAACCTTTGCATTAAAATCACTGAAATCTTTCACTAATGATTACTTTGTATAAAACCTGCAAACTCTTGCATGTGATTCAGATGGCCGTGCTTCACCAAATGCTGTGAAATGAGCACAGTGGTTACAGAAACCACTGAGATTAGAGAGATTACAGAGTGACTAGTAGAAGCAGCTACAGAGGTTTTGTGTACTAGGGTCATTGATACTGCAATATATCACAAATTGGGTTGTCAAAATAATGTGTTAATTTCGATTAATTAAATATAGAAAAAATAATGCGTCAAAAAATGTAACTCAGATTATTTGTGTTCTATGATGCCCCTTGACCCAATACGTCACTGAACATACAACCGTCCAAAGTAGCTTTGTAAAACACAGAAGCAGATGACAAAACGACACATCTCCGGAGGCAGCAATACCTGCTGAAAGTGTCAATAAGAGAGAAGAGAGGGACGAGAAAGCACAAAACTACGGGAAAGAGAAGGAATCGAGTTAGTAATATGCATTTATGGGATGAGAATGCATACGGATGGAGAGGGAGAGGAGGATTGCATCCTGGGAAGTCCCCCGCCAGTCTAGGCCTATAGCAGCATAACTAAGGGATGGTTCAGGACTCACCTGACCCAGCCCTAACAATAAGCTTTATCAAAGAGGAAAGTCTTTAGCCTACTCTTAAATGTGAAGATGGTGTCTGCCTCCTGAACCTGCACTGGGATCTGATTCCACAGGAGAGGAGCTTGATAGCTGAACACTCTGGCTCCCATTCTACTTTTGGAGACTCTAGGAACCACAAGTATCCTTGTATTCTGAGAACGCAGTGTTCTGGTGGGGTAATAAGGTACCATGAGCTCTTTAAGATATGATGGTGCCTGACAATTAAGAGATTTGTAGATGAGCAGGAGGATTTGAAATTATATTCTGGATTTTACAGGGAGCCAGTGCAGACAAGCTAATTTTGGAGAAATATGATTTCTTTTCCTAGTTCTTGTCAGTACACGTGCCGCAGCGTTCTGGATCAACTGGAGAATCTTATGGGACTTTTTCGGCAGCATGATAATAAGGAATTGCAGTAATCCAGCCTCGAAGTAACAAATCCATGGACTAATTTTTCGGCATCATTTTGAGACAGGAAGTGCCTGATTTTTGCAATGTTTCGTAGGTGAAAAAAAGCAGTCCTTGAAGTTTGCTTCTTGTGGGGACTGAAGACGCAGACTGAGTAAGTCTGCCTTTGACAGATTAACCAACTCAATCGCTAAATGGATTGCAATGGACTGCAGGCCAATTTTGGTGGTAGAGGACAGGGGGGTTAACAGAGGCTTTACAGATTGCATCCTGCTGCTTCTCAGTGCAAATGTTGATACATGCAATTGATTTAAATGAATTACTCACAAAGCATGTAATTAATTAGATTAATTGTTTTAATCGCTTGACAGTACTAATCACAACACATTACCAGTCAATACACGGGCAGCAATTAGACTAAATTAACCACTTCATATGAGGATTACATGATAATTGTGTCTACTTTGTAGTATTGTCACATGATTATTTTATGTTCTAGCAACATATTTACACAGCAGAGAAGCTGCACATCAGAACTCTTGTTATTAAAAGACTGCAATATGCTGCAAGATGTACGTGTAGGTACAATTATCACTGTAGTACACCAGTTGGTCACACAGCCTAGTCCCCTTCCCTGTGTGTGTGTGTGTGTGTGTGTGTGTGTGTGTGTGTGTGTGTGTGTACATATATTTTCACCCTCACATCACTTCCCAAATTAGCTCCCTCACACTGTGTGGCTGCTGCTGCCAGTGGTTCATCTAACCCGGTATGGCCATTCTCTGGCTATGTAATGTGAGTGAGCTTCTCGCTCAGCTTCAAGTGTTTGAACATGTGAATGTGTTGCAGCCTCTCCTCCTCCCTCATGCCCCTCATACTGGCATCGCCACAGCCGGAGTAAACTGACAGCGACGGCTGTTCAGCGGATCCTAGACATGCACTCCCTGAATGACATATAGGTTTTTATGTTACCTGACTGATGACCTTGGAGTAGGCAAGACAGCGAGGTGAAAGTCAGCAAGATAGTTACTCTTCAGACTGCGAAGGATCACTCAGTTAACACTCTCAATCACAGTCACAGTTAGTCATAAGATTAAAGAAAAGTACAGATTTATTTGGATTTTTCATGCTTGGGGGTGTTAAGTCATCTGAAAATTGATTTTAAAATATCATCTTTAGATTTTCTTGTGTAAAAACATTAGTTTTTCTCAGTCTCCATTGTGTAAATACAATACATTGTACTGTTACTGATGCAGTAAGAAGATGGACTGTCAGGTACAGGTCTTTACGTGTCTACATTTCGTATTGAGTGTAAAATTTGCTCAAAGCCCAGGCAGAGCTAAAGAACAAAGAAAAAATGACCTGCCAATTTGTATTCAAAATTAGATTATATGAATGACTTGAGGATTGAAGATTGAATAGTAGGTAAATAGCTCTATGCTTTATCACTGAATGTACTGTAGTTATCTTGCACTACACTTACACTACACTATGTATGCTACTTTAAATTTTTCAATTAAATTTAATTTATATATCCCAATATCACAAATTACAATTTTTGCCTCAAAGGGATTTTCAATCTATACAACATATGAAACCTTCTGTCCTTAGACTAATTCAACTAAGGAAAAACTAACCAAAAAAAAATCTACACATGCTACAGTGTTCTGGATCAACTGGAGAATCTTTTTTGGAGTAGTTTTTCTTTGGTCAAATCCAGGGTTTTAGGACAGAAGGTGTCATAGGTTATACAGATTGTAAAGCCCTTTGAGGCAAATTTGTGATTTGTGATATTGGACTGTATAAATAAAAATGAATTGAATTAGTAGATGTCTTTCCTCTTCCTCACAGCCTGGAATTGTGGCCCTTTGATCTCAGCTGAACATTTAACTGAATTCAATTCAGTTTGATTTATATAGTGCCAATTCAAAAAAGAAGTTATCTCATTGCACTTTTATACCATTTCACTGGTTTTGCACATTCATGCATTTTGCCACACAACTTAAAACTTAAGATGTCATACACACAAGAGCAATGTGTGAAAAACTTATTTTCTTTGCCATATCATCAGACTTGTATCCTCTAGCCCACTCACACATACACACATTATAACATGCGCACACACACGCTCTTGGCTTTGCACACACACACCCACATACACACCAATACATGCATACAGACGTGGCTTTTGAAGGTTTTGACGTGGGCGAGGCCTCTGTGTCAACTCTTTCCTGTGGGGAGACTTTCCACTTGCCTTTTTTCCATGAGTGCTCTGAGCATGAGTTTTTGTTAAAATAATGGTTGAATTTTTGTCAACTTCATGCATGAGCTGAATTTATTTGTTTCAAATAAAGGCTTCTACCTCAACCCTGCCCCGTACTCTTCACTTCATCCGCTTCCACTGGGCCTCATTAATAATGCAGCAAATATTCCTGTCTTGGGCACGCTCATGCTAGCAGCCCCTTGGCCTGCTAATCACTGGCCTAATTAGCACAAGATCTGCTCCTTCTCTGGCTGCTGCTGGAAAGCACTCCACATATCCTAATCCAGTGCCTCAAAGGCCACTTTCCGTCTTGGCAGTGATGGTTTTGGAGTGTTTCGCTTCCATCGTGAGGTGGTTTTCTGTACTTGCAGATTGAGGTGTCTGCAAACACCAAACCTGTTTCTTGTTGATTCAGCCAATCACACAGGAAGACGTTAAGATAAACAGATTATTGTGTATGCAGGTGTACCTTGTCATTGTCAGTGTGAATATCAAGCATGAGGTAGGAAATGCAATAAGCATCTGCTATTCTTTATAGATTCTGTCAAAGACTTAGTATATATTTGTCCTTTGTTGTAACTCTTGTGCATGTTGTGCAGTAATGTATGGCTGCTGTAGAACGTACATTTTATATCAAAGATATTTGTTCTCAGAAATATCAAAGATGAGATTAAACAAAGACAAATAGGTTGTAATATCATCAGAAGAACAAGACAGTGCTTAGACACAGCAGCTCTGCTTCAGACATTTGAAACAGCAAGCCCAGTCTATAGATAACCCCAGTGTTTCTATCACATGTGCAGCGTGTTACCATATAAGACAGCAATATGACTCACCCCGCTCACTGACCTACTATGTGGGAAGTCATGATTCATGCAAGCTGCATTTAAGCAGGCAGGACCCAAAAATACTCTGGCATGCCATCACACAAACACATACACACACTCACACATACCTCACTTGCTCAGTCATACTCACCACCCGCAGGCACTGATAGGCTCAGAAGCTGTCGGTAACATACAGTGAGAGACATTAGAAAATTGTCAGAGCAAAGACTGGAATATAATGACTGGATCTGTACTGATGCCTTTTTGAGGTAATGCCAATGTAAGCTAGCAGCTGACGCTTTCAAGGCTTGATTTTTTTTTCTACTTCTGTGCCTTTGAATAGATGGAAAAGATTATTCTTGAGATATAAAAGTCAAGTCATGCAACTTGTAGCTTCAGTGAAACATCACAGCGATGCAAATGGATCGTGTTCTTCGTTGTCCGTCTTGATTTTGTTCCTCAAAGTGAGGAGGCTTTTTAAGAGTGATTAGTCAACAAGATACATCTATTAATAGCTTCTTGAGTGTTGTTGTTGTGATATATACAGCTGCAAGACACCACAATGAAACCAGGTTTGTCTTAGAAACGTGTTCTCCAACATCTGGCTAAGAGTGCTTAACGTCTGTTTCGTCATTCTGCACTTTAGCCTTTTTGTTGATCATGAGGAATATTTTTTATTCAAGCTTTCGCCCTGTAGTCTTGATATTTTCCTGATGTCAAAGACATGCATTTTTAATGCAAATGTTGGCTGCTCTCAAAAATGTGTTTCTTAGTGTATAATCCAGCTGTCTGAGATGGTTTCCATGTAGCTTGTGCTCCCCACTAATTGTTTCTTTTAAAAGGTAAATCTCGGCAGTGGTTTGAATGTTGATTGACATGGTTGAGGTCCCTGCCTGGACCTTTCCATTGCTGGCAGATGAAGTGGCTCTTGTGTTAATTAGGCGGATTGCAGATAGATGCAGGTTTGTGCATTCTGGGCCTTGCAGACAGATGCTTGCTCACTCTCACAGCCAGTCCCATTCATCAGTGTCAGCGGCAGGAGCACCACTGGATGGTCCGCAGCTCGTCAGCACCCAGAGTGCTCAAACCTAATCTGGGTTACCCTGGTCACCTGACCACACTAGACCTGGGTTTTGCTAAGGATATCACATGAAGGGACTCCAGAGAAGGTCCCTCCTCAGGTCAGACATTTAAATTCGATCCAGGACAACATTTTCAGAGTCCAGTTAATTTGGTGCCTGAATACTTAATCTGGGCTGAGCTTTCTTGTTCAAGAATTGATGCTGTGTCCACAGATCGAAGAGCAGGGAGACAGTATTGATTTCTATCTGGAGCAAAAAGCACTTTATCCATTGGTAGATGGACTTGGATTTGTAATGACTCCAGCAATAGCCTGATATGACTCTATGTTTTCCATGTTAGGTTTGACCTTTGACCTTTCTTGATCACCTATTGTAAAACGTTGATTTGGATCTGCTGAGCGTTAGGGACCTAGTCTTTTGTTTTTAATGCAATAGATTCGCATATGAAAAAATATTCAAACATCTATGTCAGTGTGATCAAACATGGCAAAGAAACACTCTCATTTTGCTTCCACATTCCTCAGTATGTAATCAGCAGAGCCTGGTTAGCATGAGCAGCATTTCTCAGACATGGTCATCTTGCTTATATTATCTCATGATCAATATCAGCAACCCAGTGAAAGGCTTCTGAAAGGCTGTTTACCTTATCAACAGTGTAGAGAATGAGGAGCCTCTGCCATCAATGTTAATGAACTTTCTGTGATCATCGTGGAAAGTCCCAGAAAACTGCTCGGCTTCGCTCTTTCTTCGAGATGTAAAGAAACTTATTGAAGGCTGAAGTTTGTTAAAACAAGTGAAAAAATCTTGCCCCACTGGCAGATTAGTTCTCTTTTTTGTGTTTCAAGCAACTACAGATTTTGAATTCACTACACTAGTTACTTCCTATGTTGCAGTTTGCTTGTTGCAATGCAGACACGTCAGCCTTCCTTCCTCTTACTAAGAATGGCCTTTCCATTAGAAATAATTTATTTGTGATTTCAGTGTTGGCTGAATGCTGGCAGCAAATGGAATTGTTTCCACTGAATTGAGACTGTTCTCTATTCAATGAGCCTGAGCAGCATGCTTTTTGTCTGCAATAACAATAGTTGCAGATGAAAACACAATGAGTAATAAGAAAATGTTTTTTCATCTATTAACAAAAACAGCCTTATTTTTAGTCTTGATGACAGTGGACATTTAAAGGTCCAGTGTGTGACATTTAGGAGGATCTATTGGCAGAAATAGAAAATTATATTTATGTCATTTTTTTATTACATATGTTTTCATTAGTGTATAATCCCCTGAAAAACAGGAAGTTTTGTTTTAATTTCCTTGGAATAATCCGTTTTTATCTACATAGGGAGTGGGTCCCAGTTCGCCATGTTGCCCTGCCATGTTTCTACAGTAGCCCAGAACGGACAAACCAACACTGGCTCTAGATAGGGCCATTCGCTTTTTATGCAACCATTAATGAAATGGTTGCATACTGCAATTTCACCGCTAGATGCCACTAAATCCTACACACTGGACATTTAAGTTCAAGTTCAAGTTTATTTGTCAACCCATATACAACCACGTAATCCTATTGCATTTATGACATCACAGTGATAAACATTATTGTAAATGAAAACCTTGGATCAGAATTTAAGTTACAAAGTTTTTACATGACCAATTTTGGATCACTTCATTAATTAGAAGTGTATTGACGATGAACATTGAGACCAGAGCCTTAAACAATAAGTGTGAAGTAAAGGAATTAAAGAAACAGAGAAGAAAAAAGAGCGAAAATAGATTCTGGTTGCGTTATGGGATATGTAGGATCCAATGTTTTTGGAGCTTAATCTACCAACTGAAACCCAATCAACCCCATTGAAGAAATTTGTAAATGCCAAATTTGAGATTTAAACCAACCCAACACCCAATGCTATGTATTTTCCCCATTACCATCACCTTCCATGTTGTCATTTGCTGCCTTGTACAGCTCCAAGGACACAGTTTTCATGTTAGTCTCCTTCTGACTGTCCTGGCTCACTGGATAATGTTATTAGACTGTAGCAACAGTAGTTGAGACTAACCTTGTTCATTACAAGGAGCCACAGGGTGCGTTTGTATTTTGTCACAATCATGCCATGTAGATATTCCATTGGACAAAATCATCCCAATAATTCAAGATATTTTAAAACTATTGTCTCATAGTAAGCTGTGCTTTAGACCTCCTGTCTGTGATTTTGTTATTTGCTGCACAACTCATCACTTGCAGCAGGTGTTCACTGTTCATGAGTGCGAATGTGGGCCTCTGTCTGCTCCATGCTGATTCATTGTCCCCTGTTTGAGGCACTAATCTTTCAAGAAATGATGTAAAACATGATAAAGCATGTTAATGTATCAACAAGTGATGGAAAGAATACAATTTAAGAAGGAACATCTTTAAGCAACTTCTGCTTTCTATTAAAGGATAGTTACAACTTCTTATTTTCGTAGTCTTGACCATTGTTTTCGATTATTAATAATGTACTCACCAAATTAATCCCTGAGATCTGAGATCACTACAAGAAATTCGAAAGGGCAAGAAATATGAATCAGACCAAATTTACTTGGAAAGGAAACAAAGGTGAACAGTAAAAGTATTACCCAAACTGTTGTAAACATCCATCACATTTATATATTTCCGTCATGACCCAGCCCTGCCTCATACTTCCACACACTCGGCACATTATTCTGCTGAGACCCAGAGAAAAAGAGGACACACATCACATTACCACCCCACCCTCTCACACAAGTCCTTACTTACAAGTCCCCAATCTAAGAATACGTCATATGGTAAATGGACTGTACTTGTATTCCGACTACTCAAAGTGCTTCCGCACTACATATCACATTCACACACTGATGGCAGGAGCTAACGGCCCATCAGTACAGAACTAATCGTTCACACACACTCACACCGAATTCACACCCTCGGGAGCAATTTGGGGTTCAGTATCTTGCTCAAGGACACTTCGGCGCTGGGGGATGCCAGGATCGATCCGCCGACCTTGCGATTGGTGGATGACCTACTCTGCCACTAAACCACAGCCACCCCACCGCCACGCATATGGTACAGTCACAAAGATTGGCTACGTAAATGTTATTTTTTTCCCTCTGTAAATGCTAGTGTTTGCTTGGTCCATAGAATTAGTCCAGTCTTAGTTTTGCTCATCTAACGAATTGATGCATAAAAATAAAGATTGACTAATTCTAGGGGTAAAGTTATCTGACCTACCCACTAGGTCCATGGTAATAATCAGTGACACCTGTGACCTGCTGATGACCAACAAAAAAGAGGAAAACATGGCTCACAAGTTGTTGTGTATTGCAGATAAAATAATGCAAGAGTAATCCTGTAAAAACAAAGAATTAATCATTTAATCAGAAAACATTTATTAACAATTCAGATAATAGAAGTAATTTATCAAGCAAAAAAAGCCAAACATTAGCTTGTTCCAGCTTTTCAAACGTGATGATTTTCCATTGAGGATTTTTCCTATTTGATATTGTATAAAATTATGTTCATGATTAATATAATTAGAATTCAATTTATACATTGACTATCTTTGGATTTTGGACTGTTGCTAGGAAAAAAACAAGCAGTTTGAAGACATCATCTTGGGCTCATGAAGTGGATGTGTGCATGTGCTTGTGGGCTATGTGCCACACTGGTTTCTTTAACTAGCTGAAGAAAAAGCTGTTTTTGTGAGGCGATTGTCTGGTCTCAGGTAAACTTATACATACAGTATAGTAACCATACCATACCACATAGTAAGTGGGGGGAGATGAAAAGTCTGTACGAGTGAGGGATGAAATCAAATCAAGTATATTGTCACATACACAATCATACACAGAACAATGTCTAGTGAAATTCGGATGAACCCACTAGCGATGGCCTTATATGGCTGTGCCTATAGTCATAGAATCTGGAGTTACGGTATGCAACAAACGTTCACAACTATTCATTTTGAAAGCACAACACCCAATGGGGAAACTCCAAAACTCAACTGACCAATGGTGTAACTTCATCACTCACTCAATCAGTAAGTCACAGACTTTTGCGTTTATAGGGCAGGCCTCGCTTTGCTGCGGTCCAGTCAAAAACTTTAGATTGATTGTTAGTAAGCAATCAATCGGACCAAGAAGAATGGTTAGGCAACAGCAGGTACAGTCAATACACACTATAGACTGCATATAAAGATGGAAAATGTGTCTCCACTTCCTCCCCATAGAAGCCAAAAAATCCCAGATACAGGCGCAGCCATCTTGCACTCTAGATGTCATTTGGAGCCAGAGTCTGCATAGTCATGATTGGAATTGGAGGTCCTGCCTACTCAATCGCAACCAGGACTCAGCTGTTAATCATGATGTGAAACCCTATTTTTATAGCGTCAAATAACTAATTAAAATCAAACTTTTCAGAAAAATTAACATTTGAACATACACCACCTAAAATTACATAAACTATCTTTGGAAAAATGTATTTGACGTGTACTTTGGTTTTATAGTTTGGCCCATGTCCCATCCACTAACATGGATGGGGCGGGGTTTATGAATTTTGTTCATGCATTTTTGCTGCCGAACTGAACATTTATAGCATTTTGTTAGACACACATCAGCTGTTGCCCAGGAATTGGATATACTGGAGCCAGCCACCAGGGTTTTGGCTTCATTTTGGGGGAGCTGTCATGTTGTCCATTTTTATATGCAGTTTGTGGTACACACCCTTGATTCACACATGAAGGTTGACAAAGACAGCTGAACGTAATGAAAGCATTGTTTAGCGCAGGACGGTGGTGGAATGTAACTAAATACATTTACTCAAGTACTGTATTTAATTACAAATTCAAGGTACTTTTACTCTACATGAGTATTTCCATTTTATGCAACTTTATACTTCATATACTACACCTATATATACATCCATATTAATATTGTACTTTTTACTCTACTACATTTGTCTGACAGTTACAGTTAATAGTTACTTTTCAGATTATATCTTTTCATACCCTTCCTGTCCACTGAAAACTATGTAGCTCCAAATTTGGTGATTCTAAATAATTAATCTAAGTAATTGCTGTAATGGTTAGTGCAGAGCTAACGGGCCTCAAGCCACATTAGTCTTCATCAGCCTCCCTCAGATCAGCAGGCTCGCTCCAGGAGTTGCCAGCGGTAAACCCTGCAGTCAGCTCTGACTGCTACTGGAGCATAGGCTACTCATCACCATCACGCTGTGCTTTTGATCTACACAGGAATGTTAGCAACTCACGAGAAGGTTGGCAGCATCAGTATTAGTGTGGCAGAAAGAGCTGCCGTCAACAACTGACCCTGCGAGTAAAAAAAAAGCAAGAAAAATAAAACTTTTGCATCTATCAGCACTTCTAATCCGATTTCTGCATCAACCTGCTATTTTGTGGTGGGTGGGTGTGTGTTTGGGTATGTGCCTGTCTGTGTGAGT
Organism: Coreoperca whiteheadi; assembly: GCA_011952105.1. Taxonomy (NCBI): domain Eukaryota; kingdom Metazoa; phylum Chordata; class Actinopteri; order Centrarchiformes; family Sinipercidae; genus Coreoperca; species Coreoperca whiteheadi. The sequence continues at coordinate 3,825,244 of CM022481.1, forward strand.
ACGTGTGTGTATGAATATACTTGCACTGTATTTGTGTGTGTGTGTGTGTGTGTGTGTGTGTGTGTGTGTGTGTGTGTGTGTGTGACATGCATCTGCCCTATATAGATGGTCATGACATTTGAGAGCTTTAAAAGATGACAAGTTACATCATCAATTAAAACACTTTACTCTATAGTTGGCTGATTGGTCTGGCTTCCAGCTGAGTTGATTTCAGTGGGTGTTGTCCAGATGTTTCTCACTGCAAAAACTTGAGCTTTAGCAAGATTTAAACCAGTTTTGTGAGGCTAGGCTCAGCTGATTCAAGGCCTAAAATTCCTGCACAACTCAGGTAGAATGAATTACTGAAATCTGTAAGGGATCACCAGTTAGATAATGAATCAACTCAAAAAGCTAAATTTTAAGCTAACATTTTGCACAATTAAATGAAGCAAGAATTGAATCTGTGCAACCTGCAGTATATGAGTTGCTACATTCAAGAAATACTTTCAATATCCTTGTTTTTACAGTTTATTTGGATTCTTAATTCATCCAGTCAATGTGGATTATTGCTGTAAAATATAATTAGTTTAGTAACTAGGATTTAGGATATTAAAGTTTGTGTAGTATGGGTTAGGATTATTTTGGGTAAGTGGTAAGGGATGCCATATCTTTTCAACTTTGTTTAGTTTACCATTTAGTCCAATAATCTGTTTCATATGGAATAAAAAATTAAGATATTAAAGCTAGTATGTATGTGATGTACATACAGTGAGGAAGTGGTCAGGGATGAAATATTCTTCCAAAATCAGTTTACCACTTGAAACTCGTGATCACTCGTGGATTAAAAAGCTGTCATGTCAATTCTCAGTTACTTTATATTCCGAATATATCTCAGGCTCACCTTCTGTACAATAACTTCTCTAAGAGTAGCAGTTATGCAATGATAGTGCCAAACGCTTGATTCAGTTTTTCAAAGGCTGTACTGATGTCTACAGCAGGATTGCTTACAGTGGCACATAGAAAGAAACAGAAAATAATTAATTTAATCCAGCTCTGCTATATGTTTTGGTGTGAACTATAAACTGGATTGATTTGCCATCACAACCATTTGCCCATGTAAGTGCTCAGAGTCTGAGGCCTTGACTGTGTGTGGGGATACCAGATCCACTGGTTCTGAGAATCATGAATGATAGGAAAGTCATACCACAGAATCAGAGAAAGGATTCTGTTATGGCAAATGATGACACTCATCACTGTGTTTAATTTTTGAGTCTTTATTTATCCAAGGGATGTTAGCCATGCTTCCTCATTTTCAATAACACTTCTCCTCTTACTAAGCATTTTTCATATATTAAAATATGAGTCAGTGAGAGCCTCCTTTGCTTAACTTGGTTATTTGGCCACTGCTAACCAGTGTTGTGCAAATTCACACTTCACTGGTTTTGAACTGCCTGTGGGAAGATTGAACACGTAAGAGTCTGTCCATTCTGTATTAAAATCTTTGTTTCCACTGTCTACTTTTCTCTTTTAGAGCATGCCATGTGAAATTATTCATCTGTCTGTCTCTCTCTGTGTGTATCTCACTCCCTAACTCGAGTTACAATGCTCATCAGAATGCACATATTTGATTGACTGAGTAGGATCACATGAGATGATTTATAACACATGTAATTGTTCTGTGACTTTCCTGCTAAACCTGATAATGTGTCTCAGAGTTGTTTGTGGAGTGGAGTTTAACATCAGAAAACTGGTTCCAGGTTTTTATGTTCTTAAGGCATACGTGAAGTTTGGCTAACTGATTATTTTCATCTGGCTTGCTCGTTAGATATAAATTGGTATCATCCCCAATACAATGAAACTTTGGAGTGTTTCCTAATAATATTGCCCAAAGGAAACATATATAATGTAAATAGAATCTAATTCTGTGTGTAACACATTTTCTAGACCTCCTACATTTGGAACATTTCCTAGCCAACAAACAAAAAAACACAAAAGGACAAAGTCAGCTCATGTCAAGGCATTAATTTTGACAGAAAATTTAATTTTAGCAATGAAATAGCACACATTAACTCAAGTTCAGAATTCTACTCTTATTGAGGGTCATTTAACTCCAAGAGGTCACCCAAGACCTCCTTGAGTTTGGATCCTCAGACAAACCCACCAGACACTGAGGGTCCAGAACAGCATATGTAACAATATGTAAATGTTGGATGGAAATATTTAAACTCTTCAAGAATATACTGATAATCTCTCTCTCATAAACATAGTCAAGGGTACTGCTGTTTGTTCAATGTAGTAATGTAGGATGTAGTAAATTGTAATTGGCATTAAGCAATAACTTACAGGTGAATAAACACAAGTAGTTTGTGTTTTGAATGATTGTCGAGCAACAGGCTAGGCTATGAAAACGGAGCTAAGCAAGCCGTCATTTCCTGCAGCCATTGTGGATGCAGTACAAGCTTGCCAAGTTTAACAGGCTGGCTTTGTAATGTTTCTTTGCAAATGCACCATAAATAAATAAACTGTCAGAGGAATGGATATTGAATCAAAGGATTCTTTTCTTCCTTATCTTTACTAGTTAATGTTAGCTGGTTTGCTTAAAGGCTACTGAAAACTTTTACGGTGGATTTGTTTTTGCATGTTACTCATGAGTTGATGTCGTGAATCAATCAACACACCTTAAATGTGAACCCCTGCAAAGAAATGTCACATTGTTTTCTATGTCTCCTCATTAAAGTGTCCAAGTTAAACAAGCAAACTCGCGATTCAATCTGCATTGGAAAAAGTCACAAATTACTCTGCTATTCCGCCACCGCTGACTTGTATTTATATTCTCATGCTTCTTCAGCTAATGTTCTCTTCCCTTTACAGTGAGTCCTTCTTTACATTACAAACACATGTGGACCTCTAAAAGTGCTTTACTCTGGACTCTTTTGTGTACCTTTAAATAGCTTTTAAATAAAAGCTGTTCTTTTCTTTTTATTTTGTGATGTAATTATCTGTTTGTTTTTTGTGCGTGTGTTTTGAATGTGCAGTGGGAAGTGTGTAAGTGGAAATGTGTGGAGTCAGTCTTTTGTGATTCATGTATGGATGTTTTTATGGGTCCACACTGAGCATGGGCACGCACATGAACATTTTGATGGCTTTTAAAGGCATGTCAAGCAGAGAGCAGCATTCAGTCAGTCTTGTGTGTTTTGAATCATTAGAGTGGCTGCAGCAGACCACCGGCGCTGATATGCTAGCTGAGCTTGGCTGTAAGCTGACCCCCCTCTGTTGTGCTTCTATTTACAGGGCATAAGCGGAATGTCCGTGGATGAGAAGCCTGAAGCCCCCATGTATGTGTATGAGTCGACGGTTCATTGCACCAATATCCTCCTCTGCCTCAACGACCAGCGGAAGCAGGATATCCTGTGCGATGTGACTGTCCTGGTTGAGGGCAAGGAGTTCCGTGGGCACCGGGCTGTGCTGGCCGCTTGCAGCGAGTATTTTCTCCAGGCGCTGGTGGGCCAGGCCGACAATGGCTTGGTTGTTAGCCTTCCGGAAGAGGTATGTCCATCAAATACGCTGTTTCCCTGACAGTTTTCACTTGCAGATGTGGAAATGCCATTGATTTTAAGACAATGGGGACACTCAAAATCAGTAACAAAAGCGTAACTAACTACACTCTATGCACCTTACCCCAGGATCCATAGCCACACAGTGATCGTGAACTGTGACCACTGGGCTACAGCCCTCTATCCACCCTCCACCACAAGCACTAAACAAAGCTCAGAATGCAAATTACGGAAAGCAAAACCTTATGGAACTGTACTGTGCCCACTATATTTTTATCAAATAAAAAAGCATAAAAAAGCAATCTGATGTCTAAAATACTATGACTGAAGAGATGCATAGTGCAGTTCCAACTTCAAAACCACATATGTGGATAAGCCAAGTTAGAAACATACCAAGTATGCGACATTCTTCCACATTACATTTACATTTCTTAATTTGGCAGATGCTTTTGTCCAAAGCAACAGTAACAGCTGTTACAAAATACAATCACATGAACCAATATGCACTTAGCTGGTAAACCTGGTGTACCTGATAGTTGCAGCTCACAGGAGCTGAATTTTGATGCCATTGCATTGAATTTATAAAACTCCATGGTCAAAGCAGTATTTCAATATCCACTCATATTTATTCATATTTATTTATTATATTTATTTTCAAATCTCTTAGGGCTCTTTCACCACTGTAGTTCCGTTTATGTGGTCCCATGGGGGGGGGGGGCATTGTTGCCTTTTAGTTTGGGTCAGGTTCATGCTCGCACTGGCTTTTTACAAAAAAACCAAGAGAGGTAAACATAAATTCATATGGTCTGACAGGTAACTCATGCACTAGACAGTTTTGTTGACTGTCATCCTGCATCAACAGTGTTATGAGTCTGGACGAGAACGCTGGATTCTGGTGTGACAGTCCTGCACTTTGTAGACCTGACATCCACCTCCTGTGTGGCTATGTTGTCAACACATTGTAATTAGGAAAACAATTCAGTAACATACAACCGTAATTTCTAAGTGACAGGGTTGGTCTAAAACACTTGAAAAGTCAAATTTGTACGGTGAGGTGAAAATTTGCATTGTCATATATGAGTGGGTAGTTTTGATGTCACTACTGAATGTAGTATTGTTTTGTGGTATTAGCAAGGCCATCTTAAAAAAGTCCCTTTTTTCTTATCTAATAACCTGCCAAGGTAAGCTCCTGCAGCAGGATTTTGTGCCTGATTTGTCCAACACAGAGCGAATTAAAGGGGTATTGATTTAGAAACATTTAGATTTTGTAATAAATAGTTTTTAGAATATAAATAAATACAAAATTAGATTTTTTTTTATTTTATTTAGGCCCTCTCTGGTCCAAGAGGACCTTGAGGGTTTCCCAGTGGTACCACACAATTTCCAAAAATTTCACCTCAACCCCATCTGTTCCCTTTTTGATAATTTCAATGCTATCTTTGTTTTCTTGACAATCTGACAATCTATTTTTGTTTTCTTATGTATTTGAAGTTCAGTGATAAGAGAAGTAAAACAGTGTTTTAATTTGATCTATCATTCACTGGAGGATTAAGACTCAGTGAAAGGTGTAAGAAAGTGCATGTACTTTAGGGCTGTGATTGCCAATTTGCACCTGTCATTTGTCGCTGTTACCATTTGTCGGCAGCAAGTAGCATTTGTGGCACGATTAAAGCCACCTCAGGCTCAGCACTCATCAAGTTCAGCAACACTCCTCACTCTTGCCCACCTCAGCTCTCACACTGTCACTGTCAACTGATCCCCGTCAGAGCTCCTCCAGTGAACACAGGATGAAAGTACCCCTCTGACGTATTGATGTCACACACATACATATGCATACATACTGTACATGTGCTGCTGTGAAAACTGGGGCACATCCTGCATGTTCTGTGGAGTTGTGGCTCCTTGCTGGGGCCGTGTGCTTTAACGAAGTAACGCCTGTCAAACGACTTTGTCGGCGTTCACATTGAATAAGTAGTCACCGTCAGATTGTCATCTTATGTGAAATGAGCATCAGGAGCTTTTTTCCCCTGCTTAACTCAAAGAATGACTGCAGGGAATGACTCCTGGATGCTCAAAGCAGCATACCTTTCATTCACTCACTACACGTATGAATAATGCATGAGCTGCAGTGTGTTTCAGGTTTGAGATGGAGTGTGGAAAGTAACATCTTTCAATGACTGTCTACCATCTCTTTAATGTGCCAAAGAAAGAGTAACTCCCATTGAGGTTTTCACCAAGCCTTCTTTCCTTTGTCCATCCCTGTTCGAACTGACAACATTTCACATAGAGAATTTTTTATCATTTTATCTAAATGGCAATGAATATAATGGCTTTATACTGTAACAGTGGTTACTTGAGGTAACTAGTGTCAAAAACTCCATGCCAATGTAATTATATACTGTGTAAAGCTGCACAAATGCAGTTTTTTACATTTCAAAATAAGTTATTTTCATGATCACTAGTCTAACTGATGTCAGCGTCAATGTCATAAAATAGTGAATAATGATTTAGCAGGATCCGAGGTGATGTCTTGACTTAAAATGATTAATCAATTTTCATATCTTGTGTTCTTGTGGTGGAAGCAGTATTCAGATCTTAGTAAAGTATTAAAACCACAATGTAAAAATACTCAGTAACAAGTAAACCTTATCAGAAACATTTGTAATAATAATGAGTATTACATACAGTATATATATTTTGAATTATTATTACTGATCCATTCACATATAAGAGACATTTAAATGTTGTAGCTGGTGGAGATGAGCTCTTTTTAACTACATCATATTGTTTTATATGTCTATATATTTTGGATGTAAAATCTTAATCTGCAAATGAACTAGTGATTATTGCTGTCAAATTAATGTAGCTGCGTAAAAAGGACAAAAAGGAAGTACAAGTAATTGTAGTATAATTATATATACTACAATTTTGCCATTGTCATCAGAATTGTTTGAACTATGATTCCCTGCTATGAATCTATTCTGTACATACGACACCTATTGCATGTCTTTCCGTCCTAGCAGAGGTCTGTTGCTCTTCCTGAGATCATTATTTTGGGGTAGTTTTTCCTTAGTCGAATCGAGGGTCTAAGGACAGAGGGTGTCGTATGTTGTACAGATTGTAAAGCCCTTTGAGGCAAAATGTGACTTGTGATATTGGGCTATATAAATAAATTTGAATTGAATTGAAGACCAACAGACAAATTGGCTTGGAAACAGAATGTACTTAGCTAATTGTTTTTTTTTTACCATGTTCATCTATGTAAGGTGGTCTTACAGCCGCATAATAGAGGGAAAGTAATTTATTTGATGTGGCCAGTCAGGTTTTTAAGGTCCCCTGTCACCCTTTGCTTTATGGTCAGTGACTGAAGCATGCTGACGCATCCCTGCCTCATGTCAGAACACCATCTTCTTTCTGATGGGGAGAGGGCTGGCTCTGCTCAGCCCTCACTAGTCTGTCTGCTCAGAGGAGCAGTATTTTGCTGTGCAAGGTTAGCAACACTTCACTGACAACACTTCGTGTCTCCGCCTCCGGTCATGGAGTGTATTCCTTTAGCAACTATTGAAGCCTGCCACCTATGTGAAATGAAGGGCAAATTAGAAAGCCCTCGGCTGCCACTGGAGAAAAGAGGGGGCGGTTGGGTCTAGATGAAATGTGAAACAAAGGCCACCTCCCCCACTACCTTCATCATTCCTCTCTCATGGCCTCACTACCCCTGGAGTAGCCAGGGCTGGCGCGGGTGAGTGAGTAACATCATCTATATCTAATGTGATTGTAGGCTTGCAGAGGGCCAGCCAGTTTCATCAAGGGGCTTTGTTGGCCATCACATCATGGGAACAAAACAATCCCGCTTTATCTCAGCGATGCTGTCCAGCATGGGGAAGGAACAGACGAGCATGACGTCCATGTTGGACGATGGAGGCTTCACATACACACACACAATGTTTGTCTCCATCATATTTCTTGTGAGTGTAAGAACAAAGGGGGATTCATAAGAATCATCCACAAATACAAGCCAGGGAGAGGAATTTTAAAGAGAGCCCTCCACTGGAGAGGAGCAGTCATCACTGTGATAAAGAGACATGACCTACATATTGTGGAACTGTGTGCAAAGATGTGACTCAGTCACATCTTTGTGCCATGATCACAGCAGACTGCTGTCAGCTAGTTAGTACAGCATGCCTTTGTTCTCCTGTACAAGAGGCTGATGTTGCGAATCGGATGATCCTCACTACTGTACACTGGAATGTTGTTCCTAAATTGCAACAGAAACTTAATTTATTGTAGTTATTACAATTATGTATGAATCAGTCAAATAATTGTGTTGACTTGAGTGAAACTTTTCACAGTTATTCCAATGATTGGCTACTCTTTGCACTTATGACACCCAATATGGAAATGTTCTGACTAATTCCAGACCACTGTGGGTGACAGTGGAGGGCTCCACAAAGTGGTGGATCATCAGTGCCACCATTTGTGCCCTCTCTGATTTTTTTTGATTCTGGAAAAAAGGAGAGGGCAGCACTGTGATTCAGCAGAGCCCTGGTTCCTAGAACACAAACCACCTCCTGTTTGTCAGTTCTTTCCTTAGTCATGAGCCAGGGAACACTGCTCATTTTTCATCTCAAAAGACAAAAAATACAAATGGAGAACCTGTTCTAAACAGGAGAGTGTATCCACCTGCAGTGTTGCAAAGGATTTAGCTGTGATTTATGTCTTCTTTACATCACAAAGGGGACACTGAGGTAGCTTGTCAGATTTCTAGTGGAAGCTTATTCCACAATTGTGGAGCAAATGTCCTACTACCCTCTGTTTCAAGCCTTGCCCAGGGGACCAAGAGTAAAACCCAGAGGTGAGAGTCAATCACACATGCGTAAGTCCCAAGCAAGTCCCAAGTCACTGACTCAAGCAAGTCAAGTCGAATCACTGCGAAATGTCAAACAAGTCAAGTCATCAGCGGAGCTGAGAGGCTTGGTACAGCCAACAGACTGCTGCCCTTCTCGTCCTGTCCTCCGCTTACATCACTGTTAGATTTGTGGATTACGGTTATTTTATGACTCTGTATTTATATCAATGCAAAAACAGACATCATTACAGGTGAGTCCTCCTGCTCTTCCTGCAGCGCATGCTCTACCCAGGCGCCAATCCTTGCCTAAACTAAACAAAGTATGTCCATTGTCCAGGGTTATCAGAAAAACTATGCACTCTGGGTTGATGCGGCAGGAATGCATAGCAAGCGATTTGTTATGTATACCAGCCACAAATAACAATAAGGCTACTATGACTACTATTTTCTGCTGTGGATTGTGTAGACTAATAGCCTACGTCCAGGGCTTGATTTGTGCCGAATCCCGCCGCAACAGGATTCAGGACTTTCGAGGTAAGGACCGGCCCCTAAATATTTGATTGGATCTGGAACCTCCTTTGTCACTACCAAAATCTATAAATAAATGTAATATTTAATATAATCTGTTCTCTCATTCTTTTATTTCCCATTAAAGTTACTCGTAAATCTCTTGTTTGCTTATTTTGGATGCATTTTAAATCTGATTTTAAAAAACAGAGACAGAGAGAGAGGTAAGATCAGCATTTGAGTTTTGTGTGTAACCTGAGCTAATGTTACTGTACAGTAATACAGTGATAGGAGAGGAAACTGGTAAAATGTCAAAAAGGCAATCAAATTTGTTGAATTTCTTCAAGGCCAGTTGGACCCTAAGCAGGCCAGTCAATTCGGTCGACAGGGTGGCCATTATAGCAATGTATTCTGGCAAGTGGTTTAATGCATTTTGGAGTATTTTGGCATATGATTACTGTGAGCCCCACAACTAAGCAAGTGGGTGTTTGTGAAATGAGTCTGGCTACATTAGGGGGAGAGTGTGTAGGTGCGGGACTGTCTACGGAGCGAAGGAGATGGATAGACAGACAGACAGGCAGAACACATAATTTAGTCTGCTTGCTTTTTGTGGTTGTAAATAGAACCAATTCCATTTTTCCTCAATACCTTTGCCTGATCTAGCAGGACTGCATTTGTCACACAGTTAAGAGAGGGAGAGTGGTTGAGTTACATTGACTTTGAGCGTAGTGATGGACTACAAGCAGAATTATGACGCTCTGTTATGAAAATCTGTTAATTAATAAGCTGTCTTTGTCTGAATCAGACCATCTGGTAATATAAGGTGTTAGAGAAAATCAGCACAGATATGGGAGAAACCTTTTCAACATGGTTTCAGCTCGATCCTGTTTTCTACTGCTTGACACTGTCCTTTAAGACAGGGTTGTCACCCAATCATGTTTCAAAATGGTAACTAGTCATGCTCAATATCTATATCTAAAAATGCAAATAGGCTATTCAGCTTCATAAAAAGTGTCAAGTCCTTTGGAGTCATCTGTCTTAAGTCTAAGTCAAGTCTCAATTCATGAATACATCAAGTCAAGTCTTTTATCAATGTTGGTCAAGCAAGTCCTCACATTTGCGACTCGAGTCCCCCACCTCTGGCAAAAGCTGGTCTGTAGATCTGAGAATATGGGCAGGGGTGTAAGGGGTGAGAAGGTCAGTAATGTAGCTTCCTACATTATTGACCTTTGCAAGGCAGCTCAGTGATTTAAAAACAAGTAATACAATTTTGAAATAAATTCTAAACACCACAGGTAACATTGCAGTGAGGCGAGAATAGGGAAAATGTGCTGATATTTTCAAGTTCTTGTAAAAGCCCTTGCAAAAGTTGGATGCGGTTGATTGAATTTTGGGGCAAATAATGAATCACAGTAATCCAGATGGCTAGAGACAGAAGCTTTAATGAGAGTTTGTGCATCACTGAATGAAAGAACTGATCTTGTCTTGGCAATATTCCTGATTTGACTGATTGCTGATTTGGTGTATTGCTAAATGTTTATAGAAGTTTAGATCTGGATCAAAGGAAAAAGACAAGAGGCAGAGCTGGAGGTGGCAGAGCTTAAGATGTTGAGGTTCTCTTTGGGAGTGACGAGGATGGACAGGATCAGGAACGAGTACATCAGAGGGACAGCTCATGTTGGATGTTTCGGAGATAAAGTCAGAGAGGCCAGATTGAGGTGGTTTAGACATGTTCAGAGGAGAGACTGTGAATATATTGGTAGAAGGATGCTGAGGTTGAAGCTGCCAGGCAGGAGGTCTAGAGGAAGACCAAAGAGGAGATTTATGGATGTAGTGAGAGAGGACATGAAGTTAATTGGTGTGAGTGAAGAGGATGCAGAGGACAGGGTTAGATGGAGGCACATGATTCACTGTGGCGACCCCTGAAAGGGAGCAGCCGAAAGGAAAAGAAGAAAAAGATCTGGATCAAAGGGTACCCCCAGATTTCTGGGCGCATAGGTGCACTGCAAACCCTCAGAATGTAATGCCTGGCTTGTACAATTCCTGTGGGCTTTGGGTCCAAACATCATCACTTTTATCGTTTTTCAGCATTAGGAAGTTATTTGACATCCAGGACCTTATGGCTGTAAGGTTGTGAGTAACGAAACTGAGCTGAGGTCTGATGGCTTTGTGGACAAATAGATTTTTGTATTGTCAGCATAAAAAAGGAAAGAAAAATTGGAGTTGCAGATAACTTGATCCAGTAGTAACATGTACATACAGAACTGTAAAGGCCCAAGAATAGACCCTTGAGGAATGCTGCAGGTGATATTTTCGAAGCTAGAGGAGACATGTGGCTTGATGGCAGAATGGGTTGTTCGCCAATCAGAAGGTTGGTGGTTCAATCCCAGCTTCCCGCAACCCACGTGTTGAAGTGTCCTCAAGCAAGATACTGAACCCCAAATTGCTCCAGAGGCTGTGCCTTTGTTGTGTGCGAATGATTAATTTACTTTGTACTGATGGGCATTAACACCTGCCATGTGTGAATGTAATATGTAATATGAAGTAATCGTGAGTAGTCGGAAGACTAGAAAAGCGGTATACAAGTATAGTCTATTTACCATTACCAATTGATACAGAGGAGCGTCTGTCACTCAGGTACAACTTAAACCAGTTTAGAGCAATCCCAGTAGCACCTACCCAGTTTTCTAGTTGCTCAATTAATATGATCAACTGTATTAAACGCAGTAGAGAGGTCTAGCAGCAGCATCAGATAACATCCTAATAACATTTAAAACTTTAACAAGCGCAGTTTCTGTACTATGATGAATTTGAAAAAAAGAATATGAGCTGAGAATAAACCACTTTCTCCAGTACTTTGGCAAGAAAGGATAATTTAGATATCAGCCTAAAATTATTAGGTTATTATTAAGATTGTCAGTTTCAAGGTTAGATTTTTTCAGCAGGGGTTGAACAACAGCCGATTTAAAAATTGGAGGAAAAACGTTTGACGATAAAGACTTGATACACCTCTCTGCATGGTAAAATAACCAGGGATGTCATGATTTGGGCTCTAATGCTGGAAACTTTATTAACAAAGAAGGACCGAAATTTCTCTCATCTCTCAATAGGAGAGACTTCACTTGAATCACTTACTTAAGCACCTTTTTTCTTTTTCTTTTTTTTCTCTCTTCTTCTTCTTTGCTGTCTACTTCTTTTAATCTAACTGTTTGTTCTATGTGTCAGGTGTATGACTATGTACAGTTGTAAATTATGTTTCTAACTTATTTCTGTAGCTTCTTGGCCAGGTCATGTTTGGAGTTTCGTTTAGCATACTCCAGACACAGTAATTAACCCACAGTGGTGGTTGCATTAAAGCAGGACAGGCTTTAGACATTTTAAAGGATGCTAGCGTCCAGCGTAGCAGCACATCGTTGCTCAACGGTCTGTGAAGAGATGGGTCGAAAGAGTCTAGGACCTCTTGGGTTAGAGACAGCAGGCTCTAGAGGAAAATTAAAAAGGACAGCAGCATGATCAGAAACATGCAATTCCCCCACTCTTCCGGATAACCTAGGGCAGTTCCAGAATGTATATCCTAGGGGACATGCCTCAGTTCTAGCTACCTACATTTAACCATACCTTAACCATAGAGGTGGCATGTCGGAAAACACTTATATGGGTCGTTTTGTAAGTCACTTTTAAAATACCTATTTTATTGTTTAGGTATGAGGACTTGTAGGACTCTGCTGTGCAGTAACTAAAACATCTCAGGGATTGACAAAGAGTTTGAGATAGACCAGAGACAGGCAAATGTAATACTCTTACGGTGGTTTAGTCGGGTTGATGAGTGACATCCGTCCACCAGCTCAGGTCAAACAGTTGATCAGACTTTAACCTGCACAATGCTGGCTAATCTGAGGGGGCCCCACAACGAATTCCTGGCCAGGACACTATCACACAAATACAGATTATTAGACAGATGGTCGGCGCCAGGGACAGCGCCCTGCCTTCCTTAGAGATGGGGGTTGGGTGGTAGAAGATGAAGAGGATGCGTTAGAGAGAAGAGTGGGATTATTGGCACTAATACCCAACTCCCTTGTTCCAGCAGGGGGTCTCTCTTTCTCTGTCAACACAAGGACACATCTCATGTCATAAGCTGATAGAGAAAATGCAGGGTCTTTGTTTGAGTATGAGAGGCTGGGTAGAGGAGTACCTTGAGCAGCTAGCCTGCCAGGCGACGGTCTGTGGTGTGATCCTCATGTTTGGGCTCTTTGTATTTTACCTTCGAACCGGGTGTAGTTAAGCAGCGAACCTCCCCCTTCATGAAAGGAATACACAGACTTTAATCAGTCTGGGCTGAAAAACCTGCCATACAGGCATGGTGAACAAAATAAATGCTGGACACAGAGCTAAGCATAACACTTTTTTAGTTCTGGCAAAGTTGCACAAATTTAATGATTTGATTTTGTATGGTCAGAAACAACCAGCCAAAACACAATCTTCTTGTTTCTTAAACAGTGTAGAGGTGGGGTCATGTCCTCCCTAGTGCCTGGCCTGTACAGTAAGCTCCACTGGGAGAGGATTAGGATGTACACTATCTAATTTAATCTACTGTCAGGGGAAGGTTTACTTACCCACTGGTCAGCACCAGAAACGCCTGAGCTTCTGCTGTCACTGACGATAATATATTTCTAATGCAAGATGTAGGACAGATAGACAATGTCTGGTAGATTAATAAGTTACTGTATGTCTGCTCAATCAGACCTTTGACTCTGCACATTTCCTGTTTTCTCCTCCAGCATAACAGCTTAACCCATAATGGCGTCATGACATTGTAGAGTCCAGCGTCTGTTTAATTTCCATTAGTGCTGTGACTCAGGCTCCTTATTGTTTGTCTGCAAACACAAAGGTTAATTTCAGGTTACTCAGCAGATCTGATGGTAAAGTGTCGGCTGCTCCCTCCAATGGAGATGGAGTGTTTTCTCTTGCGTCGGGAAGCACTCCATTGTCATGCCATGCCATGTCCTCATTAGCATGTATGACATGTAGGAATTAACTGAAGCACAATTGCATATTATTAGCCCTCTCGTCTACAGAGGCGAAAGGCCAATGTAAGAGAGAACCACTGGGTGAGGGAAGAGAGAGTAATTTCGGGAGGAGAGGAAAGGGTGGTGTAGTATTGCTCAGCCTGTTTATGAAAGGATATTTGGCAGGCTTCCTGAAAATGTCATGCGAATTGTCCAGGTCTGTGACTGACCACTGCCTGTAATTTCCTGCCCTGTAATGGTATTGCCTGGCCACTCAATAGCCTGGCTACTCCAAATGCAGAGCAGGGCTGTGTTAACCTAAAATGGCCCAAAACTGTCACATTGATGAATTTTTTTCTTTCTCCTAACTCTAAACCTTTCCACCCAAAGTAACTAGAATTTCTATTTTTTTATCTACTTTTCAAGAAACTAAAAGGTTCCTTCAGCAGTGTCTGTGTTTCCACTGGGGTCTAAAGACCTGGGAAGATTAGGCAAATTACACCCACTAGGTTACACCTATCATACAGCTGCTTACTTCTATTGTTTTAACTTACACAACAGCCACTATACACACATTTGTTTCCACAATTATTTATTTATTTGCAGAAATATAAATGTGCAAAATACACCATTTGTGTGCTTCAGCAGGAGACATCAGACGAGGGTTGCTGTTGGTCGCAGGGGTCTGCAGCCTGCAGTTCATTGTACCTGCCCATTTCATTTAAAATAAACGTTGAAAAAAATAAATGTTCTGTCTCACTGCGACGACATTAACAAGATATTTTGTACGATCAATTTAGCCAATCCTTGCCTTAACGAACACCACGATTCTAACTTTACACCATTAGCGATTAGCATCGGTTGGCGTTATCATGCAATTCAATTCAATTCAATTCAATTTTATTTATATAGCCCAGTATCACAAATCACATTTGCCTCAAAGGGCTTCACAGTCTGTAACATACGACATCCTCTGTCCTTAGACCCTCGATTCGATTAAGGATAAACTACCCAAAAAACCCTTTTAACAGGGGAAAAAATGATAGAAACCTCAGGAAGAGCAACAGAGGAGGGATCCCTCTCCCAGGACGGACAGACATGCAATAGATGTTGTAAGTACAGAATAGATTTATAGCATCAAAACTATAACATATACAGCCATGATGGCAAAATTTTTGTATATATATATATATATATATATATATATATATATATATATATATTATTATGTTAGAAATGTTTAGGTGGTAAAACATAAGGGAAGATGATGGGTCCAGACGGACAACCGAGCAGCTCCAGGTGGAGCCCAACGAGCAGGACCTGAGCCACTCGTCCCCTGCACCATAGACACAGCAGCACTGCCCCAGCAGGTCGCCATAGTCACAGATCCAGATACATCTCCGGACACTGAAATACCTGCTGAAAGTGACACTAAGAAAGAAGAGACGGACGACAAAGCACAAAACTCCAGGAGAGGGAAGAAGTCAAGTTAGTAACATGCATTTATGGGATGAGAATGCATACGGATGGAGAGGAGGACAGAGGTGAAGAGGTGCATCATGGGAAGTCCCCCGACAGTCTAGGCCTATAGCAGCATAACTAAGGGATGGTTCAGGACTCTCCTGAGCCAGCCCTAACTATAAGCTTTATCAAAGAGAAAAGTCTTTAGCCTATTCTTAAATGTAGAGATGGTGTCTGCCTCCCGAACCCGAACTGGGATCTGATTCCATAGAAGAGGAGCTTGATAGCTAAAGGCTCATGTAGCTAATGTTAGCTTTTGGCTAGGGTAACAATAGCATGACAACAGTTAGCATTATAGTATGTGATTTACCTTCATCCGTTTCTCTGTCTTCCACCTTGGCTTCCAACAGCTGAGCCCCTGTGCCAGAGAAGGAACACATCAATCCAGATGGTCAAACCCCTTGCTGGTCCACCGCACAACCAATCAGAAATGTACAGCGCAGCAAGCCCCACCCTGAAAGTTCCTATATTTTTGGAAAGTACTACCCCCCGAGCAGAGAGGGGGTAAAATAATGTCCCCAGAACTTAATTTAGACCCTGGTTCCTGGTCCTTGGGGAAAGTTCCTGGAGTGGAAATGCAGCTTGCTAACATTTGAAAAGCTTCAAATGTCATGACAGACAGCTAATGGCCAGGAAACCGACCTCTTCTTATTCACAGGTCGTCATATGCCAACGTTTTGTCACGCACCTTGGCATCGTACACGCACAAGGTACTCTTCAGTGACTGTATGAGAAACTGATAACCGTAACATTGACCTATTGTTAAATTATCAACGACACTTTCGTGTTTTTGTTAAAAAAATTTTGAGGATATCATTGAAATAACACCTAAACATGGGAATTAACAGTGAGGAAAATACTTCCAGGCAGCGGGTCCTTATAGCACCGCAGTCCGGTTAATATTGGAGTGATTGGATGGCCAGAACAGTTCCTCTGAGCATTTAATATTACTAATATGATTTTACATTCTCAGTGCATTCTCTGTCTTACATGCGCAGTGCGTCTCATACAGACGCTAAAGGACACGAGACGACAAGAGGCGTGACAAAACATCAGTATTAGATGACCTGGGAATGAGGAATGGGTTGAGGAAAAACTCTGTCTATCCTCCCTGTCCACTGGTTCTTCCTTTAACACTTTCTTTCGTATGTTGTGACCATCTCCCTTCCTCTCTCATTTTCTTCTCTGCTCCATCCATCCTCCCTTAGTATTTACCCCCCCCTCCCTCCCTCCCTCCCTCCATCCTATGTCGTTCCCTTTAGGCTTTCCTTCATTAGGCTGCTGTACTGGTTGTAACAGTGGAGTAATCACATATGGTGCAGGGCACACAAAGATGTGCTCCCGCAGGCAGCAGCTGCTGATGCTAGCTGAAAATAGATCCGTGGTATGCTCAGCACTTTTCCTCCAGCAGCTTTGCTGTTTATCAGCAGCCCTGGATGCTGCTGGCCTGTCTACAAGCCTCATTTAAGCTACCACCGGCTCACCATAACCATGGCTCGATCTTCGTGAAGAAAGGCCAATGGCAGTTATTTGCACTTGTTCAGGTTGCTAGAAGATTTGTGTTTTGTTCTTTTCTATGTGCTGTATATGTGAATAGAATCTCAAGCCTCAACACAAAAATCACCAAATCACGAAGTGCATTGGATCTACAACAATATACTTCAAATACACACTGATTAAAAAGACAATGAATGTTGAGGAAGGTACCACAGGAGCCGTCAAACACTTTTAATTTAAAAACAAAAAATGAAACATGGTAAGAGGGTTAATACAATAAACTTCATAGTATTATTTAAATTGATTAACAAATGACGTGACTTGTTAATCATCACCAAATCATAAGCAGTAACTGTTTGTGGTCACTATTGGTCCATATCAAATGTTTCACACTAGAAATATAGACCTAGTTTTTATTAGTAAATAATACAAAATCTTAAGTATTTACAGATATGTCTCTTTTGTTATTTTATGGCTCCTACAGCAATGAAGCATGGTAATAGGTTTTCATTAAAATCAAATGTCACTACCGAATTGTCCCATTTCTCACCACAATTAAAATAATAATTAGAATATTATTCTTGTTTTCAGTGCTTATATAGACGTTTTTCAATGTGAGGTTGTCAAGGCTGCTGCTAGTCATAGGCAAGCATAATAGGACATAACACTTCAGCTCTTTCTGACAGAACCTGTCAGTATGCTAACTGTTAGCTGTCATGCCAAAGACAAAGTCATTCTTTTTTAATGAGCTCCAGAAGGCTTACTCCTTTCTTCGTAAAGTACCCAGCAATGAAAATGCTATGTTCATGGTGTCCATGGTGTTGAAAGATGCGCTCGGTAGGTGTGCTAAGCGTTGAAATAATTGTCCCTATCCTGATGAAAACGCCTCTGATGCATGCATAAGCGCATACATGTACATGAATGTGTGGTAAACTTCAAGGTTCTGGTTTGGGGGGTCTGAAAATATGGTCACCCTACCCAAGACGTATGTTAATGCCAGGTGTAAACAGCCTCTTAGACTCACTCAGATGATCTCAAGTAATTTTTTACTGACATTTTTGTTTTTTTCTAGGCAGAAAGATCCACAGAGCAAATTCTGTGGTTTTTGAAGATTTTTTTGTATTTTTTATGTGTACCATCTACCTGCCAGGGGGCCTTCAGATGGAAACTAGCCTAAGGCTATAATCTGGCATATTTACATTTGTTTTAATGTTCATTAATATGCATTGTCCCGTTTTTCTTAAATAAATAAAAATAAATAAAGCTTGATTACTGAGGAGGGAAAATCCTTTTTTACAAGTGGGGTGTCTGGCAGAGACTGCTGGACCTCTGGAAGCTGCTGGAGTGCTCACACAGTGGATACCATTTCACCTAGGGTATTTCATCTTCTCATTTTCCCAAAGGCAGCAAAACAATCAGTAAACAATGGGCTCATTAAAACCACATTGTGCTGCTCATCCCCTAAATCTGCAAGCCTCTATTAACTCTTGTAAGAATGACTTTTACATCACTCTGAAAAGGTGCTTTGTAGAGCAAACAGTACCATCCCAGATTCAAAGTGAAGCCATTGTTACTGCATTTGTGAGCCCACCTTTTCTCTGTGTGGTTTGATTGCATTCCCCGAGCACCTAACAATAATGTTTGAAACCAGAGAATGAACTAGGATAAAACTGCAGGGATTGGGTGCTACAAAAAAGTGATGTACATAACCTAGTGTGAACCCCACGCTGATCTCCAAACAGCACACACGTCGTATTAAAGACAGCTCCTTTCCCTCGTCTGTGTGCTCAGTGACAAAAGCAGCAGAGTGTGGGCTAGGCTTCTACAGGCTCAGGAGTTCACCTAATTATCCGGCATTAAGTCTAAATGGAATGCTTCCCTTTATCATTCTGCGCCACATGGCACAAACGGGGATAAGCCATAGTCTTACAAACCATTAGGATTTGCAGCCAGTTGAAAGTGAGGCTGTGGGACCATGCCCTGATCAGAGCACTTACAGTACAAAGAACTGCTAGAAACGTTTACGTCAGTGTTGTGAAGGCAAAAAGGGTAAGCAAAGCAGTTTTTAACTGAAGGTCCCAGGCAGGAAGGTCCCTAGGGGCAGGGTGTCAAACCTCAATATTTTAATCATAGCACCAGCAGTTTACTGTCAAGTGCCAAAAGCTGGCATTAAATGTGTGGTAAGATTCATTATTGTTTTTATTTATTCTTTGATCAAATTAAATAGAATTTTATTTATATAGTACCAATTCATAATAGAAGTTATTTCATTGCACTTTCCTATAGAGCTGGTCTAGACCGTACTCTTTATAATATTATTTACAGAGACCCAACAATTCCCACCATGAGCAAGCACTTGGCGACAGTGGCAAGGAAAAACTTCCTTTTAAGAGGCAGAAAACTTGAGCAGAAGCAGACTCTGGTTTGACCGGTTGGGTTGAGAAAGAGAGAGAGTGCAGGGGGAAAGAGATTTGTAGTGGTAATATTAATATTAATAAAATAATAACAGAAATAATAATGATAATACTAATAATAAAAAGACTAATAATAATATGACAAATAATTCCTGTTTTATATCCCAGTTTTACAGATTTAGAACATTTTATTGAGGCGACTTGTGTTTGAACAATATTTAACTCATAAGAACTTGGGCTTCCTTTGTCAAATGGAAAAAGTGTTTCTCATGTAAGGTAACAAATACCTATTACCTTGGTATCAGTATCAAAGCTCTTGGAACTGATACCAAACCTCAGTAGGCTACTGAGGCCAAAACTCGAGATCCGGGTTAGGTATAAATCACTGATCTTTGATGATTATTTTTTTTAAATTGCATTGATCATCATTTGGCCCTCCATAAATGCACTTTGTACTGTAGGCAAATCCAATGATATGGCCAAAGAGCAGACAATTTTGGACCGCTCAAATGTCCCACAGGTTGTTATTATGAATATGAAGCAGGACACACAACTTGCCAACATTCCCAGAGCACCAGTTCTTATTTACTGGTGTATAGAATGTTCAGTGCTGACCCAATAAAAAGATTAAACGGTACTTTACAGTGTTTGTTTTGTGGTTGTTGGAGCTGTCGGGTTGTCTCACCACACTCCAAGTGCTCTGAACAATGGCTGTGCTGATGGTAATGCTGGCAATTTCCCTGTCTTTTTGCAGGTCACTGCCAGGGGATTCGCCCCATTGTTGCAGTTTGCCTACACTGCTAAGCTGTTACTCAGCAGAGAAAACATCCAGGAGGTCATCCGCTGTGCCGAATTCCTGCGCATGCACAACCTCGAGGACTCATGCTTTCGCTTCCTGGAAGCCCAGCTGCGCAGCGAGGAGGACAGTTTGCTGCTCTGCCACAAGGTAGCGGTGGAGGCGAACAATTCAGAGGACGAGAGCATGCAATCAGAGGTGGAAAGGCCCACCTCCCCCAGGGCACGGCAATGTGCTGACACCCTCACCTCCTTTCGACACCCTGATGATGATCGGCTAACAATGGCTATGCCCAGTAACCTGATGGATGGCCAGTTGGACTTTGATCGT
The DNA here is from genome assembly GCA_011952105.1 of Coreoperca whiteheadi. Classification (NCBI taxonomy): domain Eukaryota; kingdom Metazoa; phylum Chordata; class Actinopteri; order Centrarchiformes; family Sinipercidae; genus Coreoperca; species Coreoperca whiteheadi. The sequence goes on from CM022481.1 coordinate 3,845,694, forward strand.
CATGGAGCGTCAGACCTGCCACGATGCCCCAAGTACAGGAAATACCAGTGGGCTTGCAACAAGCACAATAATGACACCTCCTCACACACCAGTACCTCAGGTTTTCCAAGCACATTAAAGGAGAGCAGTGTTAGCGGGGCAGTGCCAGGTCAGGGCAGGCTGCCTTTGGCACAGATCAAAGTTGAACCACAAGCAGAGGAAGAGGCCATCTCATTGTGCCTGTCAGGGGACGAGCAGGATGTCAGGGATAAGGACAGTGTGACAGCCATGGAGATGGATAACCCCATATCTGTGGAAAGAACCAAGAGAACCAAGTCCCCACCCTGCCTTCGAGCCTTCTTCAAGAAAGGGGTGGACCGACCCAGTCTACCTAACACATCACAGCAGCTATTTGCCAACAGACTTGTCTGCCCCCAGGACAAAGGAAACTCTCAGGGAGATCATAAAAAAGACTTCAGCCCTTTCACTGGGGAGCTGGGTCTGTCTGTTACATCCCCAAAGGACGTGGACGGTTTCCCTGCAGGGTTGTCCCTCAAGTCCGCTTCCTGCGATGGAGTTTGCAAACAGGAAGTTGAGATAGACCGCCGTAGTGTCATATTTTCCTCAGGGGCCTGCAACCGTCTGGGCACCCCAGCGCATTCCTACCCTGGTGGGAACTCTTTGGAGATGGAGCTCACTGAGCACATGCCAAAGGGTGTGTGGGCTGGAGCTAGCCAGTCCCTGCCCACCTGCCAGACCTATTCTCCCAGCACCACCTCCTCAGAGCCCCCAATCCTGTGCCGCCCACTGCCCAACACCAGCTGCCCAGTGCCAATAAAAGTGTGCCCACGTTCGCCGCCTTGTGAGACACGAACCAGGACTTCCAGCTCCTGCTCCTCGTACTCCTATGCGGAGGATGGCAGCGGAGGCTCTCCCTGTAGCCTCCCCCAGTTTGAGTTCTCCTCCTCGCCATGCTCCAATGTGGCACGCTGCCTCAATGTGGACCAGCAGGAGCAAAGTGTGGGAGGGGATGCCCTTTTTAACCAGGTGCGGCCCAAGATCAAATGTGAGCAGTCCTACGGCACCAACTCCAGTGACGAATCGGGCTCCTTCTCAGAGGGAGACAGCGAGTCCTGCCACGTGCAGGAGCAAGGGCCAGAGGTGAGTGTAAAATGTTGTCTTCAACATGTTACACACCATTCCATCAAACTCAATTCCACCATACCATGGCTAATTATATCATAGTGGCCTGCTCTCCAGGTCTGCATTAGCAGTCATTAAATCATCATGCAATTGAAGCAGGAGTGTTCAGTACAAGATTTACAACACCACCAAAGGGCACAGATGTGCTTTGATATTATTAATCTGCTTTATGCACTGCTGGAGAGCTGTGTAATGAGTCTGAATATATGAGCCCAAATGTACAAGGGTAGTCTAAATGCTATGGCTGTGAAGCTGTTTTTAAGACTGTGATTGGTTGATCATCTTAGCTGAGAGTAGTGTGTGTGTGTGAGAAGCACTGCAGGCGATTGAAGGGTCAGGATTCCCCCAGGGTAGAACTGCCCTCTGAAGTGATTCCCTCTGGCTCTATCTGTCTCCCTGCCAGGGCCAACATGCCTAACTAGCTCATTTTTTTTCCTGAAGAAACACTGCAATCCATAATCCACCTCTATAAATATCCATATGCTAATCCTCAGTGTAGCCTAGCCAACTTCTGACATTTCTGATCTATCGACAATTAGCTGTGTGTGGTGCGTTGCAAAGGAATTACAACCAATACATTACAGCAGTGATGTGCTATGGCCATAAAGTTTAAATGGAGTTGCAGTGAGTTGAATTTGAGTGGGTGAGAGGTTCAGCTCGGTCTCATGACGGGAATGTAGTGCAGCTCAACAGTGCTGATAAGGAAGAATAGCCAATCCTCTAATCATCCTTGCTTAATCCAACGGGCAGACGTGCTCCAAGCTGCAGACTAGACGACTGTTGTTGTTTACCCTAAAGATCAGTGAGGGACCCTCTAATTCACAGATAGAGCACAGTGCAGGTGTAATAACATTGGAATGAGCAGATTTACCACCTGAGGGAAAGTGAAAGACATTAAAATCAATTCACAAAGAATAGCATTGCTTTCTTGTAGCGCTGCTGTTTACTCACTTTAATGACTGAATGATTCCATCTGCATCTCAGGCCTTTCACTAACATGCTGTTGCTGTCAGGTGAAAACTTTGTAGCCCCTAAATGGCTCTCAAATGCTGTTAGGAGCTTGGAAAAGGAACTCTTTTTTTTTTCCTGGTTGGGATTTGAAATGCTAACAATAAATTGTACAGCACTATGATCACTTTTGTTGGCTGCTGCAGAGCTTGAATATACGACCTTTTGGCTCCAGAAGGCTCCATGTTACCACAAGGCCATCTTAACTTTGTGATATTACATTCAGTGATGTTTGCTTGGGATGTAGGCAGAACTAGTTTTGATGAGCTTGGTGGAGAGGGCTGCTCTAAGTGCACAGACGCAGTAGCAAGGGCGAGAGGGCGAAAGTGGTCCGTTGCCATGGTGATCAGATTCACAAAGAAAGTTGGTGTGTTGCAAGGGTTGGAGCTACATGACAGGATTGCGCTTTTCTGTGAAAAGAATTCACTGGCACTGCACAAACCAAGCTGCAAGATTAAAAAGGCTCAGCAGTAATGTTTAATTATTATCTTCATATCATGGCACACAACACCTATTGCCATCAGTTTTATGGGCCTTTGAAGGGCCTGCTGTATGTGACGCTGTAAATTATGTGGGATTGATTTAAAGCACTGAGCCATCAACTGAGAGAGCAGCCCAAAAATGAGTAGGAGACATTTCAGTTCCCCTTGTCATCTCTTTGTGGAGGTATGCATGTGTCTGTGTCAGCCATTGTAATTGCTCCATTATTCCACACAATATCCTCTGTCAAATCTCTTACACAGGGTTGTCTGTCAGCTTTTCACTCACTATCAAAGGTGGTGAATTAGATTGTTCATGAATGAATGTTTCCCAGAAATGTTACCAGTCACACTATATTTTATGGTACACTAAATAAGACGTAATAAGCTGTAATTTCTATTTTTATTTTATTTATATAGCGCCAATTCATAACAGAAGTTATCTCATTGCACCTTTCCTAGAGCAGGTCTAGACTGTATTATTTACTCTTACTCTTTTTATTAGACCAAAACTAGAAATAATATGTTCTTTATTAGACAGTAAATAAACACAGTTACCATACCATACACCTACATTTTGCTGTAACAGGGATGTTGCTAGGTATACGTCTTGCATCTCTGACGCGTTAAAATCTGAAATGCAGTAAGCTCATTGTTGACACCTCCAGGGAATGCACTTCCCACTTGTTGTTACCCTCCCAGAACTAGCACTATGTGTGAGAGACCACAGGGAATGATTTTGCCTGAATACCCTCGGAGAAGGAGAACAGGCGGAGGTAAGTTTGTGCATGACAGAAAAATTTCAGTTTACTATTACAATTAGCTTAGCATGAGTCTTATTTATACTCAATTAATACCTCAATTAACACATATTTTGCTACTATAGTCATAAATCAATGCACATTAGTTGCTCGTCCACAGGCGAACAACTAGGTGGAACAGCCCAGCATCCCCACTGTGAAGCACCAGACTCTAGCTAATAAATAGGCTACAATCAAAAAATAGGCCTAAATTTGTTAAAATACCAAATGTGTGTTTATTTAACCCAGTGTAACCCTTGGTGTTTTGTCTGACTATTATAAAGACTATGTCCAATATAATATGGCATTAAATTTGTCTAATTACTATGGAATGCCATTTCATTCAAAATTGAATAAATAGATAAATACATAAATATGCCTATGAAATAATTAAATTAGTCAATGTGGTTCAATAAATTAACATATAGCTTTTTATTTCATTGGACTTTTATTTCATAATACCACAGTTATTTATATCATGGGACTATTGAAAAAGAGTTTCCCCTCTGGGATTAAAAAAGTATTTCTGATTCTGATTCTGATTCACCATGAAATAGTCCTATTAAATAAATAAATGTGTCATTATGAACTAGTCCAATGATATAAATAAATGAGTCATTATGAAATAGTCCCATGAAAGAAATAAATGTGTCATTATGAAATAGTCCCATGAAATAAATAAATGTCTCATTATGAAATATTCCCATGATATAAATAAATGTGGCATTATGAATTAAAATTCCACTGAAATAAAAAGCAATTTATTTATTTATTGAACCATATTGATTCATTTATTTTTTTCATAGGCAATTTATGTATTTTTTTATTTATTTAGTATTGAATGAAATGGCATTTCATAAATTACAGCCTGTGTTGTCTAATTAAGCTATATAGGCCTATGTTAATAGTATTAAATGTGGTGTCTAATATAGCATAATTTGGTAGATAGAATAGTGTCTAACTGTAGCATATTTTGGATCTTATATGGTACTGTATTTAATTGAATTAGCCTACTGTCTTGTAAAATGGTGTCTAATTGTGTATTAGGATCTCCTAACTGGTTTCTAATTAGAGTATAATTTGGTATGCTAGCGTCTAAGTAGAATATATTTTGCGTCTATGCGGTTTCCAATTACAGTATAATTTAGGTGCATGGTGTCTAATTGGGGTGTAACATAACATATTATTTCTTGTTGTGGTCTAATTTGATACAAAGTACAGCTTATTATATCTTATTAGTGTGCCGTAAAATAATGTGAGACCCCATTTCCTGCGCTACAGTATATTGCACCGGCATTATAGTGGAGGTCACAGAGAGGTACTTAAAATAAAGCTCAGTGTTAGGTCTCCCCCTTGGTCGTTATGAGGTAAAGAAAGGCTACCTTATGCTTCCTGCGCCACTCTTTTTCCTACCAGCCCTCTCCGTAATTCGGCAGTGTAAACAAACACAGGGAGAAGGCTGGTCTCACTGTGTTCCCTGTGCTGAGCAAATGGCAGAGGGGGAAATCAGCTTTGGTAAAAATAGCTGCAGCCGAAGACTGCGGACTGGACACAATGAATCCCAATGAGGAAGGAAGTTGTTAAAGAGCGGGCCTGTCCGACCAAAGCCTAGTCATTGAAGGTAGCTAGAGTCACTTGAGGTCTCTGGGCAGCTCCTGCTCTGTGGTTATGGGCTGTTGTGTTCATATGAGCCACATCTGTGTAGAGAACTATCAGCAGCTTCACATAGCAGACAGCACAGGGTCACCTCAAAAGAGAGACTAAGCAACTTTTAAAAGAAGATTAATATATTCTTCACTTACAAATACGGGGGCAAGAAAAAGTATGTGAACCTTTTGGAATTTTCTGAATAGATTTGTAGAAAATGTGATTTGATCTTCATCTAAGTCAAGGATACTGAAAAACATAATGTGTGTAAAAATAATTACACAAAAGAATTCTGATCCTTTATGTCTTTATTGAACACAGTCATTCAACATTCAAAATGGGAGTGGAAAAAGTAAGTGAAGCCTTAGAATTATTAACTGGTTGACCCCCCCCCCCAGCAATAACCTCAACCAGGCGCTTCCTATAGCTGTGGATCAGACCTGCACATCGTTGAGGAGGAATTTTAGCCCATTCTTCCTGGCAGAACTGCTTTAGCTCTGTCATATTCTTTGGATGTCTCACGTCTTCAAGTCTGTATCTCACTGTTGTTTGGATCCATCTCAGAGTAAATTGGTCTTACTTATTATGTCAGCAGTAATGTATACTGCTACAATGGAAGTCTGACTCGCCTCGCAACAGCAATGATGAACTTCAAAGAAAATCGTGTATAGTATGAAGAGGGAAAGGAAATGTTATGGAAATGTTGGAGTTCCAATATTCCTACAGAAAGAAATAAGAGAGGGGTGAAATTTAAAATAAGAAATTAGAAATAAAAGTTAAAAAGTATCGCTTTAGTCATTTTAGCAAACTTTAAATAGGTATTTTTGTGTAACTGATAATACTGAGTCAGTTCGCTAACTATGACTCTTTATTACTTGCTAATGTCTTAGCATTTATCACTATCCTAGAATTGCCATAGACTAAAAAATTGTTGAAATCATAAGAAATTAAATGATAAATGGACTGTACATGTTTTAACGCATTTCTAGTCTTCTGATTACTCAAAGCGCTTTCACACTACATATCACATTCACACACTGATGGCACAGCCCTCGGGAGCAATTTGGGGTTCAGTATCTTGCTCAAGGACACTTCGACACGTGGGCAGGGGGAAGCTGAGATCGAACTGCTGACCTTCCACCGTCGTCAACCCGCTCTTCCACAAAGCCACAGCCACAGCCAAAAACACAGCGCTATGTTTTAGCATTCTCCATTATCCCATAATTGCCAAATAAAAGTATAAACATATAAAAGTTTAATCCAATAGCAACAATTCAATTCAATACACTCTATTATTGCGGCTAATGTTAACTAGTTTTAGCAAACTTTAGATAAATATTGTTGTTTAACTGACATTACTGTGTCAGTTTACTGACTTTACAACTCCTTGGTGTCTGCTTTTTAGCAAAAGTTTCATAGGCTGACTTTAATGGCCTTGATTTTAGCTCTTTTGTAATGGCTTCCCTACAAGACAGGTTTCCAGTCAGTGAGGGGATGAGAACATGCAATCACACAGCTAATGTTGTGTTGGCAGCCACAATCCCACCTGGATTGGGCAGTGCTGAAGGAGAATTTGAGAGCTGAGACCTTGCTACAGCATCTCAGCTGAGAATGTATCATGCACACAGCACCAGTGTACCTCAGTCTGTCTCCTTCTCTCTATGTGTCTATCAGCGCTCCAGTTCCTGGTTTCATTGTAGGCGTTGAGTTCATTCTAGCGTATCATCTGGCCACAGCAGTGCAAATATTGATCTCAGAGTGAGTGGGAGGAATGAGGAAGTAGTCCTAATACATCAGCACATTGTTTGTTTGTTTTTTATCAGGCAAAACATGAACTAGAATGAGCGTGTGACAGGAAGTGCACAGACCTTAACACAATTCTGCTACCCTTGCACAATGCCAGAGAACCTTTGCTCTACTCCAGATATGTGCCTGTGGTCTGAGTCCGATTTGCCTTTCATAATGTAGGCCATGGGGCTGCATGTCTTAGTCATATGCAATAGTGATAATAGTATATACATATGATGGCAGATGAAATCTTAGTAACTGGTCCATTTTTTAAGTGATGCTACACTTTCACCCTATGTATAATTTTTTAAAGCATCATGACAACATCTATCAGTGTGAGCTGAAAAAGAAATTCTTTTTGGAAATACAGTATTTTTGAAATTATGTAGTGGAATACAAACACATGGCATCAAAAGTTTGATGAGAAGTGTAGCTGAATGAGAGTAGAAGTGGTTCCAGTTACTGTTAAAGTAAAAAAAAAAAAAAGAAATAATCAGGGAGTCTTGTTTACACACTTTGATATAAGACAGGTGACTTATTCAAAGTTTCACTTTGCCCATTAATTTTCCTCTTAAATATTTAACAAGGGTGATGCGTATAAAAAAATTACTTTTTTTATACGCATTACAGAGGGAGAATTGTTTAAATTGAGCTAGAGGAAAGCCAAGCATTTTACTTTGAAATCTATATTTATCTAGCATATGCATGTACAAAAAATATAGTAACACGGTAATGAGATACAGTGCCTCTTCATTATCCCCCAAATTGCTGTTGGGGTATACAACGCATCACTCTGGAGTGCTTTGTGGACCAGGACAAAGGACCAAACATAGGAGACATTTTAGCGCACTTAGTTTTCAGAGAGGAGGCTAGTAATGTGTGATCAGGATAGAGGGGAGATGCTGCAGGATGCTGCATCTGAGTTTCAGCAAACAGTACAGTACATGGGCCCTCAGGGCCAGCTGGGGCACAGAAACAACTCTATTCCCCTGCAGGGCCCTACAGCCTGTGGTATTGCTGGGTCCAGCTACCAGTAGTAATTTGCGAGATTCTTGTAGTGTTTATTTTGGTGACGTCATTGCAGCTTGGCGGCCAGTTCTGTGGTGTTTTTGCAGTCAAATTCCCAGAAATAACTTGGCAATCAAACAATGTGTCCAGTACTGAAAGTTTTGTTTGTTGGTGTTGTTTTTTTGGATTTATTTTGATGAAGTTTGACACATTTTTTTTTAGTTAACTACCCATTTCTTCTTGTGTTTACTCCAAACAAACTGCAGTTACTGCTGCCAGTAAAGTAAAAATCATCATATCAACATGACACTGAATGCTTCTTACATAAATAAAGCTTTTTATGAACCTAGTACATACAGGTTGATATTATTCATGATTAAATCATTGAGCAAGAGAGCAACAAAATAGTAGTTTATTTACCTGAAAATGTTTCAGATTATTACTTACCCCTGGGACAGAACAGTTACTACTGAACCTCCCCGCATTATCGTCACTAAGATCAGCTTTTAATGCATAGTGCCAGAGAAAATACAGTATCTGTGTAGATAGACCCAGGGCCTTTGAATGAAAGGGCTGTCAATGGGGACAGTGCTTTTGTCAGAATGAAGAGAATGTTAAAGCTTCAGAGCAGGTCAAGAGACTGCAGGTGACCGCAGCCGGTCCATCGAGCCGTCCCACCCTGCTACATCTCACTTCAGGTCTCCACCTGCTGCAGACTGCCAGCTACCCAGCCTCACACACACTGCAAACACACACTGTATATCCAATATATCTTTAACAGTCCTCACATCTACAATTCAAACTTTCAAGTTGTGTTAAAGAGAACAAACTGGCAGGGTTGGATTAGATCATTTTACTAGCATGTAGCAAGAACTGAACCAAATTATGTGTTATTCTAAAGCAACATTTTGGGAAAAAGGTTTATTTGCTTTCTTTCCGTGAGTGAGATGAGAAGAGCAATATCTCAGGATGTGCCTATAAAACTGGAAGTAGGGGGAACAACAGTTTATTTATCCACTCAGTACTTTTGTGAAGTGCCTCCAAAATCCTTAACCATAGTGATGGAGCAGTATTGTTAGGCTTTGTTTTGAAGGATCAGTTCAAAATCTTTACACAACAAGCTAATGTAAACACATCCCAGAACTCTCTCTGCACTACACTGCTATAAAGAAGTCCAATATGAAAAAAAAACTTGAGCAGTCAGACGATTTTATCTTCAGTTTTCGAAAACACGATCCGAGCTGTAATAAACCAGAACATGTATTAAAAGAAAAAATCATTCAGCAGGTAAAAATGATCAGCTCACCGCTATGACTGAATTTTTCACTTGTCACATAAACAGTATTTTGAGCCTGAATTTGAGACTTTTCACAATCCATTATTTTTTAACAGTACATAGTATCATGGCTGAGGCCCAGCAAAGCTCTGGTCCTGATAACGATAACAGATGAGCCCTACGTTTCACTCTGTACCCCATTTTCTGCATAATGTCCCAGAGAAAGGGAGTGACTGAGGGTAGGGAGGAAGAATGAAGAGAATTGAGAAAGAAATGTAAATCCAGAACAGCTGCGTGTGAATTTATGCCCACCGTTGAAGAGCACTCTGTCATCTCAACCTTGCTACGGAACTGCTTCCCCTGGTGGAGCAGCTAAATGTAGCCGGCCCCGACGTACCAGTGACTGGTGGATGAGGGGGAGAATGAAACCATAACAAGGTCGCAGCGTCTCCTTCCCCCTTGTTTTTCTAGACGGGTTTGGCCAAATATCCCATCAGATCCTGCGGTGGGAAAGCTCACACTTCTGTAACCACTGTGCATAGCCCATTCTCATTCCCAGGGCGTCCTATAGCGACGTTTTGTCACGCCCTTCAGCGTTGTATACAGACACACAAGGCACCCTTTAGCGTCTATAGCGCAAGTACTCGGCATAAGGAGGTGGTTTCTCCTTTCACCCAGGGTTCGTGTCCTGTGTGTGAGACCAAAAGGGAACGTTATTTAAAGGTCACATAATGTCACTTCCGTCACATGAGTTACATCACTTATGTCACGTGACTTCCTACTACCTTTCCAAGTAGTTTTGTTGCCTAAAATCTTCATGTCATGTCACAAGACTTCCCACTACCTAACAAAGTAGTTTCTGAAGGCGTCTTGTACAGATGCAACAAACAAACACAGGAATTTCATGAAGCTGACCAGAGTTTGTGTCTCGTGTTTGACCAAAAGTAGTCGAGTTATTTAGTTACAAGTCACGTCACTTTAGGAGTTTCTGAAGGCAACTGCCACGAACGCTAAAAGGTACCATGTGTATGCAATGCAGAGGGCGTGAAGGAACGTCGCTATATGATGCCCTGGGATGAGTACGGGTTGGCACTATGGCTATCTAATCACAAAGAGATTCATCTTCTCCTCTGCTTTAAATGAAGCTGGCTCTTCACTCTGACTAATGTTTTATAGCTTTGCCCGCGCCTCGCTTTGAGGTTGAAGTTGTCATGTCCTGGCAAAGTAGCTAGAAGCAAAAGTATGGCCTTGAAAGCTTGGGCCATTATTTATTCATGTGTCTGCATGCAGATGTCGAGCTGAGATGAGAAATAGGGCTCCTAGCACCTCAGAGGGCTGCACTGCACTTCTAATGAGGAAACTCAAGCCATTTTCTCTATCAGGGATAGATTGACTAGATATGCTCTTCAGTGAGGAATCATTTTGATACTGTCATGAGTAGGCACCTTGCTTTATCCCCCCGAGTGCAGTGATTACACCAGGTGACACGTCAGCCACTGCTGTGTACTGTCTATTGGAGAAACAGAGCTGCTGCAGCCAATGCCTGCAGTCATCTGAGCAGTTAAGGGTCTCCAGACAGCATCTGGCCCCGCTCGAGCAGCCAGGTACACTGGGAGTGTGAAGTTGCATCATTGCTCCTCTCTTCCTCCTTTGTTTGACTTTCTCTCCCTGCGCTCTGCAGAGGCTGCCACAGGGAGGGAAAGGGAGAGGAGAAAGAGAGCTGCAGCTCCTCTCATCTCTGCCAAGCTCTCCGGCTGTCTTCCCCTGGCTCTTTGTTACGCCTCCACTGCTTCACTCGCTGCCTAAAGCTACAGCTCCCCGGTGCACACTGATACGCTGGGGTGGATCTGCCTATGATGTGCTTATCATAAGGTTTGCCATCACCTGAGGGAGAGAGGCTGATGTATTGTTGCTCTCCAAACTGAGAAAAAAAGAATAAACACATCTAACCTTGATATGTTGACACATCTGTGAAGAAATACCACGCGGCTTTCTGATTTTGGTTTGCACTGCCAAATAACTGCTGCATTTATTCCATTAATTATTTCGTTCTGCTGCCCAAGAAGACTGCTGCTTGTTGCTACTGCAGATACTGGTGCCCCCCACAAATTACCTCACACTGGTTTGGATCAGGTTGACAAATCACTGCACCCCTCAATCTGTGATACTGGCACCTTTTTAGGTGTAAGGGTGTAAAGGTGTACAATATGAGGCGAAGAGAGTTGAAGGCAAACCAAATCGTGCTTTGTGAAGCATGTGGAGCAGTGCTCCTTTGCCATCTTGTGGTAAAATGTATTAACTGTAGTAGACACACTGATACATTGACTCACCTGGTAAATTCTCTAATATGTAGGCTACCTGGTAAATTTTGCTATAATCTTTCATTAATCTCCCTCATAAAATCACACAGGAGATGACTGTGGCTCCAAAGTATAGAGTCAAGTGTGTGCCACTAAAATAATAATAGTCCTTGTTAAGCGTTACTAAATCCGCTCTTTTGACATGGATGTAATTGGCCAGCGTCAAAAAGGCAGGAAAATATATGGAGCGCAGAGCATGCGTACACACTCCTCCCTATACTTAAGTAAAATTAGGCTACTAATACCACACTGTGAAAATGTCGTTAGTGTCGTTAGGCAGCCGTTCTCATTCCCAGGGCGTCATATAGTAACGTTTTGTGACGCTCCTCGGCGTTGTATACAGACGCACAAAGTTACACTTTAGCGTTTGTATGGGACGCACAAGTACAAGCTCACTTCATCTTGTAAAGTACACCCAACAATCCACACATAATTCCACTGCAAACCCCACTGACACTTACCGGCAGTTCCCCCCCTTTTTGAGTGAAATCCCAATGATTAATATTTCTCCCAGTGATTTCTCTCTTGTTATAATGTTACTCATTAAAACAGCCAACCCCTACTCACTGCTGGCCTTTTAAAAATCGGCAGGTTGAGCTCGATCTGAACAAAAAACATCCTCATGGATGCTTGGAAAGGAAAAATTTCTCCATGCACTTCATCTATGGATGTCGTCTTCACTGGGCAGCTGTCTTCACTGGGCAGCTCATACTCCCCACCCTGCATAAAAATAATTATTTATGGATCTGTATAATTCACATGGGTCACATTTTCAGGTCAGAAAATCTGGAATTCCGGATTAATTCAGAAAAATTACATCCCTTTTATGTACATTCAGTTTATTATACTATCAATTGATTTTGGTCACAATATGTATTGTTCACAACAGACATTCTTTGAAAACAAAATCCATTAATTCTGTTCTACTGTATCTGTAATATAGCAGTCTCTGTGGGCCCCCTTCCTCTCTTGATCCATGTCTCATGCATATTTGGAAACATTTATACAAAATAACTGAGGTAACAACTGTACACATGAATCTGTAGTGGTTATTAGGACCGTCAGTAATGAATTCTTCATATTACATTTAAACAAGTAATAATAATCTGTGATATGTGTTTAAATCTGCACAGAAATGTACTGTAGCCTACAATTACTGTGTGATACGTATCATATAAGGTTTGCTTGGAGTATCATACTTAAGAGAACATTATTTCTTAATTTTTGAAAAATATTTTTTGAAGATCAAATCTTTTTTTTATAAAGAAAAGAGTTAAATCCGACCAGAATGCAACATTAACAGTAACACATTGAAAAAAACAAGGTAAGCTGAAATATATCTTTTAAATTAAATTGCTTGAATAGGCCAAAACTTAACTGCAGTAGGCTATTTCTAACATAATCTAACCATGTAAAAGTTAAAAATAAAACTATACGGTTGAATTTTAATTAGACTCTGCCTTACTGATCACTATGATTCTTAAAATTGGAATTACTCCCATCATCAGTTCTTGGCATTAATATTACTGTCTTTTGAACTAGCCAGTGGTATCATATGAATCTTGAGATTGTAATGAATCCGTTGATACTAAATATGCCCATATGTTTCATGATGTTATTCTTTGCCAGGTAATGTTGATAGATATTATGTCATATGACATTGTAGCTTTGATGCGGATTAATTTATGATACTGATTAATTTATGTTATACAATGCAAATATGCTCCAAGCTAGATTCCTGGCTGACTACCTTCAATCTAAACAACTGCTGATATTATTTTAAACCATTCTTAAACTGTGTTTGTTGTGCTCACCTTCCTTTTGAAATAAATTAGTCAACAGTAGTTTTCCAAAAGTTTGCTTTCTTTCTCTGTCCTTTCTTTCTTTTTTGCTACCCTGATATCCCTTTCTTTCCTCTTAAAAATGATGTGTTAAAATGAGTCCCTAACTGTTGAGGATTAGGACTTTGGATTATCCCGAGTAACAGGCAGGTGTGTTTACATGCTCTTAAGTAATGGTTCAAAGTAACCAAGGTCATTTAGTCTAGTACTACACTTCTGAGAAACATGACTTACAGTGCACTTTGGTTTTCAGGCATTCAGCTGACAGCCCCCACTCAACTTGATTAGCTGCATTTAGAGATGAATCCTATCATTTTCAACCTTTTGTAAGGGGTGAGAGGGATCTCAGAGAGCCTCCACTAGTTTTCTTTTGGATACAAAGTTCAGTCTCTCAACCAATTTATTCAGCCAATTTAAATTTAGTTATGACACTAATTACTTAGAAATAACAAATTGCAAACAAAAACTTTTCATCCCAGGGGAGTGCCCTCCTACCAATTAGGGCCCTGGGTAGTCAGTTCCACTTCTCCTTCCACTACAATGCCCCTGCTATCAAGACACATAACAAAATGTATCAACTCTCGGCAATGTGGAGAGTTCTGTTCTATTCTTCCTGATCGCTGAAGCTAAATTGGTTGAGAGGAGACTCCATACAAAAGAAAGATGAACTTTACATTACTGTAACTTTACTTTACATTAACAGTATGGGCAATTTCTGTCCACCTTAATGCTCAATAATAAATAAATTGCAATGTCTGGGCTTTTCCTTCCTTTTCCAGGTGAAGCTACCTTTCCCCGTAGATCAAATCACAAATCTTCCACGAAACGACTTCCAAATGTTGGTGAAAATGCACAAACTGACCTCAGAACAGCTTGAGTTTATCCACGACGTGAGGCGGCGGAGTAAGAACCGCATTGCAGCACAGCGCTGCCGCAAGAGGAAGCTCGACTGCATCCTGAACCTGGAGTGTGAGATCAGAAAACTGGTGAGTTGACTGTTTCCACCAATAGTAATTGTCATTTACTGTCATCTGTCCATGGGACTCTCCTCTCTTCGTTAAACACCTTGTCATCAGAAATAACAATTACCTCAACTGCTACCTGGACAAAGCAAAGGAAATGATAATGTGATGAAATGCTTGCGCTCAGATGGGCTGGCAATGAATGCTGATAAAATGAGCAGCCCCATCCTATCAGCACTTTCACACCATCAGAGTGTGGTTTTACATGGTTAGATCATGTTACAACCTATCATTAAGGGATAAGTTCACATTTTTTCAAGTCTAGTTGTCAATCGTCAGGTGCCCATATGAACATTGAAACCGGTTTTCTTGATGTAATCATTCCTCCTGTTCATATTGGCCATTAAATGATCCCCTCCGTAATGTGCTTCCAATGTATGTGATTGGGGTCTTGAAACTACAAACCTTTAAAATTAGTCATATTCTGTGTGTGTGTGCAGGTGTGTGAAAAGGAGAAGTTGCTGACAGAGAGGAACCAGCTGAAGGCGTGTATGGGTGAGCTGTGGGAGAACTTCTCCTGCTTGTCGCAGGAGGTGTGCAGGGATGTCCAGCTGAGCCCTGAGCAGGTCCAGTCTTTACACCACTACTGCCCCGTGCTACGGCCCTCCAACTCCACTGCCAGCAACGCCGCTGCCGATGAGCCCAAGCCTGCTCCCAACCCTGCCACCAACACCACCACCAGCATCGACCTCACCACCCCCTCGGGCTCAGCGACGCCGGAGCCCAGCTTCCATGGGTCGCCCGGCCCCTCGGAGAGCGAGTCCAACTCAGCCATCAGAAATGGGGCGGACAGAGATATGGATGGCCAGAATGCCAGTTTGTACACAAAGTCAGGGCTTTCGATGGAGAAATCCAACCAGACGGTAACAGTCGATTTTTGCCAGGAAATGACTGACAAATGTACAACTGATGAGCAGCCAAGGAAGGACTGTACTAAGTAGTGGTGGTTCTCTGTGTTGTTGTTTTTGATGGGTTTTTTTATTATTTAATTTTACTCTTGTGACAAACCCTCTCTCTGGGTTGTTGAGACGGTCAGCCTCCGCCAGTGTTCACTGAAAAACAAGCTTTGTTGGTATTTATGTCTTTTGTACTGTTTTTTACAGTTGACACTAAAGTTGTCTTAACAGCAATACTGTTCTCCAGGTATTCTCCTCTTGACAGAATGGGAACTTCTCACCAAACCCTTACAATGGTGCTATACTTGCCCCGGCAGCAACCTCTACAGTGGAGACTCTGTTCTTCATTTGACATACATCACAACTCAAAGTTGAACCTCATCGGACCTAAACAGCAGCTCTCTTTGTCTCTCTGTGTACCAACAGTATCTCTGTTCCTGCCTTTCTCTTTCACATTTGCTGTTCTTTTTCCCCACTCTGTCTCTATCAAACTTCTCTACCTCTTTCTGTCTTACTGTCTTTCTCTCTCTCTGTCTCGTCTGGTTCTTCTCTTGCTATATCTCAGTGGCCCTTTTCGTCACAGCAATTCAAACTCAGGAAAAAAAATCTTCTGAATGTTCAACTAAATTCATGAAAAAAAGAATACAGCTTCTGTACATGAGGAAGTTACAATGCAGTTAGACTGTAAAATGTTCATATGCAAAAATGTCTTCAAGCATCTCACATTTGTATTTCTGTACAGGCTATAACCGAAAAACATTCCTCCTTTGCCTTCCTCAGCACTGAATTGAAAGGAAAAAAATAAGGTTTTTGCAGGCGGTTAAATGGCTATTTTTATTTTCCACTCATCAGCAATACCATTGTATTTGGATGTTGTAATATGGTAACTTTCAAGTGCTTGTTTGGCAGAAATGTATATAGTATGGAGCATGATGACTGTAACAGTGATTTTGTACAGGTAGAGGCTTAGATGTTTCTTTTTCACCGGGGTTATATCAAGCACCTTTTTGCTATGGGAAAATCTTTGCTTTGCTGTTTCCTGTCCTGCCTAATGAATACTCCCCATCATGACGGGTGTTCTTATACTCAGGAAATCAGCTCGATATACATGTAGACAGACACATACAGTACATACAGACACATGCGTCAACACACATGTAAAATATTGAGCCCCATGCATGTGTAAAATTTAGACATTCAAGACGTGTTTTTAATGCATGGCTCAAACTAGCTCCTCTCCACCTTTTACTCCTCTTTAAATGTGAAAAAAGAGTTCTGCCTTGTGTTTTTGGAGGAAATCTTATTTCTTATCAGTGTATGTGAACACGCTTCACACATGCTTTGGCTTTCTTCTGTGTTGTCATTTGATGTTCGGAGCGAGAAAAAAAAGTGTAGCCAACATCTAAGTGACAAAATACCTTCATTTTTTCAAATTGACCTGAATAAAATAAACACCTACTGACAAAAAGGGCCATTTAGCACTTCAGTGAGGGTCTTTGATTTTGTTTCAGACCCCTTACAAGTCTGAGACTGGAGCACTTCAATTGGCACTTCAGGAGGAAGCATCTTGTTGATATGATTATATGAATATACAATTAAAAATACCTCTATGAAGAAGACATATCTGAAACCTAAACATAAAAGGAAGCTAATGTTTTAGTATAAGATTGTTCACACCTTATTTGTATTTCTTTAGGAATTGAATAAGCTAATTCAGAATTAATTTGACGTGAAAATAGTGTATGTGTTGTCCAAATGATTAAGTAACAATCATATGAGATAGTAACACATTTGTTTGAACATCCTACTTTGTAATGTGCATGCATGCTGCCTTTAGCTATAAGCCTAGTTAGTTTGTCTAGCTTCTGTTTGCCTCATAAATTCTCTCTGGAGCAGTCTGCTTTTAAAATTATATTTTTAAAATGTCTATGTATAAAATAGCGGAATTAGCTCAATCCTCACTAGAGGCAGGCTTCATGTACAAGCAGGGCCATACTCTAGAACAACGGTTGAATTCAATTGGAATGTGAAGCTTTATTCATTGCTCTTTAAAGCCCCAGTCCTAAAACGGCACTCCCTGTTAGCTTAACAGAGAGCTGAAGCTAATGTCACGTCTAGGATAGCTACTGTTCCACTAGTTTCTGTACCTCAATGTAATCTCTCATTGAGCTTTTCCTCCACAGTCTTTATGAAAAAGGGAAATGTGTTCCTGAAGTTTACTATTACTCTAAGACAAATGAGTATCTACAACAATTTGCTATTAAAAATGCAAACCCTTCATTTTAGAAAAGCTAAACAACAATGGGTTTGTTAGCATGCAAAAACTACAGCTTCCATGAAGTTTAAACCAAAATACATCATTGTAGCTGTCTCCCCTATCCATGGTATCTACCCATGCTGTTCTCTAAGGTCTAATGGTAAATGGACTGTACTTGTATAGCAGCTTTCTAGTCTTCTGACTACTCAAAGTGCTTTTACACTACATATCACATTCACACACTGATGGCTAACTGCCTGTCAGTACAAAGTAAACTAATCATTCACACACACTCATTTGGGGTTGACTATCTTGCTCAAGGATATTTCGACACTTGGCTGGGGGATCAAACCGCCAACCATCCGATTGGTGGACGACCCGCTCTTCCACCAAGCCACAGCCGCCCTAATGTTGGTAACATTTAGTAGTAATCTCTGCTGTCTAAAAAACATAATTTGGCCTTCCTTGTCTTGCTACTACAGCCATGTCCAAGCTAGTTTCAAAACACTCATATTCAAAATCACTTAGATTTTTGTAATAATAGCCTGTATTACTAAAAATATAGACCAACAACACATAACCTTGCTAAAAAATATGTTGTGCAGTTCATGCACAGCCTTTAATTAACACCATAAACTTTGTTAAAATCACAAAGGGTTAAAATTCTAGCTATTTTAAATAGAAAGTTCTATATAGATACTCATTTATCTTAGAATGAATAGTAAACCCCATAGCCATTTATAGCAGGTCAAATGTGGTTGCTACTAGCAATTAGCCCCACCCCATGATACCACCTGTGTGTATTACATGGGACAGGCTGAAACACAGTGTTTCATTACCCTTTAATATTATTTTGACGCTACAAACTTTTAGTTCCTGCAAAATCTATGTGAGTATTTTTTGGCCAAATAAATCTGAGATTTGAAGTCCTCCCCCAGACTTCAGATAATGTACATTTTAAATATAGTTTAAAATATAATCTCACATGAGAGACTGTTTCTATTCTCCAGCCAAACAAAGTAAGTGTATTTTATAAACCTGTCATTAATTTGTTAAAAGACTAGTCCCTACTTTGTAGAGTATATAGACCCACACATGCACAAACACATGCACACATATACATATATTCATACAATACACACAAAGTCAGTGTTGGAAATGAATGGGAGCAAAGGGCAAAAATGTCCCAAGAATTCTGAGAATGCCCCCAAAAACCGTGACCAAGGGCAAAATTTGCCCCCAAAATTTTTAAAAATATGTATATACATTTACCAATTTAGGCCAATATCCTAATCCTACATTAAACCATCATTTTACTTTCATTCAATTCATTTAATTTCCATTTCTGTCGCTAACACACTCACACAAACAGTGCTGTTGTGCACATGGCGCTACTCTTACGATACCTGGTAGAGGCCACAGGCACTGCAGTGAAATATGGAGAGCCATAGGGAAGTGATGGATCGGTACCTCATTAAAAAAGTGCCTCCAACTGTTGCCGAAGAAAGCAACGCAAATCCTGAACCACCATCCCACACCACATCCAGAAAATAAGGTGACAAAGAAAGTTGCTGCTTCTATGATCAAAAAATGGAAAATAGACTGGCTTGGTGTTGAAGAGGTGAAATAGAAGACTATCATCTTATGTAAAGCGTGCACAGCTCAGCCACCCAAACACGGCATTGGACAGCTAAAAGTTAACAACGATATTGTTATAGAAAGCAAACAGGTCAAGAAATACTCAGCCCATCTTCACGAAACAAGCAAACAACATCAATTTACCTATGGTTAGTAACATCAACACTAACATTAGTTTACAGTATCAGCAAGTTGGTAGTAAATGTTAGCAAACGCCAAGCACCAAGTGTGAAAACATGTTTGGTTTGGCGGATAAATAAATTGGGGTCACAGGCCAGGTGACCGGAATCACATCTAATCGTGATTCCGAGGCAGCCCATATTTCATATCAGCTGGCTCCAAGTATAAATATCAAAATAACTGTAGTCTGTAACATTAACATGATAAACAGCAGGGTTAGGTGACATTACTGACACTCCCCCAAACACTGGAGAGGCTCTCAGCCTCTCTGAGCTACTAACGTTAGCTCAGCTACAACACAGATACCACACAGAAACTTTTACAAAAGGCCTTGAATGTGTGTCTGAATGTCAACGTGTTTCCAGTGCGGACACGGAGAGTCTGACAGCAGCTGTGTATGGATGGTTAGTGCGCTGACTACCAGCTCTGTTTCTCCTGCTAGGTGCAAGGTGGTGATTACTGTATGCATTTTAATCTGGGCTCATTTCACAATAAAACAGCAACTTTATGCACTAATTTCACATTAAAAACAGCAACATTATGCACTAATTACTATTTTTTAAAAGTGCCCCCAAAATTTTGTAAATGCCCCGATATTTTTTTTATTTCCTACACTACACATAGTACATACTTTGCAGTGTAGCCTGACTGTGGAGCAGTAGTGGTTCAGCCCTTTTTCCTATTTGTGCTCTTTTCATTTGTACTGAAGCAAATTTACAAATTCACCATGTTGAGATTCTACCAGGTTCAAGCCATAAATTTAAGTGGAACCACCTTCTTCTTTTCAGCAAACATTATGCAACTCATTTTCTATTTGTGTACTTTTTATTTTGCTTGATCTTTAAAGCCCAGTGTTGCATTGGAGAGCACAAACTCTGACTTTATGTGTTTGGAGAAAATTAAGTCATGAGGTTTATGTTGTATCAAAGCTATTGTAACAAAGGCCCCTAGATGTCCTAATAATACTACAATGATCACATTCTTGTTTTTGCGCAGCAGAATTTCTATTATACCTTTTGAATGTTGCTAATTCAACTTAACAAACATTTATATTCCTATAGCGTTAAGATGAAGAGATGATACAACAAACAGATGCCCCTGAAGCACACTCTCCAGTCAGAATAGCTTTTTGTCCAGACCTCTAAGCCCTTTGAGTCTTGCTGCATGCAAAAATAAAAATCTCACTTACCTCTTGTGGCATCTTGTCATGCAACTTCAAAATGATCAAAACTACAACCAAAAGTTTTGGTTGCCCCTTTGTTCACCAGCTAGTAGCTGACTTTGTATCTCTGCCATTTGGTGCTGGGCTGGTAGCGCACAATACATTTATTTTTTTTCCTAAAACCAGAACAGCTGCCTGCTACTGCTGAAAACAAAATTTCTGAGAGCAGAATTTGCTGGTTGTAAAACCAAAACAATGAGCTAAATGAGGCTAGAAAGCTCTGCAAAGCTAAAATCACTCTGAGTGGCATCTTTTACATTACACAAAGACATCTGATCCATTGTTCATATAACAATATTGATTAGTGCAGCTTTAAAGTGGTTGTAACATTAATAATTATATGCATAGAAAACACCTAAAATTAATTTGATACTTAGATGTGAGGAATACTCCAGGTTACTTTGTGCAGGCCAAACACCTTTTTGGTTATGGCCATTACAATAGATTGATTTAAGTGAACAATTTTGCCGTTGCTGTAAGTCTGTAATTGAATGCTTATACCTTTTTGCTGTGTATTTCTCTTGTTTAGTTTAACTTTTTTTGTTGCTGCTTCTCTGAAACAAACACTGGCTTTTAAACTCCAAAGGTTGCTCTAAGGAATATGAACAAAAACATGCCTTTCTCACAGATAGCTGAACTTTATTGAAAAAGAAAATCTGGTATCCTGGTTGAATGTGCAGGCTGAGATAATTGAGTAAAATATAAAAATGGAAAATGTTTACAAATAGGTGTCATGTCATGTTTGATCAATTTTTGCCATTTAAAAATCATTTGGTTCAATTGGACTAGTTCTTGGTGTTGTGTAGAGAGACAAAGAAGAGTTTCCTCACCTTGTCTTTAATCCAACTTTCGGGATGGGTCAGCATTACATGGATACAGGTGCACCTCCGATATTTGCCTTAGAACTTGCAGAGGCCATAGTTCACATTCAAGTGAAGTGAGTGTATGCAGGGGCCTGGGCCCCCTTCCCCGAGTCACCAGTGCGGACTTTCTCACGCTTATCTACCTGTGAAATCCTTCATACCTCTCATAACTGGTCAATGACTGTATTAGCAAACTGCATCAGGTGTTTTTTCTACATGCTTTTTACACAGATTATATGGACTATTGTATTGGTAGATTTTGGTGCATCATTTTTAATGCAATAGCTCTTGAAGGGACAGTTCAACCCAAAATGGAAAATACATATTTCTCCTCTGACCTGTAGTGCTATTTATCCATCTAGATTGTTTTGTTGTAAGTTGCAGAGTTTTGGAGATATCGGCCGTAGAAATGTCTTAAGTTTTTTAATATGATGGTACTATATAGCACTTGGCTTGTGGTGCTCAAAGCGCCAACAAAATACATTTGAAAAACTCAAAAGCAATGGGAACTATTGTCTTGCTACCGATATTCCCTACATGAAACTGCTCATAACAAGGTCTGTGGATTATCTTGAGTTACCGGCAAGATTATGGTTTCTGTAAAGAGACATTGCTGCTGAGTTTTTCAAATGTATCATTTTTGGTGCGTTGAGCACCACAAGATGAATGCCATATAGTCCCATTACATTAACAAATGCAGACATTTCTAGAGTCATAGGTCCAAAGCTTGGCAATTTACACCAAAACTATCTAGATTGATACAGCACTACAGGTAAGAGGATAAATACATCTTTTTGATTTTGGGGTGAACTGTCCCTTTAAGCTTGTATTTCTAGTTGTTGTTTTTTTCCTTAATTTTTCTAGATGACTGTTTTGTGTTAATATTGTCAATTTGAAATAGCTGTTATGTGCTTATTCTCTACTAAGAGTTCCTTACTTTATAATTTTTAAATGCTACATGACCCTAATTAATTAAAATGACTTAATAACCATTGTAAATAAGGTATTGTGCAAACCCCATTTTCATTCATTTCAATTGCTAGTGTTCGATAAATGACTTTTTTTGTCTAGACACCATTTCTCTTTATGAAATAAAGAAACATGCATATCATGTTTTGTGTTTTGTGATTGTTTTTGCTAAAACATGACAAAATGGCGGTCAATTATAAAGCTGCATTAATTGATCTTTTTGGTCACTTGGGGGCAGCAAAACAAGCTGCACAGGCTAAGATCATTGAGTAAAACATAAAAATGTAAAATGTTTACAAATAGGTGTCATGTCATGTTTGATCTGTTTTTGTCATGTAAAAATAGCTTGGTTTAATTGGACTTATTATTGGTGTTGTTTAGAGAAAGACAATAAAGTTTTTCAGTAAAGTTAATATAAATGTCGACTTTTTGACACTATCAGCCAGGTTTATGTTCAGTGGACTTTGAATATCCACACCAAATGTTATAATAATCTGGACACAATGGCTGAGTGACAGCGATGTCTTGCCACGGACAAAGTTTTGAACAGAGGCCACACCATCTTCAGGCCCCAGCATTAGCTGCCACACTGTAATCTTCATTAGAGACAATAGACTAATCAACATAGCACTCACACAAAACTGTTTTGTCCTGCTGAGGGGGAAAAGTGTTTAATAGAAATAAACAACAGGACAACAGAAACATTCACAATAAAAGCTTAAATTTGTCAGATCATATTCATAAACAATATTAGGTTACTCTCAGTCAAACCAAAATGTTTAATTTGAAGAGCCCTTTTTTCTCCAACTCATTCTGTATTGTATATTATTAACCATACACACTAGTTTAGAGAGTCCCCTCTCCTTTTTTGTGGTTGCCAATTCCACAATCTTTAATAACAATCTTCAATCAAATATCTTTGCAACAAGCTTTTGGTCTCATTTTATGAGCAGTCACATATGTTTTGAGCCAAATATAATTTTTATTCATATTTGATTTATGGTCTCAAAAAACTAAACACAACTCTAAATAGGAAGTAGTTTGAAAAGTATCAATATAAAAATAACAAATGCTGGAGATATCATGTGTACAATTCAGTTCAATTGTATTTATTTAACACCGGTTCATAACAGAAATTATCTCATTGTACTTTTCGTATAGAGCAGTGCATAAAGCAAATTATTATGCGTCTTTTATCTGTAGAATGTCAAGTCAACATATCTGAACTGAAGTTCTTGTTCATGCACACTCTGTATGAACATAATGTGAAAACATAAAGTTACAGTTGAGAGACAGGATGAGAGTCACTTTGCGATCAGGATCCCTTGGCCCCTTAGAACTCCCATATGCCTCTAGCTTGGTTCCAAAACAGTCATTTTCAATTTACTTTTTCATGATTGAAGACAGCTCCAGAATCATGCTCTGAAAGAAAGAAAGATGTGTGGACAATGTATGGTTATTATTCAAATCACAGACACAAACACGTTTATTTTAACAACATCTGAAAATCTTGTTTTGTCTGACCTTGTGTGGTTTAATTTATCACCTTGCTGCTATGATGTAGAAATGTACTCCAGGGTGTGTCAGTACCATGTGGCATCACTGGTGGGTGTGGTTACAGGTGAAACAGCACACACTTCTCACCACACCCAACCACACCAGAGGTTCAACCAGAGAGGGCAAGGAATCATTGCTTTTCAGCCCAGCTGTAAGTTATTCTTTAAGATATTTCCCATTTTCCTTACATTTCCAAATGTCCAAGATATTAAGAATTATAAGATAAATCAAAGAGGTAGCAAAAATGTCAAAAAAAATTCCAAACAGGTTTGCCACACAAAATAATTTTTTCAGACTTGAGGGTTCTACATGAAAACAAAATCTGTGGCCAAAGTTATAGCAGTTTTGGTAATTTCACATGCTATATTTCAGTATTTTTTGTTTTGTCTGTACGCTTCTCACATTTGAAGTGGGTGGGACTCAGTTGGAAAAAATTATGTCACTTACTTCCATGCACCAATAATCATTTAGCAATTTTTTAATCAAAATGTGATGACAGTTGTGAGGTTGTTACCCATGTTGTCAGACAATTGCCAGTCAAAAATTATCATATCACACACACATACCCAACTGTGTTTTCAAACTTTGATTGTTGATTATTTAGTCATGAACATTTAATGTTATAGAAGGACTTAAGATTTAAAAATACGTTTTCAGGGGCTTTAAAGGACCACAAGACAAAGACCAGTTGAACCACTGATCTAGGGTGTGTGTGTGTGTGTGTGTGTGTGTGTGTGTGTGTGTGTGTGTGTGTGTGTGGCTAATGTCAGTCTTGAGTAGAGACTAGATCAATGGGAAGGAGTATGTTGAAGACCGAAAACCTAAGTTTGGTGGTAAAACAGTGTACAGCAGACATTTTTGCAAGCAATTTCAATTATTTAAAGGGTTAGTTCACCCAAATAATTAAAAAAGACATATTTTTTCACTTACCTCTACCGGGATCTATCCATGCAGATTGTTTTTGTCTTATTTGTCCAGGTTTGCGATATCTCTCCATGACATATTTGCCTCTACACTAGTACAATGGAGGTAAATTGATTTTTATTTATGGTGCTGGATTCAACCAGAGGTAAGTGAGAAAATATTAGTTAGTTTTTTTGTTTGGTTTTTATTTAGTTTTTTTTTATTTATTTGGATGCATCGAGACTTTAAAGAGCAACTTAACATAAGCTGAAAATCTTGTTTTTACTGACCTCTAGTGGTTCAACTTCTCAGGTTGCTGTAGCAATGTACAAGTGAACTCCAAGGTATGTTGGTACACTTCTGACCACATCTAACCAAACCCAGTCAAAGGTGCAACAGACTTAAACTTTCAACCAGAGGACAGTGAATATGGAAGTTTAAAAAATAAAAATAAAATAATTAATAAAAAACATCAAACAAAGAAACAAAGTGAAATACAATACCCATTGTTGCATGTATTTCCTTATAATGTATGAATTTACTGTCATAATTAAATGATGCTGAAAGTGAAATGATTTGGCTTCTTTCTTAAATAACCAAATGCATCTTTTCATTGGGATATGAATATCCATGCCACATTAAAATCAAATCACAACACAGAAAACAAAGTGAAGAGGTTTATTGTATTTCAGTGTTGTCCAGCAGAGGGCAGCATAGACCTGTTAATAAGAGGTTCAAAGAGAGCTTTTTCTTTTTTTAAATGGAGACATGTTAATGCCGAAATGAAAAACAATCAACTGTCCAGTCACAGCCTGGGGGCAGAGCTTAGTGTCACTGACATGAGCTGATATAGCCATATATAAAGAGGAAATACATATGACAACGTGTAATTGTATTCACTTTATTTCTTTGTTTGTTTTGCTTTTATTTAGGCATTTTAAATCTTTCATAAGTGAAACTCTGCTTTTCAGCCTGGTGTTAAGTTACACTTTACATGGACTGTACTACTTCACTAATATATTCAGCTACACTCATCAGATAGCCAACATTTCTTGCTTTAGGGGCTCCAGATAAAACATGAATGGAGGATCATTTTCTTTTCTCACCATGGACATCCTCCTCCCACTGGGTGGAGGCGGTGGGGTCACCACTGGACTCTCTCCCTGGTTGAGGTGCTGGGCTTCAACGTCAGTTCCACTCTGAGAATCTGCGCTGTCAGACGGAGTGGCCAGCTTGGCCTCCGAGAGTCCTCTGGACATAAAACTGCACTTCCTGGCTGTTGGGTAGTGGTCACTCTCTGGAGAATCACTCATGTCACTAAGCTCCTTACAAACACTCACTCTGCTCTGCTTCCTCTGCGGGTTCCTCAAGGCTGCTGGGATCTCCATGTGGCTGGCCATCAATGTGGGTCGAGGTCCTGCATACTGTGGCTGGCCTGAGCCGTGAGGTCCATTTGACTCATCACTGCTGTATGAGGGCTTCCTGTTGTCCAGAGTGTAGCGCTGCTCCACAGACCCCAGCTGCTGTAGACCCTGGATGTCACCTTGGCTCGGCAGGTACGTCTGTGCAGGCTCCTGATTCTGAGGGGCCATTGGGGCCATATTCAATGGCAGAGTCTCCACACGAGCATCAGACATAACAGAGCAGGTCATCTGTGTGAGCTGCATCAACCTCTGTGGTGAGGAGTTAGTGAGCACACAAACCTGCTGCACCATCGAGTTTTTCTTTGATCTGTACACACTGTCATCATCTCCATATTTGTATCCATACAAGCTTTGTTTGATCTTCTTCACCCCCAGATGGAAAATCTCCAGGAGGTTCAGGAATAAAGAAACTCCAGCAATAACCAGCATGAAAACCATGAAAATGTTCTTCTCTGTTGGCCGTGACACAAAACAATCAACACTGTTGGGGCAAGGCAGCCTTTCACATTTGTACAGAGGAGACAGTCCAATGCCATACAGAGCACACTGACCTATAATGAAACCCACCTCCACCACAGATCTGGTTAAGATATGGAAAACATATGTGCGCAGCAAGGAGCCTCTAAGAGGAGCTTTCCTTACTTTCTTCTGTTCGTCTAGTTTCCTGAGCTCTCGCTCAATTCTCTTATGGTCCTCGTGGACAGGGTCTGTCCCCTCCAGCTCGGCTTTCAGACAGGCTTTCTTTCTGTGCCGCTCCTTCTCAAGGGTCCTCAAACGGTACAATGCATGCCCCATGTAGACCAGAGACGGAGAGGACACAAAGATGATCTGCAGCACCCAGTAGCGGATGAGGGAGATGGGGAAAGCCTGGTCGTAGCAGACGTTCTTGCAACCGGGTTGCTCTGTGTTGCAAACAAATTCACTCTGCTCGTCATCCCAGACATCCTCAGCCGCAACGCCAAGCACAAGCATCCGGAAAATGAAGAGGATGGTGAGCCAGATCTTCCCCACAATAGTAGAATGAATGTGGACCTCTTCTAAAATACTCCCTAATAAGTTCCAATCCCCCATCTTCTGTCACATTATTATCTGTCAATGAATAAAGAAAATAAGTAGTTTGTAGGTTTTTCATTAAGTGGAAAGTCAAAAATACAATAGAAATTGTTTTACTTACATCTTTTCTAGGGTCCTTGTCTCGTGTGCTTCAGCATAAAACCACTATAAAAAAGCTGATTAATTTGTGGAGACATCACGGCTCATTTGTCCTCCCTTAAAGACAGGCAAGACCCCACTGTGCAGTGCAGCTGACACTATTTCAATGCCGCTGATAACTAGGACTCCACTTTGAAGCCATTGATCCACCACTTGGCCCTAATGCCCTGAGGTTAGTTTCACCCTGCCACTTTTAACAGGACACCACACTGGAAATAGCACCAACTGAGATGTCAATACACAGCCATGCTCTCTGTGTCTAACCTTCTTGCTTATAAAGTACCATAGTACATTAATGTTTTGCAACCTACATTTTGTCATCATAATTGTATATACTATACATTTCTGCTGTCAATCTATTCTGTACACACGACATCTATTGAATGACTGTCCATTCTGGGAGAGGGATCCCTTCTCTGTTGCTCTTCCTGAGGTTTCTTCCATTTTTCCCCCACTTCCGGTCTAAGGACAGAAGGTGTCGTATTTTGTATAAATTGTGATTTGTGATATTGGGCTGTATAAATAAAATGTAATTGATTTGAATAGGGTGCAATGGTGTCCTTTCAACCTTGTGACAGTTTGCTTCTCTCTTATGTGTTTCAACATGACAATGCCCAATGCAATGAACAAAGCCAGCTCCATAAAGAAATGGTTTTCCTAGTTTGGTGTGGGAGATGACTGGCCTACACAGAGCCCTAACCTCAACCCCATTCAACACCTTTGGGATGAACTGGAATGTCAACTGTGAGACAGTACTTATCACCAATCATCAGTCTTGGACCACACTAATGTTCTTGTGGCTGAATGTGAGCAAATCCCTGCAGCCAGGTGGATAGCAGCACAATGATGCCCATGGTTTTGGGAATCACATGTTCAACTAGCACGCATGGGTACAATGCAGTGGTGGAAAGTAAGATACAAGATAAAAGAATGATTTATTGATCATTTTACAACACAGGATTGTATGATATTTTGTTTTGTAGTTCCCTTTATGCTACTCAATATATATAAAACAAATTATATACACTATATTAGATTGTAAAGCCCTTTGAGGCAAAATTGTGATTTGTGATATTGGGCTATATAAATAAAATTGAATTAAATTAAATAAATAAGTCCTAGAAATAGAAATGAAAACTATTTTATATGGTGCTGAGGATGAATTTAGCATTATCACAGCCTAAGGGAAGCTGCTCTGTAGTTTGGTGGTATGACAGCAGGACGAACAGTACCCTGTGAACTCTGTGCAGGTACCTCACCTCAGCAATATCACTGATGCTTGGTAGATTGATACCATTGATCTTCTGAGCGATTTTAATTCCCCCCTGCAGTGCCCTCCGGTCCTAGGCAAGTTTGCGATATTTCCAGGCAGGGTGCTTTTTATGTTAAAGTTAACAAGATTACTAACTACATTCACTCACATCCTGTACTCGGGAGTACAATTTTGAGGTACTTGTACTTTACTTGAGTACATTTCCATTTTACATTGCAAACATTGTACTTTTTCCTCCTCCACATTTATCTGAAATATAAAACATATACATAAAACTACTTGCTAAATGTATAGAATACAGTGGATTGTTAGATTGAACCAGTGATTTTTGTCTCATGTGCTTTACAAAACAGTGTCTATTTGGGGTCCCTTGTCACAAACTTCAGAAGTCTGAGTTAGCAAATCAAGCAAATTTCCCTCTAAACTTCTCAGATAGTTTCATTAAACTGTTTGAGGTCCAAAGAGGTAAAATGCTCACTTTAGGAATATTTGTGTCATGGTGACACAGTATGTCATTAATGTTTTAGTCCCCACATTTTCCACAATTATTATACAAATTCCATAATTTTGTTAATATGCCTATAAAGGAGACACCATTACAAATAAATAAAACTTTATTTTCAGTAAAGAATTTCACACAATATTCACAATATTGCATTCCATGCTGTTTATAAGCAATAGGATGGGTCAAACAAAAACCTATTTACACCTACAGATAAAAGGTTTTATTGTATTAACAGAGATAAATGTACCGTCCTGTACATGAATTGGGACATAAAACATTTTAACAACCTTCAAACATATCAAGCACTCTCCCCATACACAAATACATCCATTAAAATGATATCCAAAACATCACATAAAAAATGATTATAAAAAGGCCCAACCTATTAGTCCCATAACTCCAGGTGGGTGATGCTTCAAGTTGTTTACATTGAGCGTCCACTAATTTTAGGAACTAAAAATTTAGGACAATTTGAGCATACTTGCACTTGAACCTGGAATTATCCTAGCCCAAAGGCAGTTTTCCCAAATGCTTTGAGAAAAACACAAGTAAAGGACTAGAGGTAAGATGATCTTGTTGTTGACTTCTTGAGACTAACATTTTTGCAATGTGTCATATCAGCAAATGCGGGGAAAGAAAAGCATGTATAGATGCTGTACCAAGAACGAAGTCATATGCTTATGTGTGACACCAGCATCTGGCACTGATACTGAAGTAGTGACTGCAGTGTGGATTCCATAAAAAACAAAAAGTGCATGAAAAAAATGTTAACTGTATTTTCATTAAGTGGATGTTTCACCTTTCATATCAATCTATCTGGTCATTTGTGCTGAGGAAGAGTCATTATTGTTGAATTCTTATCTCTCACACTATTTTCAAACAGTAATATGAACAAGTACAGTTCAATATCCAGAACAAAATACCTTCATGGAAAGTGATCTTCCTTTGGAAAACAAAGCTCGGCTAAAACTGCTGTCCATATTTCTTCTCAGCTGATGATGGGAGCATGTATGGCTCCAGATGTTGACAGGAAGAGTAGTCTGTGGGGATTGATCCTGTGAGCCATGGGGACTTGTAATTACTCACCCTGCTTTCACGTCTTCGTGTACCATGTCACATGAACAGCAGCTCATATACCTGTGTTGGGGCCACAGTATGTGTGTGGAAATGTTCTAATACAAGAGCTATTTTGCATAAAACAAAGCACACACAGTCAGAGGGATCAAGTGTCCATCTTCTCATGCTTCTTAAAAAGCTTCATGAGCTGGTAAAATCTGTGAGCAATCTGAGAAAAAAAAACAGTTAATTATTGTATGCTCCTTCTTCACAGCCTGTACAACATAACTATAAAAAAGAAGAAAAGAGATAAACTTACCTGCCCTGATGGCTTATTAAGCTTCTCTGACAAGGCAGAAAAAGTTTCACGTGAAGCCCCCTTTGTCTTCAGGTCAATCAGAATAGCTCGATCTTCATCTCTGGAAGAAGCAGAGTACAGGTAAAGAGCCGTAATCCTTTGCAGGTACATTGTTTTTCATGTGACAACCAAACTGTGTTGCTACTTCTACCATCACAACATCTTTACATGTTACTTTGTTTTGAATAAACAGTGACATTTCTGAATTTTTTTTAATTTGCAATCACTTAGGTGGGATTTTGTAATAAACTATAGGTCACAGTGGAACTTAGGAAGAAAAAATAAAAACTTTTCATAAAGTTAGAGTTGATGTGCATTCCTGTAGAGGTTAGCTATAAGAGGTAAACGGTAGCTACAAATTAGTAGTCTGAGTTTACAGGTAGCTGGGAGGTTGGAAAACAATAGGGAATTAGCATAAAGACTGGAAGCATAGTGAAGTAGCTAACCTGGTTATCCCCAAAGTTCAATAATACTGCTACCAACACTAAAGTTTACTAAATAACACGTTGTATTGCCTTTGTTTAATTTGTGGTTTTAAAGAGAATGACATGCTGGAACGTCTAAGTGAACAGCTGGGGGCAGTGACTGTCTGCATCTCCTGTCGTCACAAAGAGGTTGCCAGGTTTGGTAGCATCGTGCCTGTGCTACAAATTGTCGTGCTTACATTTCTGTTAATGTAAAGATTAAACAAATTAGATCAGGGATGCAAACAGGTTAAAAGTTAAAAGGTGAGAACATAGCATGGATGGAGAAAACCCAACAACTAGCAGGTACCAGGGGTATGCCCCCAGAAGAATATTTTGGCCTACTCTGAAGAGAAACTGTAAAGATATCTTTAATTTAAAATTTAAATAAATTACTTACCTACGCATTGTATCAGCAGGTTAAATACAATAGGCATATAGAAATGACCAACTCATCCCTAAAGCTGCAGCATTTATTAACTATTAACCGTAACCTACAATGTAACGTTACATTCACTGCCAGATTGACAACTTAACGTTACTGCTTATCTTTTCCCCTTTTTGCTCTGCACCGCTCCATTCACTATTACTTTCTGCCCCTCGGGCTCTCACACTTGCTTTACCACACACACACTGCTGGGTCAACCACCAGTCATAAATGTGACAGAAATACGCTGTAGAACTCGCTAAGGCAATTTGTCAGTCACCCACCACCCAATTCTCTTCGGATCTGAACAATTCACACAAGTCACCCAAATTAACAAAAAAAAAAGCAACCGTCGCAGGTTGTTTGCATCCCTGTTAAATACAACTTTCTTGATCTATCAGGCTAGCGGTTTCCCCCTTCTTCCAGTTTTTATCCTAAGCTAGGCTAACCACATCCTGACTCCAGCTATGTACTTAACACACAGGCATGATATTGATATCCATTTTCTCATGTGAATCTTGAAAAGGAATTAAATAAGCATATTTCCCAAAAAGTTGTACTACTAATTTTAAGATTATAAACATGATTTAATTTAGTCAAAAGTACATAATAACTTGATTATAACTTAGAGATCAAAGTTAAACACTTGGACTCAGGGTATTTGCAAATATTTTAAGTACAATTTTAATTACTTAAAACCTTAAATAAAAATAATACCATTAAATCAACAAACTAGAGTACAGTATACACCATTATTCAATTCAATTTTATTTATATAGCGCCAATTCATAACAGACGTTATCTCATTGCACTTTTTCTTATAGAGCAGGTCTAGAACACATTCTCCACAATACTATTTACAGGTACAAAACAATTCCCACCATGAGCAAGCACTTGGCAACAGTGGAAGGGAAAAACTTCCTTTAAAGAGGCAGAAACCTTGAGCAGATCCAGACTCAGGGTGGGCTGCCATCACCGTTTGGGTTGGGTTGTGTGTGTACTTATATGTGTTTGAGAGAGTGAGAACGACAAGGCAAAAACTCAATAGTTTTAATGAATTTGAATAACAAATAAGTCAGTGTACATTAGCTAACATAACTACCTTCTCATTAACAAATATGAAACTGTGTGGCTGTAGTCTGTTGAATGGTAGCTTAAGGCTTTGCCAGAGCGGCAGTGGTGGTATTCAGATCCTCTACTTAAGTAAAAGTAAAAGTACTAATACCACACTGTGAAAATACTCCACTACAAGTGAAATGTTCTGCTTTCAAAACCTTACTTAAGATAAAGTATGTAAGTCAGTAAATGTACTTAAAAGTATCAAAAGTAAAAGTAGACATTGTGTAGTCAAATGGTCCCCGTCAGTGTATTACTATTACATATATAGAGTTTCTGGATTAATATTACTTCTGCATTTCTGCATTTGTTGCATTTTACTAATGTAGATGTTTATGTTTCAGCTAATTTGAACTACTTTATATATTGTTGGAAAGTTTAATTTACAGCAATGCATCATATTCTATAAGATCATCATGTTTGTGAGAATCAAATCTCTCTAAAAAACCAAGTTTTCATGAGCTCAAAACAGGAGATAATGGTTTTCATTGGACAGGATTGGTATGAAAAACTGTAATCTGAAAAGTAACTAAAGCTGTCGGAGAAATGTCGTGCAGTAAAAATTACAATATTCGACACTGAGATGTAGGGCTGCACAATTAATCGAAATATTATCAAAATCGCAATATGGCCAAGTGCAATATCCAAATCACAGAACCTGCACTTTTATTGATTAAAAGGTAGAATGTGTGACAAAATAGCATTATAATTAAGTACAGGAGTTCTGCCGAGATGCCCGTCCCGACAAATCTTGTTCTCCAGATGTACCAAAACATGTTTGTTTGGTACAGACCCCAACAAATGTCACATCACCATGATTTTAATGGTTTTCTCAGTGAAAATGAAAATTGTGATGCAAAAAGGATCATTCCCACTAATCGTGAATTATATCGCAATCGTAATATCTGTCCAAAAAAAACAAAACAATCACAATATGATTTTTTTACCATATTGTGCAGCCCTACTGAGATGTAACGTTAGTGGAGTAGAAGTAGAAAGCAACATAGAAAGAAAAGACAGAAAAATATGTTTTTAAGTACAGTACTTCAGTAAATGTACTAGTTACATTCTACCACTGCAGAGCGGACATATTAGCAGTAGACAAATCATGTCTAGTACGTACAGCCACACTACCAGTAGCAGCGAACAACTCGATGGGCATAGTACTTAGCATAGTGCTTGTGAGATTTCAAAATCACATACCAAAATACCAGTAAAATAAAAACTGAAGAAAAAAAACAATAGTAACGCTCATTCATTCTGCCCTAAATCCAATTTATCGCCTGCACTCCTACAATTTTGGAAATTTCATTAAAAATTCCGGAAGTCATTTTTAATATCGAAAACTAAACTTAACACATTTTAAGACTTTTAAAGAATCTGCTGGGAGCCTGCTTGGACTTGACTTGGAACTTTCCAGTCTTGGCTTTGGACATTATTGCCATGTTTTACAGGCGAATTGCAAAACGCAGACTTTTTCCCACCTCTGTCTTTTTAGGTATTATTATAACAAAGTATTTGCAAGACGGAAAAGGAGGGGAAAAAATGGCCATGGTCTAATCTTATTTGACCCAAGGTTGTAATGGCAGTAGTGAGAGAAGTTTACACGACGAAGATCTTTACACGAGTAAAAGAAGCAATACCTCAAAGTAAAAATATTCAACTACAAATAATATCTTACTTAAGTAAAAGCACATAAGTATTATCAGCAACACAGTTCCTCAATAATTGTACTTCAGTTACTTCACATCACTATATACCTTTAAGTTGTTTAATGCAAAAAAGGCTTGTGATTAGTATAATTTGCAAACACTCCACACCATTTTTGCTGAAATATTGCAAGGATTGGACAACATCGCAAGTCACTGCAAATAATGACGATGCTTAAAGGGACAGTTCATCCAAAAATACACGTTTCCTCTTACCTGTAGTGCTTTTTATCCATCTATATTATTTTGTTGTGAGTTGCCAAGTTTTGGAGATATCAGCTGAAGATATTTCTGCCTTTTTTTTAATATAATGGCGCTAGGTGGCACTTGGCTAAGGCGCCCAAAAAATACATTTGAATCCGGTTACTCAAGATAATCCACAGACCTGCTTGCCATCTAGTTCCATTAAATTCCAAAAAGGCAGACATTACCAAAACTCAGCAACTCACACCAAAACAATTAAGATGGACAAATAGCACTAAGGGTAAGAGGAAAAATATGTATTTTTGAGTTTGTGGTGAACTGTTCCTTTAACGTGTATTAAATCTCTTATTCACAAATTCCTGTGGGAGGCATAGTGATACAATACAAAACCAAATACTGACCTGGTCCATGACATCACCACCTCACCCTTCTTCCTGATGACATTCTTGGCATACAGACTGTTGAGGGACAGAGATGCTGTGGAGGAATTGGATTCACTATCATCTTTCTTGCAGTTGGACAACATCTCTTCTGTGCACTCCTCTTCCTCCATTCTGGACTGCTTAGCTTTTGATTTCTCCTGGTGCTTCTTCCGTTTTCTACCTTTGTCACAATCCCTTTGGTCTTTGTTTGATGTTCTATTTATGTCATCTGCAACTGTGAGACTGCCCTCTGACACCTCCATTTCATCTCTCTCTGAAAAATGTGATGCCAACACTTGGCTCTTTTGATTTGTTTCAGAGCTTTCAGCATGGTGATGTGGACTGTTATCTGAGTCAGACAGAGCTTTTGAGGTACTTTGTTGAGTTATCATGTTTTCTTCTCTGTGGCATGTTTGACTTGCACTCTCATTAGTAGTGCTTGTACTACCTTCTCTGCTGGTTGCCTGGCTGATATGCCCAAACAAATGATCAGAGCTTTGACCACCAATGTACAAACTGTTATCTGAAGGAGTAGTTTTAGGTAGATTTTTCAGAGACTCCGACAGTTTCTGTGAATTCTCAGAAAAACAAACCTCTGAGGTATTTTGTTGAGTTGACGTATCTTTTATGTGGGATGCATCTTTTGTTAGTGTTAAGCTCTCATCTTGAGTGAGATGGATATCTGCACCGATGGCAGCCAGACAGATCCCAGAGCTTTCAGCAAGGTTAGACAGGTTGATCTCTGATGGTACAGCATTTGAAGGAGTACCCTTTTGCGATTTGTCTGACAAAACAGCTTTAGCTTGACTTTGAGTTGCCACATCGTCTGCTCTATGTTGCTGATCTTCTTCTGTTAGTGTTTGACTTAAGCTGTCATCAGCAGTGAGTGTGGAATCTGCGCCAGTGGCTGCCTGGCGAATCTTCACTATGAAATGATCGTTGGACTTCTCCATTACTAGCGCTTGCATGGGCAGGTCAGTCTTGAAGATGAAAGGTGTGGCGAGCGCTTCCGAGGCCACGCTGCTGCTGGAGCCACAGCTGGAGTTATCTGTATCGAGGGCCAGATGAATGTCCTGTTCAGTAGCATCTTCCCCTTCCAGCAGAGCGTCCTCACTTATGTGAGCACTGATGACACTGTCTGGAGTGGACATGATGCGCATGCTCGATGGCTGTAGGAAGCTGAGATGGCTGTCGGACTTGAGAGGTGATGGAATTGTGAGGGAGACTGCCAAATCTTCAGCTAGAATGGAATACGACCTCTGTGAAGCCAAGCTGGACTGCATCATTGCTCTATTCTCTGATGGCACTTCTAACAAGCAACTTTCATCAAATAAAGCAGGATTCAATGGGATCTGATCTTTGGATCGTGGAGACGACATCTTGCAAGGTGAAATGCTAGACCATGTTGCGATAAGTTTGGAGGGGGTATCAAATTTGGTCTGGGAAAGCAGTTTAGACGGACAGTCAAATTTAGTCGGAGTGGTGATGCTGATGAGTCTCTCTGCATCCTTCCTTGGTGTACCAAGGGACCAAGTGGTGTTGTCTCCAGCGATGCCACTGGTTTCTAGCAAATCAGATCCTTGCAGGAGACACTTGAAGATTTCTCCCATTTGAGAGTCTCTCACCAGGTTGAATGTTAAACTGGAGGCTTGCTGTTCTGTGAGTAGCTCAAAGTCAGTTTTGTCAAGCAAAGAGCCATTTTGAGAGACAACTAAAGACGATATGTTATTTTTCTCTGGAGTTAAAGGAATATTTTTAGGAGGAAGGAACTCTACCACGGTTTGTGTATTTGGGCAGTATGTTGGATGTGGGTCAACAATCCTGTCTTTTTCCACATGTGTGATTCTGATATCTTTGCCTCTGCTTCCAAGGCCTGTTTTGTAAGGTGCCACAGCACAAGGCTTAATTTGATTCAGGCTGGTCACAGCAGAATGTGCTTCCTTTTGTTTACACCGTGACTTCTTT
Source organism: Coreoperca whiteheadi (assembly GCA_011952105.1). Classification (NCBI taxonomy): domain Eukaryota; kingdom Metazoa; phylum Chordata; class Actinopteri; order Centrarchiformes; family Sinipercidae; genus Coreoperca; species Coreoperca whiteheadi. Next base: position 3,882,725 of record CM022481.1, read on the forward strand.
GCAGGCGGCTGTCTAGATACTTTCTCATTTCCACTGGACCTCTTGTCCTCAAACTGAGCACTTTCTGGTTTGCAAAGGCTTTGAAGTGTTACATAAACATCCTTGAACAAGTAGTCAACTTGGACATCTACAAAGTCCCACAACTTTTGCTTTAGATCGACTGCTTGCTGTTCAAAGATGCGTTTCACAATACCATTATTTGACACTTTGCTAAACACAGATGCAATCAATTTCTTCAGCTTAGATTTCAGCTCCCCTTCCGGACTGCATATTTGACCAAAATGAGCACCATCCACAAATTCTAAAAAAGACTCCTGGAAATTGTCCATCACACCATAAAAGCTCTTCTTGGGAAAGGTTTTATGAAGCTTCATATACTTTTTTCTGATCTCAGTACGAACCAACTTGAATGTCTCCATGACTTCCTCTATGGTGGCAAAAGAAGCTTTAGTTGCTGCAGGACAAACTGTTTTAAAGCGACTCTTTGGACTTCGTGTTGATACACCTGCTGTTTCGTTAGTTTCTTGTGATGCCACACACCTTTCTTCAGATGTCCTCTTTAACACAGACTTAGGACTTGGTTTACTTCTGACTGGTCGTACCAACTTCACCCTCTTGGTTGCAGGAACCGAAGAACCTGCAGCTGCATCATCACTTTCGCTTAAAATTTCCCCTTCCTCCAGTTCAGTGTCAGAAAGACTTGAAGGCAGGTCGGATACCTTGTCCACAAAGTTTTGCTTATCATGGTTTGCAGGAGAACCTGGATATTTGTTTTCTTTGTTTTGTACATCCAACTTCTCTGAGCTGGCATCAACAGCTGTTACCGAGAAATCTTCACAGGAGAGAGAAAGAAAATAACTTAATATAGACATTTTCTAGGAATTTTGATAGCATCTCATAATTATGATTAAAATACCTCATTATTACAAGGTCCCTATCTTGTAAATGATCTAACATAATTATGTGATGCAGTTCTCTTAACTTAACATGATTAACTGTCACTGCCATTTGAGAAGCCAAAGCTTTGACCTGATGTAATCTGCATTTATTATCATCTTGGTTTGAGGTGTTGGAATATATTGATGTCAGTTAAATAATGTAAGCAGCATTATCAGTAGTATGGCACAAACACAAAGCTATATTTAGCTAATTTGGTTTACTCTAACAATCTACCCGTCCTGCAGAGTCACCACCAGAGATTTGATTTAGTGTTGATGTAGCATCTGAATCTGAGATGCTGTTGTGTGTAGGGTCACTTCAGGAGGGCTATTTCGTGCCCAATGATGAAAGTGCCAGGGTACATCGACTCTATAGCACCCCCTAATGACTTTAAGCTTTCAAAATGGATACAGACAGGCCAAAAACTCACGAAATTTGGCAAACACGTCAGAAGGGGTGTGTTTTGTTTTCTGGTATAGTATGGGCCTTGGGTGTGTCAAAATGGCTCGATAGTACCTCCTGCAAAATTTCAACGAAGTAGTATATTTCTGATTACATTTATGAAATTTGGGGAGGCAGATGCAACATGTCAAGACTTTAAAAAAGGCTCTTGGAGCCATACCCTAAACCCAACAGGAAGTCTGCCATTTTGAATTTACTGTTCCATTTTTTGCCATTTCCAGGCTTTGTACTTTCACGAACACCTCCAAGAGAATTTATCAGATCAACTTCAAATTTGAGCAGTGCAATCTAAAGAACTTGGGGCCAATAAATTGCAAAGCCTTTTAGATTTCCTCAACTGGCATTGCTGTGGCAATGTGGCAAAGTTTGGCAAATTTTAGAGATTTTTTATGTTGAACTGCTCATAGAGAATTGTACGTATTTCTTTTATATTTTTTAAATGTTCTATTTATATTTCTAGATTTGCAGAACTTGCTTTCTTTATATGTGTTAATTGTTATGGACCAATACACCAGGGCTAATTCCTTGTATGTGAAAACCTACTTGGCAATAAACCTGATTCTGTTTCTAAACCATAACGTCTGTGGTTTCTTGCATTTATTAGGCCTGTTTTCTCACCATTCATTATATCACAAAACAGCAGATGGTTCTAATATATAGTTGTTTTTTTATCTCAAAATATCAAACATTGTTTTCATGTGATCACAGATTAAATGTCTCATTAACTTGGAACAACAAGTTTCCGTACTTCCTGGTCTATCCAAGTTAGTTTTATCTTACATAATTTTGTCGCAGTCTTTAGAGAAAGGAGCGTCCCAAAATAAAAAAATGGAAAGAATGCAAGAGAGTTAAAAGAGAATCTGGTAAGATCACGTCTTTCTAACTCCACATTCCCAGATTTTCTTATAGTCAAACTTGTAGCCCCAACCAATGTTGACTCGAGTAACATCCCTTGAGGATACTTACTAGATTACCCTCAGCTCCCTCTAGGCCACAAAAGTGATGTGTAAAATCTGTGGAGTTCCCCTTTCAGATAAGTTATGATGTCCATTTGCCATCCTGAGTAAATAAGATCATTTAGTTCTGAGGTTGAATCTATCAGGGTGGAATTCAACCATTATCAAAGGATTCCATCCTAAAAATAAATATGAGCGCCACAAAAACGATTTGTCTGCCTAAGAAATAAAAAGACACTTAAGCTGTGATCACAAGATAAAAGGCCTAAACAATTACAAGCAACCACAGCCCCTCATCTTCTGGATTCGAGACTCAACTTTACCTTTTTGAAGGCTCTTGACATGACCTGGCTTGCCATGAACATGGAGATGACTTCTCTTGGTTATTCGTATTGGGCTCCTCAGAGGGCTTATGGCATCAGGGATTCTCTTCAGACTACTCAGTGTGCGCATCATGGAGTCCTCATCATGGAGTAATGGCATAGAACTGGAAGGCTCAATATAATCCTCATGACTCTTTCCAGGACTGAAGATATTTGGTGTAAAAGTGAGCTCATTGTACTTCTCTGGTAGTGCCGTCTCCTCTGTCGTACTGCTGACTTTGGACACTGCGATACAGCCAGTGGAAGAACTTGGTTCAGTTGCGATGCTACTACTGTCATTGGTGTCTTCATTTGCCTGTGTTAAAACATAAATAGCCTCAGGAAGACTCAGCCCTTCTTGTGGAAGTGATTCCAGGCTTATTGTACTGGATACAGCATCTACATCATTAGGACCATCTTGCATACAAAAAGCATCTTTTTCATTAATAGAACTGGAAGCAGGAGGAGACGGTCTTTGCTGACAGTCCTGAGGTGGAGAAATTTGTGGACTTTTAGGATTGGTCTGGTCAGGAACATCTTCAGCTATAGGATTTTTCCTTGAGGGTGAAACAGCTGCACCTTCTTCAACTAAATCCACAGGGAGGCTTTTCTGTAGTGCAGTTTTAGGAGTTCTACATGTTGGTTCTACACTTGAATCAAGCACAACGGGTTTGGTAACTGCAACAGATTGATCAGTATTATTACCATGGTTTACTTTTTGTAATGAATTGCCTGTGTGTTCTACATAAATGCTTCCCGACATGTCACTGACACTATATGTAGTCTCCAGAGGTCCACATTCATGTACTTCGCTGTCTGGGGCCAGCTTGGTTTTATCCTCATGATTTATTGAAATGCACCCATCTGTTGCTTTTACAGAACTGCTCTCTGATGATTTAAGTGAGAGATGCACAGTCATCTGATCCTCGGCAGTATCTAAGGGTTGGCTATGAGCCAAGGTAGTTTGGACTGAATTGTCTTCAAATCGTATGTCAGCTGCAGGAGTTTCACTCCAGTTTTTGTTGTTTTCCTGGACATCTTTTGCATCATCACACCTTTCATGTGTCTTTTCAGAACCTGGAGTTTCCTTGATATCTGGAGATTGCTCTGCAACATCTTCCAACGGTGCTTCTATTTCACTGCTGTCTACTTCATCAATAACACACATGTCTTCAATGTTAGGCTGTGAACTCTCATCATCTGGTTTGTTTTCAACTACTGTGTCCACTGTTTTGAGGCCATCCTGGCTGGCATCAATGGGTAGCACTGGCTTCTTAATTGGTGAAAGGGTTAGATTCAATGTTTCCATGAAACACAGTTTCCTGTTTGGACAATTTTCCTCCACAACGTTTTTCTCAGTGATATTTGGTTCTTCAGATGATCTTTTTAAGGTCTCTTGTGTCTTTTCTTGTCTTTCCTTACAACAGATATCTACTTGGTCTGATTCTTTTGATCTCTTTTTCTCACGTTTTCTACTAGTCTCTGACAGAATGCTCCTTTTATGCTTTCTACTGACTTCTTCACATTGTCTATCCTCCTTCCTTGGATAATCCTTTGAAAGTCTATCCCCTTCCCTCTCTTTGGAGGAATCATTGTAGTGCTCAGTATGTTGATTTGAACACGGCCTTTTCCGGTTCTCTGAGTCTGAACTTCTGATATATCTGTCACTAGGCTTGTTTTTTCTATGATCTCGGCTGTAGCCCTCTTTAGAGCTGAGAGCCGCACTATGTTCAGAGTCTGATGTGGACATTTTGGCTTTATCTCGTTTCCGTTCTCCCCCCCCCCCTTTCTTGTCAAAGGAACCTGCACTGTGTAAAATCTCTGGTGAAGGGCCTTTTGCCCTCTCTGATCTGTGGTGCCCCTCAACATTTAGGTAGTTCCTGCTTTGACATGAACTGGATCCATCTCTTTGTCCTTTTTCGTAGTCTGTCTTGTGAGACCTGTTTTTCTCAGGGGCATAACAGTCCTTGTTGGGATCTGAACCAGTTCTATGTCTCCTATCTGTTGATTCAGATAGTTTATGACTTTGACATTTTTCCTCTCTGTGCTTGGACTTGTGTTTGTCCGACTCAATATGTCGGGTAGATGAACTGCTGCTGGATTTGCTGACAAAGTGGTCAGTCTGTTTGTTAGATACATCACGATCTCCTCTTGAGGAACTTTTTAAATGACTGTGAGATGATGCTTTTGAAGCTCTCGTCTTGATGCAAGATCCACTGCGCTGATAGGTGGAACTATCGCTTTCTTTCTGAGAAGATTGAGGAGGATCCCTTGGAGGATGATCCTCCCTGGGAGGTGAGGCTGGTAGAGGTGGAAGAGGGGGTGGAGGACTGGATGGTGGAGGAGGAGGCCTGGAGGGAGGTGGCCTACTCTTACAACTACCTACTGAGGTCCGACTGGAGGAATTTTGATCCCGCAAATTATTAATATGAGATTGATGATGATGGCGACCTTTCTCTGACCTGGGAAAAACAAAGTTTTACAATATATTAATCAACAAAGGTCAAATCAGTAGAGGTAGCTTTTTGTCACCAGATCAAAGTGGTTAGGTAATCCAAAAACGTTAACAAGCTACTTAAGTTACATGATCTTTTACAATTCTTACTTGGAATTATTAGATTAACTCATTATGGAGCATTTCATACATTATATTTTCCTACAGCCTCATAGGTTATTGTAAAACAGATAAAACAGTTACAAGGAGTCACCATTTAATAAAGTTTTTTTTAAAGACTTACCATTGGTTTAACCTCTGAATCTCAGCATCTTTTCGTGTCACCTCCAGTCTAGCTGTCCGTAAAAGTGCAGAGATGTTCTTTTTGAGACGATAGTTCTCAGTGTTCAACCCTGTATTCTGTTTTATGAGAGAGAGAGAGAGAGAGAGAGAGAGAGAGAGAGAGAGAGAGAGAGAGAGAGCTCTCTTATACACATATATATGTGTGTATGAGACAGAAAATAG
>CM022481.1:3888516-3974800 GCA_011952105.1 Coreoperca whiteheadi
AGAGAGAGAGAGAGAGAGAGAGAGAGAGAGAGAGAGAGAGAGAGAGAGAGAGAGAGAGAGAGAGAGAGAGAGAGAGAGAGAGAGAGAGAGAGAGATGTTAGTGCTGACAACTAATTTAATTAATGGAATACCCGGGTACATTTCAAAATCCATTTTGATGCATAAAAAAACATGTCAAAACGTATCTCTATTAGCATAACAATGGCCAGGCGTGGTGTGCTGTTTAGGTGTTTACATGAGAGGAACCTTATAATTAAAGTCAAAGTATTAAGGGGAACGGCATTACAAATGCTAAATAAAATTATGGAAAATAAAGTAGTAAATTAAAACTGCTCTTTTAACACCTGGTTTCTACTCATTTATCAAGTTAGTCTGAAGCCCTGTGAGGATAATGATTCTCCACAAAACAAATTTCAACACAAATGAAATGAGTGTTGGCACACAACTATTAAAATGCAATATCAGTCAAAAAATATATATTAATTTACTTTCACTTTTAATATTTTACAGACTTTTGTATGAAGCTTAAGCAATAATGCACACCATTTTTAAGCGCTGAAAAGGAAAACAAAACAAACCTGCATCTCCACCTGCTCCAGTCTCCTGCGCAACTCTATAATTTGGGTTTGAGCTGCTTGGAATCTGGATTTCAACTGCAAACAAACAAAAAGAAAAAGGATTATGAAATAGTTGGCCAACTGACAGCAGCCCTCTGTATTTCATCAGAGCATGGTGATTTCTGAAAAGCCTCCATGTTATGTTATACTCCTTTCACACACAGGTTAGCTCCATTGTATAACCCACAAATTAAAACAAACATTGTGAAAAGGATATGCTTCCTGATATGCTTCCTTTAGGCAATATTATTAGGAAACACTCCATAATCTTTCATTGTTATGTGGATGATACCCAATTATATCTATCGATCAAGCTAGATGAAAATAATTAGTTAGCTAAACGTCGGAACCTCTAGTTATCTTTGATCAAGATTGATCCTGTAACTCCTACATGAAACAAATTTTAAAGGACTGCCTTTTTACGTAACATTGCAAAAATCAGGCACATCCTGTCTCAAAATGATGCAGAAATATTAGTTCATGGATTTGTTAATTCGAGTCTGGATTACTGCAATTCCTTATTATCAGGCTGCCTGAAAAAGTCTCATAAGATTCTCCAGTTGATCCAGAATGCTGCGGCACATGTACTAAAATGGTCAGGCACCATCATATTTTAAAGAGCTCATAGTACCCTATTACCAGACTAGAACACTGCACTCTTAAAATGCAGGGTTACTTGTGGTTCCTAAAGTTGAGTATCCAAAAGTAGAATGGGAGCCAGAGCGTTCAGCTATCAAGCTCCTCTCCTGTGGAATCAGATCCCAGTCTGGGTTTGAGAGTCAGACACCATCTCCACATTTAAAAGTAGGCTTAAGACTTTCCCATTTGGTCCTCTCTCCTTCTGTTGCTTTCAACAGGTATTTTTGCCTCTGGCGCTATCTATGATTGCGGACCACCTGCTGCTCCTCTGCTCAACAAGTGCTACAATTATAATTAGTCTTTTTACTATTATCATCAATTATTCCTATCACTATTGCATTATAAATTTTGATTACATTTATTTTTATTTAAATAGCCCAATATCACAATTCACAAACTGCCTCAAAGGACTTTACAAGCTGTACAACATACAACACCCTCTGTCCTTACACCCTCAATTCGAGTAAGGAAAAACTACCCAAAAAAAAAAAACTTTTAAAAAAGGGAAAAAAAATGTAAGAAACCTCAGGAAGAACAACAAAGGAGGGATCCCTAGATCATAGTATATACAGTTATAATGACAAAATGTAAGTTGTAAAACACAAGTGAAGAGGAGATCCAGGTGATGCCCACTAAGTAAGATCCGAGCCATTATCATCATTATTATTCCTATCATTATTTTATTAATATTACCACTACCATTGCATTATTACTATTTTAAAATTCTATGTGGAATTTGCATTGTGCTACTGTATTCAATGGGCTTTATTGCCAAAGCATGTGTGAAATAGAAAAGTATATATAAACAGAATAATAGTGCTATTAAAATATATACAGAAGTAAGAGAAGATAATAATTCTCCCTCTCTGTCTGTAAATAAATGTATAAAGAGCACAGTCTAGACCTGCTCTACAGGACAATTGCAATGAGATAACTTCTGATATGAACTGACGCTATATAAATAAATTGAAATTAATTGAACCGTGAACATGTAAAATAGGGTTACTGATGTAATCCTGTAGCCACCCTATACTTATAATAACCTACGTTTGCCTATTTATACCACAGCTGTGCATTATCCAACCTGCAAAAAATCCAGGCGAGGAACAGGGCTGCAGAGCCAAGCAAAAACCAGTCGTGTTGATATCTTCGCACCAATAGTAAACACAGGTTTATCTCAACCCTCACCTTCAGTATAAAAGGCCTATTTTCAGCAGGTCAACAGAGAAAAAGGAAGCATGGAGCACGTGGCAACTCACCTCAGAGAATGTTGACTCTCTACTCTGCTGTTCCTCTGTGACAATTTCTTCATAAAGATCCATCGACTCTTTCAGCTGAGAAGCATTTGGCGAGGACTTCTCTGTAATAAACCAAAATAGGACAAGAAATAAGATAAATAGCCATTATAAAGCCTCAACATTGGAATCTGTGCTGGACGTGCTTGAATACAATAATTATTATTAGTAGTAATAATATTGTGCTGTAGCAAACTGAAACTATTTCAAAAAAGACTTTTACCTGCATTGCTGCTAGAACCGATATCCAGGCCATCGTAGATATCCACAGAATCTTCATTGACACCAGGTACCAAGACTGTGGATATTATACATGTATCTCATCTTAGTCTTGATCCCAGATTGATCCCCTCGTTTGGGGAATTTTTTTTAAGGTAGCATATAGTTTACCCTTAGAATTAAGACACTAAAATAAAATAGTGGCAATTCAATAGAGTGAAATGGGTAACAAAATAGTGTTATTTCAGGTTCAGAATATGTGTTTATGTCTACGGGGAAAAAACATATTCACTCACTATATTAAAAGAAAAATCGAATGATTTTATCTGTTGACATTAAGTATATTTTGGGCAAGCATCTACAAATATTTTGCAATTTCAATGTTTTTTCTAAGATCAATTTCTTTTTCACATGATTTGTGGCTGAGAATTGGAGTGAAACCACTGCTGGGGTCAGTGTTAGAGACCTATACACTAAATGCTAAAATAGCCTTATTACAAACTAGAATTCCTCATAATACACAAATACAACTAAATGAATCTAAAAGTAACAGTGTATGTAATAGCCTTATACTTACGACCAGAAGCATCATTGGTGTCAATGTTACAATGTTCCATTATTCCAAGTATCTCTGTGACTCAGTTTCTTAAAGAGTTCCTGAAACAATGCCAAAGAAAAATCAATAGTTATTACCAGTCTACAAATCAGCCAGAACACACTTTATACAGGGTGAAGTTTACCCTGTAGGCTGATGGATACTGAAAGCAGGGGTAAGACCACAATTAATCAGGAACACGTTTTAATAATAATTAATACACAATTGATTCTAGAGTTGATAAACCAATCTTAAAGGGGCACTCTACCAATTTTACATATAAAGGCCAGTGTACTAGTCCTGGGTAGTACTACTCAGTCTATTAAAAACAGCTGAATAATTGCTGCTAGAACTGATATCCAGGCCATCGTATGGCTTTGGAAAAAATTCGAAAATAACCCTGATGACGTCATCAGGGTATTCTTAATTTGGGCTTGGAGACTACACATTTTTAAGAGAAAGTTAGTTGTGGAGTTTGAAAGATGTTGGCAGGTTAGGTAGAAAAAGAGGCTATTGGTTGCACAATGTGAGGACAGGATCCATTGTTTAAGTCAGGATATTTTGACCTCTGCTGCTTTGATTTTGACCATTTTTTAAAAGGAACATTCCACTTTTTTTGAAAATAGGCTCATTTTGCAAGTCCCCTAGTGTTAAATAGTTGAGTTTTACCGTTTTTGAATCCATTCAGCTGATCTTTGTATCTGGCAGTAGCACGTTTAGCATTGCTTACCTTACATCATTGAATCGGATTAGACCATTGCATCTCGTTCAAAAATGACCAAAGACACTTTCGACATTTTTCCTACTTAACACTTGACTCTTCTGTAGTTACAGCGTGTGCTAAGACCAACCGAAAATAAAAAGGTGCGATTTTCTACACCGACACGGCTAGGAACTATTCTCTCATTCCTGCGTAATAGTCAAGGAACTTTGCGGCTGTACCATGGGTGCAGCGCCGCAATGATATTACGCAGCTCCTGAAAGTAGTCCCCAGCTAAGTAACTTCCAATGTGACTGGCACCAAGTTTGTGTAGTTGCGGAGAAAGTTTCAGGCTTGCAGCCGGCAAAATAGCTAATGTATTTACCTCAATCAGGTTGATCGACCCTTGCCATCGATTGTAAGACCTCTCATTTGCTACAACACAAGCACTCACAAACTTAGTGCCAGTCACATTGGAAGTTACCTAGCTGGGGACTACTTTCAGGCACTGCGTAATATCACCCATGGTTTGGCCGCAAAGTTCCTTGACTATTACGCAGGAATGAGAGAGTAGTTACTAGCGATATTGGTGTAGAAAATCGCAACTTTTCATTTTCAGTTGGTCTTAGCACACGATGTAACTACAGAAGAGTCGAGTTTTAGGTAGGAAAAATAGTGTCTTTGGTCATTTTTGAACGAGACGCTAATGGTCTAATATAATTCAATGATGTATGCTAAGCAATGCTACAAGTGCTACTGCCAAACACAAAGATCGGCTGAATGGATTTAAAAACGGTAAAACTCAACTATTTAACACTAGGGGATTTGGAAAAGAAGCCTATTTTCAAAAAAGGTGGAGTGTTCCTTTAAGTCTGTCTCTTGTGTCTCACCCGACTTAATGGGAGGCAATAATAAGTCACTAGAGTACACCTTTAAAGACTAGTTAAACTACATACAATATTTGCAGTCCACATCACAGAAAATTAGAGTTGGGTAATATGACAATATATACTGTAACAGGGCATCAATTTGTCAACATTACATTAAGAGTTTATCCAAAGCGACTGCATTGAACCGTGTGGATCCAACCCAAGAATTGCAAGAATCATGCAAGCACTTCAACTTCATCAAATATGCTGAACTCCTTCAAGTGCTACATTTAGAAACAATAAGAGATGAGTTTTCAGTCTACATGGGAAGATGGGTAAACTGTCAGACAGAAAATGTCAAAGGTCAAGTGATTTTTACATACTGCTTATACCCTTTCATCCATCTTTTTATTATGTCTGGCTGTAGTGGGCAATGTTGCCAATCAAAGAGCGGGACTGCTTTATGTCTATGGGAAAAACGTATTCAGTCCATATATTTAAAAAAAAAAAAAAATTCTGTAGAAATTAAGTATATTTTGGGAAAGCAGCTTCAGATGTTTTACAATTTAAATGTTTTTTGTTTTTTTAAATATTAATAGAAATATTGGATTGTTGTTTGAATTATTGATTTGTTAGATTTTTCAGGTATTTCATTTACTGGATTTGTCAAAATGTCTTGTGTTATCTCATCAATTTCTCAACTGATTTGATCAGAAAATGTAATATGTTACAATTAATATTGCAATGCAAGATAGCATATACCATAATAGATGATTTATCCATATTGCCCACTCCTGCAGATAATAAACAATGACCAGTTTAAAAAGAGAAGTTGCAATCATTGATGTGCCGCAGTAACATTTCGAAGTTGCCTGTGTTTCTACCTCTTAGTTAGATGGGCTTTGTTAGGTTTTTTTTTAGAAACATATACATCTGTAACTTAATTACATAAAGCTTGAAACAAAATGTATATGTGCAAAATGTAAAACTTAGGTGAGGTTAACATACTATGAGTGTAATTATCTTTAGTGGGCAAATCTGGCTAATCACTGTGTTTTTAGCATGATTAACATAGTGGTCTATTTAGACGCCTTGTGTTCCCTACTTTCCAAACAAAGAAGACAGAAAAGAACAAAGCCCTTCACCAACTGAGAAAGAGAAATATATGAAAACATCCTAAGTGAGACGTAGAATAGCAGACTGTTGAGTTTCATCTTAATGTCCACCGTTTTGGCTGAATTTGGCTTCATTTTGAACTTTCTGTTCCTGGCCTTAATCTGTTTTGGGGTTTTTTTTCTTCCAATCTGAGCTCCGGCTCAAGATAACGTTAACATTACTACAGACACCTGTCCTAAACTCTTAAAACCCACACGGCTTTAAGTTCTCCTGAAATGTGTACTTGAATCAGGCAATATAAAAGACAAAATGGAGGGAAAACCCAACTTGCCTCGGTTTACCAACTTATACATTATCTTGAAGGACATTTAACCTACCCCTTTACGCTAACACAAAACCCGTCACTATGGCATTCATACTTTTTTCTTATTGAGAAACGCATTAATGACGGTTTCTTTCTGGGAATGTCTTATTTTTTCCCTTACTGGATATTGTATTGTTAATAAACAAGCTTGGCTCAGTTAAACCACCGTTGGATATATATTCAACTTAACTGCTACCGCTTTTATCTAACGTTAACTGTAGCACATACAGGAGAAAAGCGCTCAGTGCTACGGTGAACCCTATGCACCGGCCATACATTCCTAAAAAATGATATTACGGTAAACTAACTTTGAAGTGGTTGACTTACTCGTTTGATTGTTGTTATATGCCCTCCTGTTGTTTACAGCTATAATGTCGCGCCAAGACTTCATGGCACGGGAAGTAACGACATTTTCCCGCGGTCTGTCACTGCTGTAGGAGGAGCATGAACACACCCATGCTCCTCGGTTTTGAAAATATATATATATATATATTATTAAAAGAGGATTCAATCCCTAAAGGACGCCACTTGTACAACGACTCGCGGTCTTCTCGAGGAGTTCACAGTATCGAATAGACAACTAACTTAACTGACAGAAACCGAAAGAATTGAAAAGCAGCGGATGTGGCAGTTTGCTCAGGCGAACGCCGTCCTCTCGCGGAGTTGCACCAAAAGGTACTCTGTCTGCACTTGTGCCGGCGTCGCTGTCCGCGCGCGTCATCACAGCGCGACTTCGGGTTACCCAACCCGGAAGGATTTGTGCTTCGCTCACATGTGGACAGGATTTTTAACGCCAGCGACGGAAACGTGCTTGTGCGATACAAACCTCGGACGGCCAAGCGCGTGATGGACCTCCCAGTTTGATTTGATAATAGCAAACCAGGACACCGGTTCATAGAAAGCGCAAGCTTGTTTTTGCTGTAGGAAACGCTCCTCCAGAGGCGACAAATGATACGATGGAAAATTTAGAATTGAGCCTGTCATCGCTGGGCACCATATCCAGACATGTTGATAAAAGTCATAACGAACTAAGCCAATATCTGGCAAAACAGGTAAGATATGTTCATTCCTGGCGTGTATGGAATACGATAGTATGTTTAGGGTTTATATTCACACTGTGACTCAAAACGTTTCGTGTGTGCATGCTGTAACCATCCCTTAACATTTCAGTAGTCACTGTACAAATTATATAATTTTTGTGTATGTTGTATCATTCAAACTGATTTGCTTAATACCTAGGATGTAAATATTTTGATGAAATGTTGATTTATGTGTTGCATTTAAGTCAACTAATCAATATTGCAATTGGGACCTTCCTGCCATGTGGTCTCTCCTCAGATATGGAGCCAGCGGGACAGGCAGTGTATTCTGGAGTGTTTGGCTCAGCTTCTGCTGGAGAGGGATTATACTTTGCTAATTGCACGACACCTGCGCCCGCTGGTTCTGGACCTTTTGGAGCGGAATGCAGAGAGGGTCAAAGCTGGTGGCAGGATCAACCATGACCTCCATGAGCGCCTGTGCGTGGCCCTCAGCAAGCTCCTCGGCGTCAGTCCTGATGCACAGGCGTGAGTGGACTTTATTTGTCTTCACAGTGAGCATGGGAAATGTCCCCTCTCTTCAACCTAGCCTGTAAAGATGCTGATGCTGACTTGCATCAGGAGGTGCAGGCCCCTGTTGACACCTTCCAACACCACTTCTCCCATGGAACTTGTCACCTTAAATTTGTTTGCACAAAATAATTACTACTAGTTTATTTCTAAGAATTTTGAATGATTCCTTTAACTGATAATGCAGGACCATTTTCAAATTCAGTTGATGTCATGATTTTGTGATACAAACCAAACACAGTGACCCCTGGGGCTCTCAGGGCCCCTGAGGTCCTGGGGTCTTGCAGCAGTTAGGTTAGGTAATCCAGCCATGACCATAGCCTTGATCAAAATTGGGCAAAATTAACAAATTGGTTGTCACCTAATGTGCACAAAGCTGCAACTGGGGAGTTATCGTACTCCATGAGTCTTCCAAGCACCCTACAACATAGAGCACGTGGTAGGAATAACTTTGGTTTAATATATGTGAAAAAAACAAACAAACAATTAGATCACATAAGCAGCAAGTTTTGCAGGACCTTGTAGTGCACCTTTTAAAAGTACTCCAATTATTTAGTATTACACTTTCACTAAGTTAGGGGACTTGTGAGAGAGAAAAAAAGAAGAAAGAAATTGTTCTGGCATTCACACAGACACTGATGCAGGAACCTAAGCCAGCATTTTGCAGGCTACATCCACCCTGACTAATTGTCTACTTTTCTCTGGAAGGTTTGCTGCAAGGTACTTCAATGATGCTCCCCCAGTGTTTCAGAGACTCTTCTTCACCAGTGAGGAGTCGTCAGCTGTTCAGTATGGCCCCAGAAGGATGAAACTGCGTGACCTCATGGGTGCCACCCTACGTTTCCTCCAGAGTGATTGTGCCAAGTTTCGAATGCTCTGGGACTGGAGTCCCTGCGTATCACAGTTGCTCACCAGCGACGTCATGGTCAGATGGTACGTAGCTGCTTCGTGAGCCACATAGGGTAACAAATCCAAAAAGAGTATTCTTGATGTCTGTGGATGTCGGTCAGTACAGGATTAAAGCAAAGCAACTGGGTTTCATTTCTAATTTTAAAGACTTTGCATGTTTCTGCACATTTACAGCAAATTCACACCCTTAACATTACTGCGGCCCACTTTCCAAAGCATACATCCTTGTTTGGATCTTCTAATGTAATTTTGCCTTCCAGTCAACCACACATTTTTTTTTTTTTTTCCTAATTTCATTCAGTCAGCTTGTGGAAACTTGCTTGAAAAAGGCAATCCAGAACATTAGGTTCTCATTTTATTATTGAAAAAGTGAGGGTTCTCGTTTTTTGGTAAAAATGTAGATTTTAAAATCAGTCGCATATGCAATGATAATGTAGCTTTGACATGATCTTCACTCTGATGAATTATTTATCTGAAATAAAGTTTCTACAGTAGGCCTTTTTCACAGATGAAGTTTTGACATGTCACAGTATTAAAAGCACAGGTGTAATTAATAAAATGAATGATGGCTGAATTCCATGTAGCTACTTCAGTTTTCAGTAAATTACTAAACTACTTCAAACACTAAAAGTTCTAGTTTAATGTTGTCCTTATTGTTCAGACTGTAATTACAAGCAACCTAGTACAAAAAACGTTCACGTCAGCCTCCTTGCTGTAATTCAAAGTTGGAGATACCAGGAATTTCTGATGGCTACAATGGTTACTTGGCTATCAACTGAAGTCTTAAAATCACTGCAAAGCCTCCATCACTTGCACATATAAATTTAAAATTCATTACCCATTAAAAAATATAGGCTACTATACAGTATTAGTGGTTTGAATTAATCTGAAATGTCCTGCACGCTCCAGGGGAAAGGTTGGACCAAACTCCCTTTTAAAGCTGGTGTGCATAACTTCTAGAGCTAAGAGTAATTACACAAACCCTGTCGATGTGTGCAATCTATGCCTACAGGTGAGTTCACCCCAGGCTCGTGTTCAGAAATAGTAACCAAAAATGTCTACTTCTGTGTATGTACAAAGAGAGCAACGAAGAACCGGAGTCAAATGCCTTGTACAGTATGTCTACACATACCTGGCCAATAAACCTGATTCTGTTACTGAGAAATTTCTTCAGTTCCAAGACAATAATCCATTATTTAGGTAGACTAGGCCTAGCTACATACTAGCTACATAGCCTACTCCAAATATTAACTTGACAGTAACATTAAATAGCCAAACATTGACTTTAAATTTGCGTCTGCACTCACTCCATTTCTCCCAGGGCTCTCCAACAAGGAGAAGCTAAAGCTACACCAATGGTTATCCGTGTTTGTCCTCGTCGTCGATCGCTTTCTTGTTTCGGCTGTAATCTTTCCTCTGAACATCGAGTTTCTTTATTTCATCTGGAGTATCAGACACTTTTCTTGGGCGCTTCTTAGGTTTTACTCCTAGTTGCTATAGGCCACTCAGTCGCTATGGTTGCTCCAGAGCAATGAAGAGAGCGAGTTTCATCAACTCTGTTCAGTTTCAGTTCAAGTGGCTTTATTGGCATGACTGCATACTAGGGGTGGACGATATGGCCCTAAAATAATATCACGATGTTTAAGGGCATTTCTGCGATACTGATATTCTTGACGGTATGACAGAATCCTGGACAAAAGATATATATGTGTCTATGGAAAAATAATTTCTATATGTGTATCTTTTTTTTTTTTGAGGATTTTGTATATATAATATTTGAAATAATACATTACCCTATTTCTAAGAAGTTATTTCTTATTTCACCATTTTATTGCTACTTAATTCTCCATTTTATTTGAGTGTTTACTCTCTAACGACTTTAATCTGCTCACCTTGTTTTTTCCCTTGAGTTCTCCTTTCCCCACACACACCTACACCTCTGTCTCTTACTGCACAGTAAACAAACACACACACACACAGACCGGCTTTGCTTGTCAGCCACATGTGGAGGAGGCTTGTTGTTAATGACGTCGCCTATTGTTTTACTGTGCAATTTTAGGGGGAGAAGACAATGGGAATGAGAGGCGAACGTCTCAAAAATTAAGATTTCTCACTAAAATACATGTTGGTTGGCGGATCAGATACACTCTGAATTACACACAGACTCATAACACTGTTAATTCACCGTCTAGGAATTTTTTTTGGTCGTTACCAAAGTAACTACCTGGTTTGCTGCTTTCCGTTTGATGCTGGAGAGATAAAGTAAGAAACAGGTTTTTGACAGTGAGATTTATTTAGTTTATTTCTATTATTTCAACACAGGTTTCTTGTTATCAGCGTAGCATCATATCAAGCGAAAAATATGGACGCGTCAATAGTGAGTTTGTGTCCTTTTGGATTTTAGCGCGTCAGAGAAGCAGGACGTTTACCTAGCAGCATCACTGGAGCTAGGTTCATGTTTAGCAGGCTAATTTAAAGTAATTAATATTAATGTTAAAAAGTTTCTACTAGCTATTAGTCATGCTAGTTTTCACTAGTTTAGTGTTATTAATGTTAGATGTTTGAAGCACAATACATTGCTGGATGGCTAGCCAGATATTATAGTTGGCTAACAAGCTGAAATGGCTTTTTTTCGGGCTTTTCTCGCCTTTTTATTTTCTGATAGTGAAAGCTGAGAGACAGGAAATATGGGCGGCTGTGGCTTGGTGGCTGAACGGTTGCCTTCCAATCGGAAGGTCAGCGGTTCAATCCCCCAGCCATGCGTTGAAGTATCCTTGAGCAAGATACTGAACCCCACAAATGCTCCTGAAGCTGCGCCTTCAGTTTGTGAATGTTCTCATATGTAAGTCGCTTTGGATAAATGACTAAAATGTAAAATGAGACATAGGGGGAACGACATGCAGGAAAGCTTACCACGGGTCGGAGTCGAACCTGGGTCCCTGCGTTGAGGACTATAGCCTCGTACATTGGCGTGCGGTTTAACCGACTGAGCCAACAAGCTGAAATTCTTAATACAAACCACGCAAAACTGACAGCCAAGTCGTACATTAAGAAATCTAACCAGCTGTTTACAACTACAGTATTAGTATCCAGACTGTGTTAAGTCCAAGTGTTAACAACCAAGACTCAATGTGGAAGCCGACATGGATGACGTGGAACATTTTAGAATGTTTTTGGAGTTAACTGCCAAGATGGCAGTGACCAGTGTAACAGTATCCATACTTTAAAAAAATCTGGAACTTATGGATGACATTCGAATGCGTTCATATTTTTTTTAATTATTTTTTTTTATACTTGACCCTATGTTTTCGTCCTCCCATATCGGTGTTGGTGTTTACATTTGGCTGTTACAACAATGTCAATACTACTGTATAAAAAGCTGTAGAAAGCCATAAAACATTTTTGCGTGCTTTTGCCCAAGAAATTAAACAGTGTATTATCCCATTGTCCCTAACAGGTCCACTGCCCATTGTTTAGCGCTGGTCTCTCATATGACTGATAATCAGAAAACCATCTTTCTGAGAAAGGTGATCTCAAGTGATGAGATCCTTCACATGAAAATGAAGTATGTACCTTTTTTGTTTTTCCTTTCTTAATCTATTGTCACTGTGTATTATGGAAAATTTTTAATTTCAATGCTACTCTTGAAACATGAGACTCTGTAATGGCTCCAAAACAGGGCATTTTCAGTATATTTTGTCATACGTATTCTGTTTTAATATTTCTTGTTTTCTAGAATAAATGGTTACACTTTATTTGGATAGTTCGACTGCAGATAGTTTACAGAGTATTTGTAACATTTCAACAGCTTACTCTTTGAGATTCAACTGTTATAAATAAAACATTTTAATGTTTGGTTAGGTTTAGGCACAAAAAGAAATCTTGGTTGGGGTATGTTCATGAAATGTCACATATATGCAACGGTTGCAAAATGTAACAAATACTCTATAACCTATCTGTAGGTGGACTATCGAAATTAAATGTTACCGAATGAATGAAACGTTCATGAACTACAGGTTCAGTGTATGATTTCAACTTTTTTGTTACCTTGAAGTTGGTATAGTACCAAAGGGCATTGTTTGGATACACCCAGCTGTTGTTTGTAAAATGAAGCTGTGTGTCATGTCATTTATTTGTTCATTGTTTAGAGCTTTGGAAGAAACTCAGCAGCTGGAGGTAGAAAAAGCCTTGGTATTAGCCAATCAGGGTTCTGTGATGTGGCACCAGGAGAAAGCTAATAAGTTTACCAGGGGCCAGGTGATATCAGAAGACCTGTCCCAGAATGTTGTGGCAGTCTGTGGTGTTGTTCTACCCAGGATAGTACCTAGACACGCTGAACAGGTATGTACCCTTTGGTTTGTCACGAAAAATAGTCTCTGCTGTTGATCTTTTTGGTCCTTATGTTGATCTCTATTTGCAGATGAACCATAAAGATCTGGTGCTGGTTGACTCAACTTGCCGTAATCTGAGAAGACTGGCATTGGCTGTGGCTTCCCAGAAGCCTGTGCTGCTTGAGGGTCCTATTGGATGTGGTAAAACTGTCCTGGTAGAGTTTATGGCTACTGTTACAGGACATACAAAAGCTACAGATATCCTCAAGGTCCAGCTTGGGGATCAAACTGACAGCAAGGTGAGAGAGCATGGAATCAATCTAAATTTAATGGGGCACTCCGCCAATTTTACGCATGAAATTCAGTTTACTCATCAAGATTGGTACCACTCAGCCTGTGAAAACATTCAAATTTTGTCTTCTGTAGCTCTGGAGACAGCTTTCTGAAGTTGGAAAAAATAACCCTGATGATGTCCTAGTGATGCCATCAGTGTTATCTCTGCTTTGGCTGTAGTTTTACCATTTTTAACATATATCCTGCATTAGAAACTGAAGATGTGAGGTTTGAAAGTGCATTTAGGAGGCAGGAATGTTTGAATTTAAGACATTATGGAGTTGCATTATGGGAATGTAGGACCCAGTGTTTTTGAAGCTTGGGTCATAAAAGGGACTAAAAGTCAGACTCTATGCTGCTTAGTCCTAAATTACTCCTTAAACATTCAATGGAGGTTAGATGGTTTTGTTTGTTTCACAGATGCTGCTTGGAATGTACCGTTGTACTGATATACCAGGGAAGTTTGTGTGGCAGCCAGGAACGCTGACACAGGCTGTATCTAAAGGCCAGTGGATCCTCTTGGAAGACATTGACCACGCCCCTCTCGATGTGGTGTGTTAAAGCTCTTTGAGAACTGTATAGAATATGGCCTTAATATTTTCAATTCCAACACAGACTCAATATACCTTAACCTGGGCTTGCACCAATGCATTTTCTGAATAGATTCTTAATTAATAGATGCTTTTTAATACTAAACCTTCTTAATATTAGATATGTTTGTGGTGAGTATAGCATGCCCATAAACCACAACTAGACGGAGATTTTCTTTTTTTAGATATCTGTGCTCCTGCCTTTGATGGAGAATAAAAAGCTGATGATTCCAGGAAGGGAGGATTGCATCGATGTTGCTCCTGGATTTCAGTTCTTTGCCACAAGAAGGTAAGACTGTCATTATATGCTAAATGTACTTCTCTGCATACATTCAATACATTTATATGCACTGTAGTGATATGATTATTACCAGCTTTTGGTGGTAACCTGATCTTATATAAACAAAGTCATGTTCTTGACGTTTAGGTGGGTCTCACTTATAAATACCACAGGAAAGCTGACATTCAGCCTCTCTGATCTTCTTGCATTAAGGTCTCAGTTAGCTGAACATGTCTAGTGTTCATACCTGTTCAAAGACAGACTTTGATTATGGCTTAGATCAAACAAATAGTCAGACTTCATAGTTGTCTAAAATCATCAGTTGCACAAAGCTGGCTACTTCTTGACTATCTTAAAGGGACAGTTCACCCCAAAATCAAAAATAAATGTTTCCTTTTACCTGTAGTGCTATTTATCCATCTACATTGTTTTGGTGTGAGTTGCAAAGTTTTGGAGATATAGGCCGTAGAGATGTCTGGGGGCTGCAGTTATCGGTTATTTTGGTAAACGAGTATTCTATTGACGAGTATTGGTTAAGAAATACTTTTGCTTTATTAAAGAGCATTAGTAAATATGCAAAAGAGAAAATAAGACGGGTCTTTTAAAATGAACAGTTAATTGGTTTCCTTTTTAGACAAATCTACATTTTTATTGCTTAAATTGCATACAATAATATATGTGAAAGCTAAATCCATTTCATGCATGTAAGTGCCATATTACATTTTGGGTTTTAAAGAAAACATCTTTTACTTTAAAGAAGGTATATATACTTTACTTTCAGAAGTTTCAACCTAACTATAGCTCAGGCATAACTTGAGCCTATACTGTTTTCTTTGTGGAATTTGTAGGCGCCAAAACTGAGTGGACAGGAACAGTAACTATTGTAATAATGACATGAAGAATGAAGCTCATACCGCAGCATTTTATTTTCTGTGCTTATTTCCTTGAACAAAACCCAGCTAACGTAGGGACATCATAACTAGTGACCATATTGATTTACGCAACTAGCCATTACATACATCGACTGATGTTTTCTGCTGAGATGCTGAAGCATAGACGTTGAGCTGTTGTGGTAGGCTAGTTCGTTTTATAATAGACAAACTATATAGAGTTTTTGTGAACGCATTCTCTGGCCTGTCTCTTCTTTGCACCACTCTCTCTCTATTTTCTCTTTTCCTCCTTTTTGTAATCCGCGCTGTCAAATCAAACAAAAGACGCTCTGAAGCGTCTCTAATCACACAGTGAGAACTTTGTGCGACAGTAATAATCCTCCATGTGAAACGTATGTATGTAATTATATGGATAAACGATGCTTTGGTGCAAATATTTTTGAAGTGATGATTTTTAGTACTCTAGTTACTCAAGGTTACTTCTAGTTACTCTAGAAACTAAATGGCACTCTGCTCGTGGTGCTCAAATCACCAAAAAATACATTTGGAAAAACTCAACAGCAATGTCTGTTTCCCCGTTACTCAAGGTAATCCACAGACCTTGTTGTCTCAGTTTCATGTAGGAACTATTTTTCTTCCGATAGTTCCTACATGAAACTGCTCTCAAAGAGAGCTTGAGAAAGAAGTTCAAACCTAGCCTACTTTAACAGCTCCACATACTTAGCCAATTAGTGCATAAAGTGGGCATGATTGTCATATTGTTGGTTATGGAAAGGTATACATTTGTTGGACCTAAGTATGCTTGTGTATTGTAGGATGTACTACAGTGGAGGCAGTTGGCACAAACCACAGAACTCTCATGCAGCGCTTCTGGACAAGTACTGGACCAAGCTGCAAATGGGCAACATGACACGAGAAGAGCTGAAGAAGGTGAGCATTGTTTGCTTTAAAGCCCTATACACCTATAGTCTACCCACCCAGATTTTTTTCACTTATGCTGCCTAATTAGACCACTTGACATCTCCGTCACCCTTCTGTTGGTTTTGTTGAAAGTGTTAGGATGGGACAACTTATATTGTTAGCATTCCTATTAGTACATTGTTTGGTGACATTACATAATCCTCGCATAGCTCCACCAAACGTCAACCTGACTAGAGATCTACACCTGTGTGGGTGTGCAGGGCATTTCATATCATAGACCATAATATTTCTGGTAACTTATGTTTTGACCATTTTCACATTTTCTTACGGTTTCCTTTTTCTCTGTAAAAATATTACTACAAAAATCTTTCCCTGATGTATTTTTAACTTACCCTCTGTTTCTTTGTGTAGATGCTCATCAGCAGGTATCCTAAGCTGACGGTGGTATCAGATCGCCTCCTGGATATCTACTGCCAGCTTATTGGGGAGCGACACTCTAACCTGGACTCAAGCAGCCTCCAAACCCCTGATGATAGCCAGCAGCACAAGTCCGAGGACAAAAGCACACCGCTGGAGGGGAGAGCCCTGTCAATGAGGTGAGGCCCAGCTCACTACTTTGTCTACTTTCCCTTTTACTTTCCATTGTCTGGTATTTTTATGAAATTTGACACGGTTAAGCTATTTCTTATCCTTAGATAGTGACTTCAGACTGAAAACATCACGTTCTGCTATTTTTTGCTATATCTATATCTGATATGGCTCTTGAACTACACATTTGCTAAGAACAAATGCAGATAGACCATATTTTATACAAATAAAAACATCTATGAATTTCAAAATTTCTGTGTGAATCATATTCACGACCGAAATAATCTATGTATGTAATAATACATGTAGCCCATCTTTCAAAACTTAAACTCTATCAATAACACAAGTGTTATTGCTTTCTTAAAGTAGAGTTAACACAATACCTATTCAATTGTGGGGAAATTCCTTGAATTGGGATGGCCGTGCTTTTTTTCATCTTCATCTACTCCAGACTTCCTAACATGGATACACATTACCTCATTCTATGTGGGGATACAAATTGCATACCCTCTCCAAATTTAGACCGTAGCTCCTCTAAACCAACATGTGAGTCAGAATCGGCACAATCAATAAAAATTTTTCTTCAGACATATGACTTAACTGATGTTTGGCTTTTCCACATCCCTATATGCAGGGGCTATTCCTTTTTCCCCCTGGCCCATAACACTTTCTTATGGATATATTATTTCTGTACTGATTTAAAATAAAAAATAAAAATGTCTCCCAATGTTAGCTTCTTGTCCATAGTCATCTCTGATCATGGCCCCTTTCCTATGGGGAAACACATTTCCAGGGCAGACCCCAGATACCGTTCATGGAGACATAACCCTTTGCTTCTTTCAGAAGAAACTTTTGTATTGCATTTTATTAAATCCATATTTTTTTCTCACCCATAATCAGACCACAGGAATGTTGTCCTCAACAGTCTGGGAATCGTCGAATATACTTAATTGGGCAAATTATCACTTATTGTGCATTGCAAAAGAAATCTAATACTGAACGCATTAAACAGCTGACAGATGATATTTTGAAGTTAGATATAAGGTACAGCCATTCACTCTTGGATGAACTACTCCAACAAGGCCTGACACTTAAAATGGAATTTGATCTGGGGAAAATGGTAGCACGTCAACCACGTTAGAGGGCTGCCAATCAGTATATATCTGAAATTAGTGATGAGGTCTAAAGCACACCGACCATTTGAAAATAGATTCATGCTTTCATCACTGTTATTTGTGCCTTTATACTTCAGCCACCGAATGATGAATCTGCCGCAGATATGTTTTCACAATCTTGACATCCCTAAAGTAAATCAGATGCTGAGCGCTGAATTAGAGGATATCAACCTCTTAACACAACAAATCTCCAGGACCTGATGGCTATCTGTCTGAATTCTTTAAACCATTGTAAACACTTTCCCCCTTTTTTTGTCTCTATTTTCAAAGAATTGCTTTCCTCAAATTCTCTTCACCAAACAATGCACAAGGCGACCAGGTCTTTATCTTAAAGACAAAAATCCCCTTCAATGTGGTTCATACCGCCCGATCTCTCTCCTGAAAACAGACATCAAGATTCTTACAAAGCTCTTGGCCTGTCATCTTGAGATATCCCTCCCTTAAATCATCTCAACAGACCAAACAGGTTTCATGAAGAACTAGTGTTCATTCTTTAATATTAGACGTCTTCTTAGTATCCTTTATAATCTTTCTCCATCGATACTCCATTGATTTTACTATCACTTGATGATGAGAAAGCTTTTAATCGAATGGAGTGAGATTACCTTTCTTATACACCCAAAAAATTTGGTTTTGGCCCAAAGTTTTTATCCTGGATTAAGATTCTTTATTCCTCCCCAATGGCCATGGTGCGTACCTACAATAACCATCTCTGCTTACATTATTCTACTAAGAGGTACTAGACAAGGTTGATGAATGAGGAAAATGAAAGGGAACGAAGAGTAGAAGAGGTGACTGGTGTGGAGCAGGAAGTGGCAAAGATTAGCAAGAGTGAAGTGAGGAGGACGTTGAAGAGGATGAAGAGTGGAAAGGCAGTTGGTCCTGATGACATACCTGTGGAGGTATGGAAGTGTCTAGGAGAGGTGGCAGTAGAGTTTCTGACTAGTTTGTTTAACAAGATCTTGGAGAGTGAGAGGATGCCCGAGGAATGGAGGAGAAGTGTACTGGTGCCAATTTTCAAGAACAAGGGAGATGTGCAGAGCTGTGGCAACTACAGAGGAATAAAGCTGATGAGTCATACAATGAAGTTGTGGGAAAGAGTAGTGGAAGCTAGGCTAAGGGCAGAGGTGAGCATTTGTGAGCAGCAATATGGTTTCATGCCTAGAAAGAGCACAACAGATGCAGTGTTTGCTTTGAGGATGCTGATGGAGAAGTACAGAGAAGGTCATAAGGAGTTGCATTGTGTCTTTGTAGATTTAGAGAAAGCGTATGACAGGGTGCCGAGAGAGGAGCTGTGGTATTGCATGAGGAAGTCTGGAGTGGCAGAGAAGTATGTTAGAATGGTGCAGGACATGTATGAGAGCTGTAAGACCGTGGTGAGGTGTGCTGTAGGTGTGACAGAGGAGTTCAAGGTGGAGGTGGGTCTGCATCAAGGATCGGCTCTGAGCCCCTTCTTGTTTGCTCTGGTGATGGACAGGCTGACGGATGAGGTTAGACAGGAATCTCCATGGACTATGATGTTTGCGGATGACATTGTGATTTGTAGTGAGAGCAGGGAGCAGGTGGAGGAGAATCTAGAGAGATGGAGGTCTGCTTTGGAAAACAGAGGAATGAAGCTTAGCCGCAGTAAGACAGAATACATGTGTGTCAATGAGAGGGACCCAGGTGGAACGGTGAGGTTACAGGGAGCAGAGGTGAAGAAGGTGCAGGACTTTAAGTACTTAGGGTCAACGGTTCAGAGCAACGGAGACTGTGGAAAAGAGGTGAAGAGGCGAGTGCAAGCAGGTTGGAACGGGTGGAGAAAAGTGTCAGGGGTGTTGTGTGATAAAAGAGTATCAGCAAGAATGAAAGGAAAGGTGTTCAAGACGGTGGTGAGACCAGCGATGTTGTACAGCTTAGAGACAGTGGCACTGAAGAAAAGACAAGAGGCAGAGCTGGAGGTGGCAGAGCTTAAGATGTTGAGGTTCTCTTTGGGAGTGACGAGGGCGGACAGGATCAGGAACGAGTACATCAGAGGGACAGCTCATGTTAGATGTTTCGGAGATAAAGCCAGAGAGGCCAGATTGAGGTGGTTTGGACACGTTCAGAGGAGAGACTGTGAATATATTGGTAGAAGGATGCTGAGGTTGGAGCTGCCAGGCAGGAGGTCTAGAGGAAGACCAAAGAGGAGATTTATGGATGTAGTGAGAGAGGACATGAAGTTAATTGGTGTGAGTGAAGAGGACGCAGAGGACAGGGTTAGATGGAGGCGCATGATTCGCTGTGGCGACCCCTGAAAGGGAACAGCCGAAAGGAAAAGAAGAAGAAGGTACTAGACAAGGTTGTCAGATGTCTCCACTCCTGCTTGCTGTTGCTATTGAACCGTTAGCACTGCATATAAAACAGGATACTAATACTAAAGGAACTGAACGATGTGGCCAGGAGTGTAAAATACCACTTTCTGCAGATGATGGATCCTCTGTCAAGCCTCCTTTGGCAAAATATCTGCCTATTAAACAAACCTTCAAAAAAGTGAGCATGTAAGCAGAGAAAATCTCCTTTAAATCGACCCCTTTTAGTCAACACAAACAAGTTCAAATATCTGGGAATCTGGATTACACATAATCTTAGAAACCTCTACAAAGCCAACTTCCTGCCTTTGATAGCCTGCCTGAAACAGGACATTAAATATTGGGATTTGATGCCCGTTTATCTGAATGGAAGGATCGATACCAATGAAGATGAACGTATTACCTAGGGTACTTTATCTTTTTCTTTTTTCTTTTTTTAAACCTATGTATACGGAAATGCATACTACACAGGCCTTGTTTCCAGGGTGGTATGGCACTCCCAAATTCTTTATCTTACTACTACTACTACTACCCTAAATTGTTAAACTTGGAGAATGCATTCTGCAGGGTTACCTCTTTGCCAGCTCTACTGTGTTCTGAACTCCCGCTGGTAAAAACCAATCTCTTATTTTACCACTAACCCAATTTTTTTCTCAGTCAGTAAGATTTTGGAACCAGTTTAGGAGGTCATTTGGTCTCTGCAGTCTCTCCCTCTCTGCTCCGATAGTGAAGAACCATATGTTTACCCCTTTAATATTAGATGCTATTGGCATCTGGCTTAAAATTGGAGCTCATAATTGCAGGACCTCTATGCTGACAATCATTTTGCATCTTTTGAGCAATTTTGGATCACCTAAAAAACAAATGGGAAGAGGACTTAAATTTACAAATTCCAGATTAAATTTGGCAGAACTGCTGTTGTACAATTGCTGTTGTACAAAGATACACTGGCTCCATTGGTCGAAGGTCCAAGACTACATAATTTCAATTTTCTATACTTTCTCTAAGATGTTGGAGGGGCCAATGGATCCTTTTATGGCTCTCTTTGGTGTTGCACCAGAAAGTGTGCTTATAAGAACAACATGCTAACTGTGTTAGCCAGGCAACCTATACTGTTCTGGTGGAAAGACTTTCTCCCCAATATGCATTATCATTGGATCAGAGAGATAATGCAATATCTCAAGCTACAGAATATAAGATGCTCTCTCTGATCTGAGATTCTATGCACTTTGTAATCGTTTTTGCCAGGAACGACATGCTTGGCCAAATTCTGATGTGATAAGAAGTCATATAAGTCTAACATATGCTGGTGAGGATGGAATTTGTAGTAAAATTCTGAAAGCCATAGCATTTAATATCATGGAGCCATTGACTTATTGTATTAATCTCTCTCTGCTAGTTGGAATTGTACCAAAAAGGACAAAAATTGCCAGAATGATACCAGTGTTCAAATCTGGGGATAAAAATGATATGTGCAATTATCGTCCAATATCAATCTTGCCCACAATTTCTAAGGTTTTAGAGAGAGTAGTGTACAGTAGGCTATATGGCTACTTGGATAAATTAAATATTATTGCTTCTTCTCAATATGGTTTTAGAATAAAAAGAACCACATGCATGGCGGTACTCGATCTGATTGAAAAGATCAATGATGCCATTGATAAGGGCGATAGCGGTATTGGTATTTTTTTAGATTTATCTAAGGCATTTGATACTATTGATTTTGACATCCTATTGAATAAATTACACCATTATGGAGTTAGAGGATTAGCCCTCAGCTGGTTCAGAAGTTATTTGTTTGGTAGACAGCAGTATGTAAGTATCAATTAACAAATTTCAGTAAGTAAACCCATTAAATGTGGAGTCCCTCAGGGATCCATTTTGGGCCCTCTTCTTTTTTTAATATAAATAAATGATTTTTGAAATTCCACAATGGCTTTACATAAGGTTTTATTTGCTGATGACACAAACTTATTTATGTCACATAAGAGTCCAGATGAAATGGAAGAAATAATAAATAGAGAGCTAAGAAATGTTGCTATCTGGTTTCGGTGCAGTAAATTATCTCTTAACATAAACAAGACAAATTACATCGTATTTCATTCCAAACAAAATCAATTGGCAAATAAGAATTTCTGTCTAAAAATAAATGAACAAATTATTGAAAGAGTAAATACCACTACATTTCTCGGAATCTTTATTGATGAATGTCTACAATTTAAATATCATATTGATCAGTTAATAAAAAAATTATCAAAATACGTTGGATTATTTTTCAAAATAACAAATTTTCTCACACAATCAGCACTTGTCATTTTATATAAAACCTTGTTTGAGTCCCATATAAACTATTGCAATGTCATATGGTGTAACACTTTTACTAGCAACCTGAAAAACTTAGTCTTTACAGAAAAAAATTATACGGGTATTAACGTGGTCTGAGCAAAATACCCCTTCGCGTCCCTTGTTTCATCGCCTTGGTCTATTAAGACTTACTGAATATAATACTTTTCATAATGCCTGTATGATATTCCAGGTTGTTCATAAGTTAAATTACAGGTTGTGTGAGCTTGTCCCAATCAGCCGACCCCAGCACACATATAACACAAGGGAGAAACATTTAATTACTGGTAAAATACGACGATTGAAATGTACGAGCCTGAGTGCTGTTTGTAGAGGTCCACAGATTTGGAACGAGCTTGAGGAAAACCTTAAATTGTTGCATTCTGTCTCCGTTTTCAAGAAAAACCTTAAGGAAAAACTGCTTTTAACATATACTTTTTGATCATTTTGAAAGTGTTACATTTGTGCTGGGATCGTTTGTTCGCTGTAGTGTTTGTCTTGTTGTATTTATACTTTATATTTTGTCTTGTGTTTATGGATTGAGCTTCTGTACTTGTATGTTATATGTTGTATGGTGTCATTGGGCCCCCTCCTAAAAGCTTTCAGTAGCTTCTTTGGGGTTTCCCCTTTTTACACACAATAACCTTTCTGTAACTATTGTTGATTTTGTCTTTATAATGATGAAGTGTGTGAAATAAATTCTTCAAATCATATGAGCCAGCAGACACACTGATGCAATCTATGGTGTGTATGCCAGTGGCACATGAACAGTGCTTGTAATAAACCTTTATTAAACATACGATGTTGTTGTTAGATAAATGTCTAATAGAACAAATATGTTGCTACATTTTTAATTCTGCTAACTGCTTTTTTTTATTCAGTCAGTTTTTGCTGTTTATAAATATCAGTTTAAACATTAAATGCAGTAGGGGTGCCCTGGTGGCCAAGTTAAGGCACAGACCACGAACCATTCACAAATCTTTGCTGCATGTCATTCCTCATCTCTGTCTACTGTCACTATCTCATAAAATCATTCTTTTTTTTTTTAATCCAGTAGAGAATATGCCATTTGGACAAAACCTTAATGTAGACATAATATTATAAAGAGTATGGTTTAGACCTGCTCTATAGGAAAAGAGCAATGAGAACTTCTGTTTATGACTTGGTGCTATAAAAAATATATTGAAAAAGAATTTTGGTAGTGGGATTTGTAGTTTAATGTGGTGACATCACTAAGGTGCATTAAAGACTTGTCTTAGAAAGACCGAGATGTGGGTTTAGGTCCGCTCAGTATTATACATAATGGTCTATAATGTGTTTCTTAAATATCTGCCTTGGTTCGAATCCAGCCACAATTTGTAAATGCTGTTAGAAAATGTTATGAACCTGTGAAAACTCCAGAATCCAAGACTCTTCAAGTGAGTACACTCCACATTATTGCAATCATGAACAAACACACTAAACACACTATTTGTCACAAAATTCATCATCATTTAAGTTCATACCATCATTTACCAGGCAAAAGTGTGATGATTGGCCCATGTGGCATATACATGATCTTGATATGACAACCCTATTTTACACGTTGTCTGGCCTCTTTTCTTCACCATAACTCCCCAAATAGCCGCCCTTTATCCTGACAGTCATCAGTGAGGGCAAACCTAGAAATCTTTAGCCCCCTTGGCCTTACATCTGTCAGCCACCCTCATCAAAACCACCAGCCAGCCTGCAGTGGCAGCCTCCACAACTATAATTAGCTTTCCACTAGCTGCTGCTGTGTTCAATAGATTATTGATTGGAATGTTCTCTGGACTATGGGCTGGAATCACAGATTCTACAGGTCATACCGGGGCTTTCTAATTAACAGGCTTATAAACGCCTCCTTACTTACAGACATTACTCATTTTCCCTGGTGCTTTTTGAAGTTTCCGTATGCTTTCAGTGTGGTCCATATGTGTGTTGGTGACGATTCAGCCATACAATATTGGTAGTTTCCATGCGCTGCACTTAAATAGCTACATATAGGACTGTACGAAAGCTATTGATGATACCAACTTTCCTTTCTGGGATCATTGAATGTTTATTTAATCTAACTCTTCCACATCTGAAAGATCTGTTCCCTGTGTGACCCTGCATGCATAACCAGCTAAACTGACTGTACTTGCATAGCGCCTTTCTAGTCTTCCGACCGCTCTAAAGTGCTTTACACTTCACCCCATTCACACACTGATGGCACAGCCTTCGGGAGCAATTTGGGGTTCAGTATCTTGCCCAAGGACACTTCGACATGTGGGCTGGGGGAAGCCAGGATCGAACTGCCGATCTTCCGATTAGTGGGTGCTCATATTTGATTCTTCTTGATCACGAGAGACCATATAGAATACCTGAATAACAAGCTAATTCAGGAATTGATATTGAGTGTCTCTTGTTCTATTGCTAGCCCATTATCCGGGAATTACACACAGTCATCCAAAATTCATAAAAATCATAGTAGCAATAATTTTCGTTTCTTTTCTTGATGTCTTCATTCTGATTCCACAGGGACCTACTGAAATGGTGTGAGCGGATCAGTGTTAACTTTGATAGCACCTCATCAGCCACAGCACAGCATGTCTTCCAAGAGGTTAGTGGGTTTGATTTCTTAAAAAGTAAGCAAATAAAGAGCTAAATATCTTTCCCACACAGGTGCCAGAAAATAGCATTTTCGTTGTATTTAGTTTAGTACTGCACAGTTAAAGTCAACTGGAAGGCCCACTTGTAAAATGTGAAAGTATGTTTTGTTTTTGTTTGGTTTTTTTTCTGCATTCAGCTTATATTATTTTTTATTGACTGATGCCTTTTTGTGGTGTTTTTCTTTGTTAGGCTCTTGACTGCTTCACAGCCATGCTGTCTAATCCTGGAAGTCGACTGCGAATGGCAGAGATCATTGGAAGCAAGCTCAACATCTCCAAAGACAAGGTATTTGACAGTCCTTTTTAGGCAAAAATCTGAGTTTGTGGCAGGAAAATGTATGCAAAGCAATGATTAAGAAAATAGTATTTCTGACATAAAAATGTGATCCCTTACAAAAAAATGTTTCAGCCTCATGCAATTTGAGAATTGCTGTAATCAACATGGAATTTTTTTCTCCCTCTTTTTATATGACAATCTACATTTTGTACAAGAAAACATATCATGATTTTAGTCCTGGTTACTGTTTGTCTCTAGGCCCAGCATTTCTGCCAGATGTATCAGCCTGGCATCTCACTGACCGAGCTGGAGGCCTCAGTGGGCAGAGCGACTCTGGATCGAAAGCAGACTGAAGCGGTGCAGCTAAGTGTGTAAGTGGGACATCCTGCCCACCCGCTCCTTTTGACATCTGTTTACACCATAAATGCATCAGCTAGTTGCTTTTCCAGCATTTACCTACTGATAGAACCAAATTGACCCTTGCTGGTAAATTGAATAAACATCGAATTGATTTAAAACTACATTATGGTAAACAAAGCCATATAATGGCTTGGCCATCAGGACATGCCCAAATATTCACATTGATTATTTCCCTAAGCCAATGTTACTGGGTGTCAGACTTTGGACTGAAAACAAAGTAGGTGTGACTTTTTATAGTAGCATGCAAAAGCTGAGATTAGTGTATACCATGTGGTGATAACAGCATTATTCGAGGGTGTAAGGACAGAGGGTGTCATATGTTGTACAAATTCTAAAGCCCTTTTGAGGCAATTTGTGATATTGTGCTATATAAATACAATTTAATTGAATTAAAAGTAATCTGAGGGTGTAATAATAAGGCACGTTAGCTATTGCTCTTTTAGATATTTTCAACTTTTGTTGCTCACTGTGTCAGTTATTTATCAATGAGTTCAGAAGATTTCCAAAGTCAATTCTGGAGAATTCCTGCATTTATAAGCAATAAAATGCACCCTTGCCTATTTGAATACACTCAGGGGTTTTGCTGCTACAGCCTCACATGCTCTAGTATGACCAGTAGCTTATGTTGGCTAATTTTAGCTAACTTTAGATAAATATTATTTGTTGACTTTTCAATTCTACTCTACTTGTGCCACAATTACACTACATTTAAACATTTACCATTATCGCCACCTTTGACTATAGGCAACACTGTTCAGCAAACGTTAAATAATCTTGCTTTTTAATGGGTCAGTTCACCCAATTTACAAAATAACAAATTTTTTCATTTAGCTTTAGTGGTATCTAGCCATGTAGATAGTTTTGGTTTTATTTGTCCATGTTTTGAGATATCTGCCTCTGAGATGTCTACGTCCATCCCAATTCCGCTTGAAGTGAACACAACATTGAAAAATAAGAGTCCCTGTTACTCTTGATCACCCACACACCTCACTGTAAAAAAGGTTTTATTAGAGCCTTCCCTATAAATTTTAATATTAGCTCACCACAGATATATTGGTATTGACACACATGCCATTTATTTTGTGTATTTGTCAGTGTACAGCACTTTGACCATCTTAGTTGTTTTAAAGCGCTATATAAATACATTCGATTGAGATTGTCAATAATTAGCAAGAAATGTCAGTACAGAAATTCCAAATTTATGTTGAAGTTAATTTAGAAACTGTGTTTCCATTACATAGCTTGTCCACCAGAGAGCACTGACAAAATTTTTTAACTCTAAAATGTCCTGCTCAGCAAATATCTTGGTCACATCTCTTTTAAAAAAATAAATAACGAAAAAATTAATATGTGATTCCTTTACAAAATTCTTTGTTTGTTTATTTAAAAAAAAAAAAAAGAATATTGACCAGTATATAGTTTTCAGATTTCAGTATTGGTCAGCCTATAGTTTCCATACAGGCTACCTTTTCCAAGTAGTTGCATAGTAAACTCTTCAGTCAGGTGTGTGGATAGTTTTTTTTTTTTTTTTTATTTTATTTTTGACATAAATGTCAACAACCTTTTTTTTTTTCATGTAAAAACGAAAATGAAATACTTTAATACTAAATCTTTAACCTGTGATCTAGAGAAAACAGCAGTATCTACATGTAAAGCATTCAACCAAAATGTAATCATTACGTTGCATGTCTTTCCGTCCTGGGAGAGGGAAGCCTTCTCTGTTTTGCTCTTCCTGAGGTTTTTATTTAAATTTTTTTATCCAGTTAAAAGGGTTTTTTTGGGGTAGTTTTTTTTCTTAGATGTATCGAGGGTCTAAGGACAGGGGGTGTCGTATGTTATACAGATTGTAAATCCCTTTGAGGCAAATTTGTGATATTGGGCTATATAAATATAATTGAATTGACTTAAATGTGTTTTTCATTGCTATGAACAGGGAGAACCAGACATTTGCTGCGACGCGTCCCTCTGCTGTGCTGCTGGAACAGCTGACAGTGTGTGTAGCCAAAGGAGAGCCTGTTCTCCTGGTTGGAGAGACAGGAACTGGAAAGACCTCCACTGTACAACACCTCGCCAGAGTCACAGGTCTGGCTTTTCCTGTCCACATGTTGACCCAAATAGCTCCTGATGGATATATATGTTGCGTTTTTGATAAAAAGCAATCCATAAATATATGCACATGGTTTGTCACCACTCCTGATCCAAATATTCCCTATTGTGTGTTCAATCCAGGACACAGGTTGCGGGTTGTGAACATGAACCAGCAGAGTGACACTGCCGACCTGCTCGGAGGGTGAATGACACACAAATACCTTAATGTACCTTAATAACATTAACAAAACATAACATCGTCCATCACTTATACAATTTCATGTCTTTGGTAATTTCAAATACCATGTCATTTTGATGGATAAAAAGCGTTTGTGCTGCAACAGAGGTACCCTCTTACAAAAGGGCAACATCATTAACAAACATTCAAGAGAATTAAGGAAAGCAGCTGCTGAATTAAACAAGCAATTCACTGATCCTTCATCCTTTTAGTTAGATTAGTTTTTCCTTATTTGAATCGAGTGTCTTAGGACAGAGGGTGTCATATGTTTTACAGATTGTAAAGCCCTTTGAAGCAAATTGTGATATTGGACTATATAAATATAATTGAACTAAAAGTCTCTGGTTGTGGGTGAGTGTTTTTCCCTTGGGCCAGTGTAGAACTAAGCAACAAATGACAGGCAGGAACTACATGTAACACTGCATGTGCTATATCTAACCCTGCAAAATAATCAGCACCTTTCTACACACTACAAAAGGTACAGCAACAGAGCAGAGAGCATGTAAGGTCTTACCTGCAATAGAAGTATGCCCCTTGTTTTATGCTATTCTTCTGATTCACAACACAACTGTGTGTTTACAAGAAAAATCCACAGACTTCCTTTAAGTACAGTGCAGCCGCTGATCACATCTCTTATGTACAGCCACCAGTCGCCCTGATATTATGCATCTCCCAACTCCAGCGAGTGAAAAGTGGTCCTTTATCATTTCTGGTAGAGGTCAGTGATTTTGTTTTGGAGCAAAACTCCAGTTTAAAACTTCTATTTTCTGTCTAAAGTTACAAGCCAGTGGACCACAAGCAGATATTGCTCCCTCTGCGGGAGGCCTTTGAGGACCTGTTTTCCCAGACGTACTCGAGGAAGCAGAACCTGACCTTCCTGGGTCATGTGCAGACCTGCTTCAGGGGGAAGCGCTGGCAGGATCTGCTCAAACTCATGGACCACGTCTGCAAGTCTGCTCTCACAAAGGAGCTACAGGAGAAAACAAATGGTAGTGGACAAGAACGGGTAAACAATGATAACAGTTAGTATGCTGGCTACTGTAGCACAGTGAAAGACTAATGTTTATTGTGTGCTTGTGCAGCTCCCTTGCTGCAGGAGCAGTGGGAGGCATTGGCTTCCAAGCTGAGCCAGACCCAGCAGCAGATCCGAGCCTGTGAGACGGCCATGATCTTCGCCTTTGTGGAGGTAAAGACCTTAATCTTAACTGCAACGTCCATGGTTCCTTCCATCCAAGGACCTTTTTTTGCAAGACATACCCCTCTCTTTCTCACTCTCTATACTGTCAACTGTAATAAAGGCAAAATGCCAAAACAAAATCATGTTCGGGAGTGTATAACCTTGGTGGAGCAGCTCTGACCTCTGTGTTCCTCTGTAGGGAACATTAGCTCAGGCAGTAAAGAAGGGCCACTGGATCCTGCTGGATGAGATCAACCTGGCAGCAGCAGAGACCCTGGAGTGTTTGAGTGGACTGCTGGAGGGCAGTGCTGGATCTCTGGTGCTGCTGGATCGTGGAGACACTGGTGAGGTCTGCTGTCACCCATAGGGTTGGGGTTTGATAGCATTTTATCGAATCTGAATACTGTACCTTGTCGTCTTATCAAATCCAAATCCTTTGGAATCCTTTTGAAACATCTAGATTAAGTGTTCAGCATTCGTAACCAAAGTTAAAAATAACTAATATTCATACATTCAGTTGAGCTCTGCACTATTTTTTGGTAGAAACACTTTTTAGTGGCACACTAAATGTTCGCAGCCTATACATAAAACCCAAATTGAGATGAACGAGTTATAAAAGGTTGATCAAATACATGTCTGACACATAGAAATAACCGGTGTAGCTACTAACTTTGCATACCTTATTTTTTAAGAGTTACTTGATCCAAATACAGGAAGTCCTGATTCAGAACTAAGTAAGAAGCTTAAAATATTGAAATGATATGAGTGAAAGATCAATGGGGAAATAAAACTGATATGACGCAGCTGGATTGTTCCTAGCTACTCTGTTAGTTGGGCTACAAACACACACCATCCAGTTGTAATCGTAGAGTTGTAGTGATGTTTCCTATACTCATGAATGATCACAGTAACCAGGCAAGAAACGGCTAAGTTTTCGGCTTACTTATGGCTATATTCTTAATTAGCTACAGCTCATGTAATCTGCTGCCAGCAACGTTAGTCATGTTAACCAGCGAAAGCAACAGTCAATTCTGGCAAAAAGTTAGAAGCAGCTACCGGAATGTTTTGCACACTGTTAATAAGGAAGAATCAAGAAGAGATTTGTCATTAGCTCAGAAAATTAGGGGTTCTTTATCAACCTGGAATTGGCTATCAGAACCCAATTCTAATCACACAAAAACGTGCGATTATACTTTTGGTTTTTACTATACCAAAAACCTTTATAGACACTGCATTTCCCAAACAGACATGTAAGAGAGAACCAGCTCCGCTGAATATCCAGAGTATAGCCACATTATGGGAACCCAAAGATAAACAGACACTTCTGCATTGTATAAACTTAACAAAACTGCAAGAATACGACTTGTCCACATTACAGCTTTTTAAGGCACCAAAGAACTTTATTAAGAGGGATCAGCATTCTGCTAAACAGCCAACTTTTTTTTTTAAACTTTTTGGACAAGGAACTTGATTTGCATGGCGATTTGCATTGTTTTTTTTGTTTTTTTTTTAAATATTCTTGGGATTGTTGCCGATATTGTTGTTTTTTTAATCATAGAGCCCCTGATCCGCAACCCAGACTTTCGGCTTTTTGCCTGCATGAACCCAGCTACTGATGTGGGGAAGAGAAACCTGCCCCTGGGCCTCAGAAACAGGTTAGTGTGCAGAGGTGACACTTTTCAAATGGAGCAGGTCTAGATCATACTCTGCATAATAATATTTACAGCAACCCAACAATTCCCACCATGAGCAAGCATTTGATGACAACTGTAAGGAAAAACTTCCTTTTAACATGCAAAAACCTCAAGCAGAACCTAGGCTCTGGGTGGGCGGCCATCTGCCTCAACAAGGTTGGGTTGAGAAAGGGAAAGAGCAGGAGGAAAGAGAACATACAGTAGCACAATACAAGTTAAAATAATAGTAGTGGTAATAATGGTAAATAATAATAATAATTGTAGAAGTGGGTGTCTAGCTGGAAGATGGGGGCAGAAGGTGGTAGGATGGTTTAGGGGTCACCTTGAGCCAGACCTAACTAAGCTTTATCAAAGAGGAAGGTATTAAGCCTACTCTTAAATATGAAGATGGTGTCTGTCTATGGAGCTTGATAGCTGAAGGCTCTGGCTCTCATTCTACTTTTGGAGACTCTAGGAACCACAAGTAACCCTGCATTCTGAGAGCGCAGTGTTCTAGTGGGTTAAAATATGATGGTGGCTGACCATTAAGGGCTTCGTAGGTGAGAAGGATTTTAAATTCTATTCTGGATTTCACATGGAGCCAGTGCAGAGAAGCTAATATTGGAGAAATATGATCTATTTTCCTAGTTCTTGTCAGTACCTTAGAGTCTTAAGAGACTTATTGGGGCAGCCTGATAATGCGGAATTGCAATAATCAGCACAGAAGTAACAAATGCATGGACTAGTTTTTCTGTATCGTTTTGAGACAGGATGTGCCTGATTTTGCAATGTTATGTATGTGAAAAAAGGTAACTGTTTTATGTGGGAGTTAAAGGACATAACCTGAGCAAAGATAACTGAGATTAGTTACGGTGGTGCTGAAGGCCAGGGAAGTGCCATCTAAAATAACTATCTTTAGATAATGTGTTTCGAAAGTGTTTAAGGCCAAGCACAATAACTTCAGTTTTGTAGAGTTTAACATCAGAAAATTGCAGGTCATCCAGGTTTGCTTGCTTGAAGACATGCTTAATAAAGTTTATCTAACTGATTCATCTGACTTGATTGATAGATATAACTGGGTTTCAGCCACATAACCATGAAAGGGTTTCCTAATAATATTGCCTAAAGGAAGCATATATAAAGTGAATAAAATTGGTCCAAGCACAAAACCTTGTTTAACTCTGACTTTTCCATGCATGGAGGGTTCTTCGTTAACATGTACAAACTGAGATCTATCTGATAGGATTTTAACCAGCTTAGTGTGGTTCTTTTAATGCCAATTAAATGTTCCAGTCTCTGTAATAAACCTTCTGTGTGTGTGTGTGTCTCCCAGGTTTACTGAGCTATATGTAGAGGAGCTGGAAAATGAAGGAGACTTGTGGATTCTGGTTTCAGACTACCTCAAGTGCTTGAATCCACACAGGAGTGTCATCAGTGGCATCATAAGGTTAGCCTTTACATGTTGCAGCAGGTGAAATCCAGTTACCACTGTTTTAGACAGTGCTGAAAGAAACTGTCAGATTCTGGTAAACCCCCGTACATGGAGGTACTGGACCAGCTCTCCGTTTCTAGGATCTGATCCTTAGACTCTCAGATCCCTTTTCCACCAAAATGAACCAGGTGCTGGTTCAGAGCCAGTGCTAGAGCCAGTTCAGAGTTGGTTGAAATGACGAGCCTTCTAAGATCCCGTTTGTGTTTTCACTGGCTACAGAGCCAGCACAGAGCCAGGTCTCATGTGACCGTATACATCACATCTTTCCCAGTGACGCTAGCGCGGCAGCGCCAAACACAAACACCATCAACAATCGCGGACGTTGCGTTGATGTTTATGTTCGCCGTAGTTTGTACAAATGGAGATTACGAGCGAGAGTAACTGTACGTACAGAACACTTATTTTTAACAATAACATGTCAGCTTTAGCCTCGGCATGTTGCTACCCTCCTAGCATCAACGCTGCAGATAAACGATCACATTGCAGTTAAATAAATATGTATCAAGCGTTGGTGTAAGAAGCAGAAGTGAAAACTGTTCGTCTTGTCGGTCACGGTAACCCCGCCCCCAGCCGCTGAAGTAACCGGTGCTTACTTCTAGCCCAGCAACGAGTTGGTGCTACTTAAGAACCACTTTTCCTGGCTCGGAGCTTTGAAAGAACGGATTTGAAACTTGGCTGTGGCTGCGAACTAGCACCAGCTCCGCCTCGGTGGAAAAGGGGTAAATGACTACTTTGTTGCATTTTTCAGAAAGTGCTGATTTACTCCTTAATGTTTCAGTAACAATGGTTTGTGTACAGTTTTTACCTGACAGTACGAAAGGAGGCCAACTCACGTCTGGTGGATGGGACAGGCCATAGACCCCACTACAGCCTGCGTACTCTGTGCAGGGCACTGAAGTATGCTGCAGCAAACCCCTGCAAAAGTGTGCAGCGCTCCCTCTACGAGGTAGGCGGCTAGAGAGAAATAATCTCTTTAAAGGGTCAGTTCACTAAAATCCAAAAGAAGAATATTTTCTAATTTACCACTAGTGATATTGAGACAAACTAGTAGTTTTGGTTTAGTACCACCTTTTTTTTTTGCTTAGGGGTTTGGTATAAGTGGGTGTTGAAAGACATTTGGATCATTTCAGTGTTTTGGAGTTTGAGTTTTTTTGACTTGGCTGTTACCTTGTAACATTGTTTCCATCCTCAATTACTTGCATGTATTAAAAGTTGACAGTCTCCCTCATTCATGGTTGTAGGGTTTCTGCCTGAGCTTCCTGACTCAACTGGACAGAAGTTCCCACCCTCTGGTTCAGAAACTGGTTTGTCAACACATTGTGATGGGGAACACCAAGTTTCTCAAACAGGTAAGACATTATGACCGCTAGTTAGTTCCTTCCTTTTAACGTGCTCTCATTTTTATAGTATATTTTGTACGTGTGCCAATGGATGTGTGGATATTTAGCATTTTAGGTAAACAAATATCGGAAACACTTTATATTAAGGAACACATATTCACCATTAACTAGTTGCTCATTAGCATACATATTAGTAGCGTATTGGCTCTCTATTCATATTGGCCCTATCCCCGTGTTAAGCCCGGGCATCGGACCTTTTAGTCGGCTGCTTTCTCTTCACACACACCCCTTTTACACCAGAATGAACTGCGTGCTAGTTTAGAGCCAGTGCTAGTGCCAGTTCGGAGAGACGAGAAAGCACAAAACTAGGCGAGAGAGAAGATTTCGAGTTAGTAACATGCTTTTATGGGATAAGAATACATACGGAGGGAGAGGAGGAAAGCGGTGCATCCTGGGAAGTCCCCCGGCAGTCTAGGCCTATAGCAGCATAACTAAGGGATGGTACAGGACTCACCTGAGCCAGCCCTAACTATAAGCTTTATCAAAGAGGAAAGTCTTAAGCCTACTCTTAAATGTGGAGATGTTGTCTGCCTCCCGAACCCAAACTGGGATCTGATTACACAGGAGAGGAGCAAAGTGAAGCCAAAACATCTCAATCGCCCCCTGGTGGCTGGCTGCAGTACAATATAGGTCATAAACCTTCATGTTAGCAAATGGGACATGGTCCAGACTAAAAGTACACGTCAAATACATTTTTCCCAAAGATAGTTTCTGTCATTTTAGGTAGTTCTTCTTACGCTGATGTATGTTCAAGTGTTAACTTTTCTGGTAAGTTTGGTTCTAATTAGTTATTTGATGCTATAAAAAGGGATTCACGTCATGATTGACAGCTAAGCCCTGCTCGTGTTACCTGGGTTCATGGGCTGGACCTCGATTGGTTTAGAGCCACTGTTCCAACCCCGCAGACTCTGGCTCCAAATGATGTCACCAGCGCAAGATGGCAGCTATTTTGGTTTTATTTTTTCACAGTGGGAGGAAGTGTAGACCCGTCTTCCATCTATATATACAGTCAATGCATTGTGCAAGTAGAGAATAATGGATTTACTAAGTGTGAAGAGGAGCCAAAAATGTTGAATAGGGAAACTTTGTGGGTTAAGTGTCAAACTACTAGTGATTTAGTTACGAGCTTATTTTAGAATGGTAAAAACATATTCTGTGTTAGAAAGACTTAATTTAGATTTATTTGGACACTACTTGTGTAGACTTGTATTTTTGTGTGTTGTTACATAAAAATAGACAACATTTATTAAGTGTTAATAAGGAGAATTACTGTTCTTGTGGTGCTACCACCTTATAAGGCCCATACCGAACAAAGCATATTAAGATCATAATTCATGTACAACAACGTCCTTACTTACTATCAATAAGCAGTAATTAGGAGGTTATTGAGGCCTATTAATGGCCTAGTAGTTGTAGAATAGGCATGCAGAACAAGGAATTAAGTGCTTTATAATGACTAATAAATTATTCTCCTAATATGCATGCTAATAAGCAACTAGTTAATGGTTAATATGTGTACTTTAATATAAAGTGTTATCAAAATATCTAACTTTAAAAACCAATGACAATTAGTGCAAATTCTCAAATAGTGGCCAGAGCCTTTATTTACCTCTACTGCAGAGATATGCAGGTCTTTAACAGGCTTATATTGGAGATAGTTCTTTATTTCTTATTGCACCTGTTTTTATATATCTCAAGTATATAAGTATATCTCATCACCTGCCTGTTTTCCGAACTGCTCCTGTTCTAATTTACTGTTGATGCAAAATCTACACTTCCTCTACTTTTACCTGTTGTTTTGGAAAAATTCATTTTTCAAACATTTATTCTTTAACAAGCACTTATTCCATCGTTACAAAAATAGTTGTCATACACACCACTCTGCTGCTCTGAGTTTCTCTTTTTTACTCAAGTGCTGTTTTCAGTCACAACATTTTTCCAATCCCTTACACTTTGTAGTCTGTTTTTTTTTATTGCTGTTAAGTTGTTGACATTTCTGCACAGATGTTTCACATTAAATGTCATTCTGAAATAGCATAATCCCTTCCTTTCCGGGCAGGCTTTCTCTCTCTCTCTCTGTGTGTGTGTGTGTGTGTGTGTGTGTGTAATTTTTTTTCTTTACTTCACTAAAGGGTTTAGGAGAAACATATATAACATAATATTTAGGGTTGTCTAATTGGTTTTGGGTTGAAGTTACAAGTTGCATATATGCTGTACACAGAGTCACTGTGGTCAACTTTTCTGATTTTCATGGCAAAAAAACAAAAATTAATAGTAAATCCCAGATGGCTAAAATTATTTCATAATCAGCAGCACTTCTGAACCACAGAAACTTGTAGATAAATAGTTATGTTTAAATGTTGCCCTTTATGTACACAAGGATATTTATGAACAGATGAAAAAGCCTTTTGTCACGTTTCCTGCAGCCCATCCCAGCGCCCTCAGGCCGGCCCTGTGTGGAGGTGGAGGGCTACTGGGTGTCCCAGGGGGAGATGGAGCCAGCTCTGGACCCCAGCTACATCCTCACCACCTCAGTCAAACTCAACCTTCGCGACCTCGCCAGAGTGGTATCTGCGGGGTAGGAAAACTATTGCCCAAATCAATGGGTTCATCTATAATTGTCCAGACGTTCATTTTGTCAGAGCTAATGCTGGCCCTTTAGGAAAGAATGCATCGGAGTGCATCAGGACAAAAATGTGGTTGAACTGAATTCCCCTGCTGTCAGTGACCTGCGGGGCAGGAAGTGATTAGCTTTTATGCCTCTGCTTCTGTTAAGGACAGCTGACCTCCTGAACTCCTAAATAGATATTGTTAGTGTTTTTAGATAGAGCTTTAGAGATGTCAAACGCTGACGTTGGATGATAATGGCCTGGCTCACAGTTGCATTCTAAAGGTGTTGAATGGGATTGAGGTCTTCGTTCTGTGCAGGCCTTCCACACCAAACTGGGAAATACATTTCTTTATGGAGCTGGCTTCGTACAAAATATCATTGCAGGTTGAGAATTCCTCTAAATGAAGGTAATTGGGCCAAATCATGAAAAGTTTTTAATGTGGTATACAAAATAAAGACATTTGATTTTAGAAAAGTGTAGAGGTTTTTAATTGCCATTAATTTCTAATAGCTATATTAATTTTAGTTTAATGCAGCTTTAGTTTATTTCAATTTTTTCGCTGACAGTTCAGTGTTTAAATATATTTCTATTCAAATCCTGTAGTTAGTTGAAGGAAGTCAAAATTACTGAACACCAAAAGCCTGAAGATATATCCCTAGAAACAATATTCTCTTCAGTTAAAACTGCATTAATTGATTTTTTTTGGCTTGCCACTTGGTGGCAGCAGAACAAGCAAGAAACCCAACATCTGTCAAATTATAATCTCATTAATTTGTTTTAACCAACATGTTAGCAAATAGTCACCTATTTACACATCTAGCACACATAGAGAGAAAATTAGCATTCATGTGGAGTGTTTCTGGACACCTGATTTATATAAGTCCAGTATTTATCTGCTCTTTAGCTGCTTAATGGGCCACTATGTTAAGTTGCCAACTATGTCTGTCTGTGTGTTGTTTGGGCAGGTGGTGTACAGTGGGTTTTTAGAGCTTTTTTGCTGAAAACAGCTGCTTGCTCCTGCTGGAAACCAGGGGTCTATTCCAGAATGCAGGTTCAACAAACTCTGAGCCTAAACCTGAACTCAGAGTTTTTGGTTCCAGAACAGTTGATCTAAATTAGTTCAATCAACTCTGAATTTTCGATTCAATTTTATTTATTTATATAGCGCCTTTTCATAACTATAAGAAATCTGTATGATTGAGTATGTTCACTCGAGTTAAGCGCATGCATGAGGACTATAAAAAGCCATCATAAATGTAGCTCCGATACTACAATTCACCATGGCAACAGGTAAATAAAAGGCAGAGCCTCCATTTTAATCCAGTGGACGTAGAGATTGAATCTGACAAAATACAGGAGCCAGCAACTGAAGATGGAATATACAGTTGAAGATTTAAAAAATAAATGGATCAAACACATAGACATGATTGGAAGCTCACAATCTGATCCCATAATATGTTTTTGGTGGTTTACATTTGAAAAGGTTTAAATACAGTAGATTTTAAATTGTAGACATGTATTTGGATCAACAGCATTCAGCTTTATTTCAGATGCTTTCAAACTTCATTCTGTAGTCGCACCACGATCCTGCTCACATATTATAGGACTTATGATCAGTGCAACCAGTCACATCATGAGTGACAGAAATAATTATTCATCGATCCTACGTGTCTAAAGCTTCATCCCACCTCACCGTTCCACCTGGGTCCCTCTCATTGACACACATGTATTCTTAATGCGGCTAAGCTTCATTCCTCTGTTTTCCAGAGCAGACCTCCATCTCTCTAGATTCTCCTCCACCTGCTCCCTGCTCTCACTACAAATCACAATGTCATCCGCAAACATCATAGTCCATGGAGATTCCTGTCTAACCTCATCTGTCAGCCTGTCCATCACCAGAGCAAACAAGAAGGGGCTCAGAGCCGATCCTTGATGCAGACCCACCTCCACCTTGAACTCCTCTGTCGCATCTACAGCAAACCTCACCATGGTCTTACAGCTCTCATACATGTCCTGCACCACTCTAACATACTTCTCTGCCACTCCAGATTTCCTCATACAATACCACAGCTCCTCTCTCGGCACCCTGTCATACGCTTTCTCTAAATCTACAAAGACACGATGCAACTCCTTATGACCTTCTCTGTACTTCTC
The DNA here is from genome assembly GCA_011952105.1 of Coreoperca whiteheadi. Taxonomy (NCBI): domain Eukaryota; kingdom Metazoa; phylum Chordata; class Actinopteri; order Centrarchiformes; family Sinipercidae; genus Coreoperca; species Coreoperca whiteheadi. The sequence continues at coordinate 3,927,431 of CM022481.1, forward strand.
CATCAGCATCCTCAAAGCAAACACTGCATCTGTTGTGCTCTTTCTAGGCATGAAACCATATTGCTGCTCACCTCTGCCCTTAACCTAGCTTCAACTACTCTTTCCCACAACTTGATTGTATGGCTCATCAGCTTTATTCCTCTGTAGTTGCCACAGCTCTGCACATCTCCCTTGTTCTTGAAAATTGGCACCAATACACTTCTCCTCCATTCCTCGGGCATCCTCTCACTCGCCAAGATCTTGTTAAACAAACTAGTCAGAAACTCAACTGCCACCTTTCCTAGACACTTCCATACCTCCACAGGTATGTCATCAGGACCAACTGCCTTTCCACTCTTCATCCTCTTCAATGTCCTCCTCACTTCACTCTTGCTAATCTTTGCAACTTCCTGCTCCACACCAGTCACCTCTTCTACTCTTTGTTCCCTTTCATTTTCCTCATTCATCAACTCTTCAAAGTACTCCTTCCATCTTCCCATCACACTCCTGGCACCTGTCAATACATTTCCATCCTTATCTTTAATCACCCTAACCTGCTGCACATCCTTCCCATTTCTATCTCTTTGTCTGGCCAACCTGTACAAATCCATCTCTCCCTCTTTAGTGTCCAACCTAGCATACAAGTCCTCATATGCTCTTTGTTTGGCCTTTGCCACCTCTACCTTCACCTTACGCTGCATCTCCCTGTACTCCTGTCTACTCTCTTCAGTCGTCTCAGTGTCCCACTTCTTCTTTGCTAACCTCTTTCTCTGTATACACTCCTGAACTTCCTGGTTCCACCACCAAGTCTCCTTGTCCACTTTCCTCTTTCCAGATGACACACCGAGTACCCTCCTACCTGTCTCCCTGATCACATTAGCTGTAGTGGTCCAGTCATCTGGGAGCACTTCCTGACCACCCAGAGTCTGTCTCAGCTCCTCCCTGAAAACTAAACAACATTCTTCCTTTTTTTACATTCCACCACTTTGTCCTCTGCTCTGCCTTTGTCCTCTTCATCTTCCTCACCACCAGAGTCATTTTACACACTAGCATCCTGTGTTGTCTGGCCACACTCTCCCCTACCACTACTTTACTGTCACTGGTCTTTTTCAGATTACAACGTCTACACAAGATGTAGTCCACCTGAGTGCTTCTCCTTCCGCTCTTATATGTCACCCTATGTTCCTGCCTCTTCTGGAAGAAAGTGTTCACTACAGCTATTTCCATCCTCTTTGCAAAGTCTACCACCATCTGTCCTTCTGCGTTCCTGTCCTGAAGACCAAACATGCCCATCACATTCTCATCACCTCTGTTCCCTTCACCTACATGCCCATTGAAATCTGCACCAATCACCACTCTCTCGCCTCTGGGGATGCTCTGCATCACTTCATCTAACTCACTCCAGAATTTCTCCTTCTCTTCTAAGTCACATCCTACCTGTGGGGCATAACCACTCACAACATTGAACATCACCCCTTCAATTTCCAGCTTCAGGCTCATCAACCTGTCTGACACTCTCTTCACCTCTAGAACATTCCTCACAAACTGCTCTTTCAGGATAACTCCTACTCTGTTTCTCTTCCTAGCCGACCCATGGTAGAACAACTTGAACCCTGCTCCTAAGCTTCTAGCCTTGCTACCTTTCCACCTGGTTTCCTGGACACACAGTATGTCCACCTTCCTTCTCTGCATCATGTCAATCAACTCTCTAGCCTTCCCTGTCCTAGTCCCAACATTCCAATTCCCTACTGTCAGTCCTACATTCTTAGCTTTCCTCTTCTCTCTCTGCCTACGAACACACCTTCCTCCTCTCCTTCTTTGTCTTCGACCAACATTAGTCCAATTTCCACCGGTACCCTGTAGGTCAACAGCACCGGTGGCGGTCGTTGTTAACCCGACCGATCCGGTATGGAAGTCATTGTCATGATTCGCATTTTTTGTTTGGCATGTGTTTTATGTCGGATGCGCTTCCTGACACAACCCTCTGCATTTATCCAGACTTGGGACTGGCACATGAAGACCCTGGCTTGTGCCCCCCTGCGGTTGCATTATGTGCCATAAACATTTCAGTGTTGTAAAAACATTAGGACATGCAAAGGTTTTATCTGAACTGAGAGCAACTTAATGAATGTGAGGGCAAAAACCACTGTTGAAATGACTGACAGTGCATAAAAGTGGTAACTTTAGATAGTCCTGAGTAACAAATTAATATTCAACCAGGATTTAGATTCTGACATATAGTAAACCTCCGCACTTCGATACAGCAATTGATACAGACTGAATCAGTAAGGAAATTAAACAGTGGCTCTGTAAAAGGGAGGCGACAGAGAGAAACTCAGGGTTTGTTGAAGAAAGTCAGCGAGTCAGCATGGGAACTGACTCTGAACCAAAACAGAGCAAAGAGGAAATCTGAGGGGAACTACGGAGTGTGTGATCATTTTCTGTGGGTTTGTCACTATATCATCACATTAAACATAGTCATTTTATCAGTGAAAATAATAATTAGATAAAAAATAATTGTAGTGCTGCTTTAAGGCATGAATTCTTGGATCATTAAATGTAATTCTCTTGTCACAAACAATATTGGGAGGAATGTTAACACTTTCTTGCTCAGTTTTGACTAGACACCGATCACCTGTCATCTTCATACATGACAGGTGTTCTGGTTTTATTATTGTCAACAATGGCTGCTGTTATTACTCAGCAGTCCCTCACCACCACTCAATAGCCCTTTTAAGGTTAATTTGGTACACTCAGGTTACAACATGACTCTACACTGAGCTGATGACAAATCAATAGTCTGTCCTCCCATCTCTCTCTCTCTCTCTCTCACTCTCTCTCTCTCTCTCTCACTCACTCACTCACTCAATCAATGTTTCGGCCTCACAGGACTCACCCGGTGCTGATTCAGGGAGAGACGTCTGTAGGGAAGACCAGTCTGATCCGCTGGCTGGCTACATCCACAGGGAACCAGTGTGTGAGAATCAACAACCACGAGCACACCGACATCCAGGAGTACATAGGCTGCTACTCATCAGACGACAGGGGCAAGCTGGTGTTCAAAGAGGGTACGAGCACTCATCATGCTAACCAGTTTTAAAAAAGAATGAGGTTCACAATTAATATCCGATTGAGATGTGATTTGAATAAAACCATAGCAGTATCAAGCGTAAGAGCCAGAATGTTTCAATTTAAGATATCATTACTGATGTCAAAGAAAGCAGTCAAATCCAAAGAACAAAAACATGTAACCAGCAGGTGTGCATTAAAGTATTACGGCATATTTTGCCCAGGAAAAGATCAAAATATGCTATGATATTAGCAAAACAAGACATACAGAGCTGAAAATTTATTTTTTTTTAAATGCATTTAGAAAAAACATAATATGTTTGGAGAAATCCCCAATTTTTTATATAAACTTTTACGAGTTTTAACTTGCGGACATCGGACTTCCAAGCTCTATATTTGGTTTAATTACCATGAACACACTGTTTTTCATGGGATTTGTTAACAAGAAAAATATAGAATAACACCAGCCTTATCTTTTTAAGATTTTGATTCAGTGGGGATGAGAATAGGGTCAGCCACATTGAATTTTTATAATTAGTCTTGGAAGGTGAGAGAAATTTCATATTTTTCTTTTTTTCAAAATATTGAAAGCCTTACAAAGTGTAAATACATTTAATTAATACTGAATTCAAACACACAATGTTTTCCTTTCCTCTCAAGATATCCATCCACTGTTACACACTATAGTAGCATTTCTTTCGTCAGCCCCTGTCTCCCATTGACCTCTGGCAGCCCATCAGACTAATATGTCGCATGCTTGTCTATCTGCTCCAGGTGTTCTGATAGATGCTATGAGGAAAGGCTACTGGATCATCCTGGATGAGCTGAACCTTGCCCCCACTGACGTCCTGGAGGCTCTCAATAGACTACTCGATGACAACAGGGAGCTCTTTGTGGCCGAGACACAGGAAGTTATTAAGGCTCATCCCAGATTTATGCTTTTTGCTACCCAGAATCCCCCTGGTCTCTATGGTGGTAGAAAGGTATACCATTCATTCAGTGTGAGAGAGATTTGTCTGATGGAATGGTTACAATGTGGTTACGATTGAATTTGGTCAACATGTGGGTTAAGATTGAGATGGCTTGATAACTACTGGCGAGCTGACAAGACATTTGATATGGGTGTTTGTGGTCCCTTAATTTCTTATGCACAAGAAATTTGCATAACAGGAAATTTGCCAAGCACATTCATCTTTTATAAGGATAAACCCTTTTAATTTTAACAAACACAAGGTCTTTGATTTATCACACCACCCACTGGAAAAACGACATTCTAAGATCCAGTTCTGGTAGAGCTTGTATGGCCTTGTCACACTAGCAATTAAAATGTTAAGATTTCAGAGCAAAATCAATTCATTTCAATGGATTCAGTGGAGTCAAATCTACACAAATATTTCACTTTGGGTTCAGTTTTGGCAAACTATGACTTGCAAATTTACGCAGTTGACCAATAGCAAACTGCACTGATCTTTGAGGGAATGGAGAGCTGGAGAGTTTGAAACAGAGGAAGCGATCGTTACCTATTAGCTGTGTTGCACCATAGACTTTGTCAGAGTACACAATTGCTACTACAGTAAAGAGGCAGTCAGTTGTAACTTTACCTTAATAGTAAAAGCAGCTGAAAGTTGTTTGTTCTGTCCACTGTTTGTGTACTGTGTGATGCATTGAATAGAGTAGGGCTTTAGACTTTTAGTCTTGTATAAAGTGTACATCTAATGATTGAGAACCTTGTAAATGCAACAATAGAATTAGCTTGTATTTTGATATAAACAAACCATTACCGCATCTATTTTAAGATAATGTAATTACTTTGAAACTGTTATCACCACTTGCAGGGTTGGATTTAATAGTAAATGAGTTTGCTTTATGGCACAAAACAAGAAAAGGTTGCAGTGCATTCAATTTCAGCTTTTCAATTTTGACATAATTTGTTCAGCAATCGTACTATAATAATTCATTTGACAAAATGTATTTATTTTTAAATTTATCATATCTTTAAAATTCACTGTCAATATGTTTCTGATATTTGGTCTAGGATTTACCGCAAATGGCACAATAATATAGGACCTAAAAGCCTTAATGAAGAGAGCTTGACAGTTAAATTCTTCATAAAACATATGATGGCAGCTTTTATAAATGAAGTTAATCTTGAAAATTATTACAAGCCTATGATGCAGAATACAATACAACACAACTCAGCATCACCACAAACGTCAGCCTCCAAGCCTAAGAATGACTCAACATCTCTCCCTCGGTGGTTATGGAAATGTTGTATTGGATTGTATTTTATCTAATTTCTAGGTGAAACTAATAAAGTGACAGATTCCTTACCTGTCAAACTAAGCATAAAAACAAATTGAGTAATATTTACTAACTGATCTCCAGGTGCTCTCCAGGGCTTTCAGGAACCGCTTTGTGGAGCTGCACTTTGATGAGCTTCCCAGTGGAGAGCTGGAGACAATCCTCCACCAGAGGTGCAGCTTGCCTCCATCCTACTGCACTAAGATGGTCAAGGTCATGCAAGACCTTCAGGTAACTGTTTGCTCTTGATTGTTTTCTGTCTACCCTGCGTATTTTCTACCTGTTTTGGGTGATCCTAACTGCATGTGTGACGTGTGTTTTCCTCCTCCAGTCCTTACGCAGGGGATCTTCTGTGTTTGCGGGGAAACATGGCTTCATCACCCTCAGAGATATGTTCCGCTGGGCAGACCGCTACAGGCTGGAGGAGCAGGTGGAAAGCTCTCAGGACTGGCTGCAGCATTTGGCTGATGACGGTAAGGCTTGTTTCTATTACAGCACCAACCAACATCTGTGTTCTATTGAAACCGAAGATAAAACTATTGTCGTCTTCATCAGGGTTCATGCTGCTGACAGGACGTGTGAGGAAGCCGGAGGAAGAGTCCACCATCCTGGCCATTCTGGAGAAGCACTTCAAGAGGACGGTGAACCCTGAAAACCTGTTTTCTCAGAAACAGGTCACCAGCCAGTTCAGTACGTGAAACATAACAATACTTTACTCCTCCACCACCACACACTGATCCAGGGCCACCTCATCGGGCGCACTGTATTGCATTGTTGCGCCCTGGCCTAGGGGAAACCCTGGCACAACGTGAGAAATGAGACTCCACTCTTCTAAACTCCCAAGAATCACCAGCAACAACAAATTCGCTCCCTTTTAAAGGCTTATTTAAAATACATTTCACACAGAAACATTTTGGCTGGCACTCTGGCAGGAAGTTGAGTGAGGAGACCCCCCGGAGCTGGGCAAAGCAGGCCTTTTAAACTGCAAGCTTAGAGGCTGGGACCAATCAGCTCCCAGGAACAACATACACAGTCAATCATTCACTCAGTCAATCACCCAAGGTCACACACACACAGAGAGAGAGATTAGTGCTTTTACCAGAGGACCTCTTCTAGACCAGCAAACATCAGTTAAAATGCAACGTTAATCAGCCCGATTCTATGTGAGAAAACAGCAGACAGAAAAGGACTTAATTGCTGTTTGAGAGTTCCCGGTGAACTTGTGGAACAATTGCCAAAGGTGTATGGTAGATGCTTTGATCGGAGCGAGAGAACTGCTAGTTCAGGAAGAGTGACTTGCTCTCGTTAGTATGCAGATTATGGGTGCATCCCAAGTCTCTTAAATGCATCCTCTTTTCCCCTTACTTGCGTCTTTAGTCCCTCCCACAGGGGATGCATGGGAGAGACACAAGGAAACCATGCGAGGAAAAAAGAAACAAGGAAATGTATTTTAAGAGAAATGAGATGTCCTTTCCTCTGATTCGCTTCTGAAGCGAACAATTCAAATCCTAAAACAAATCAAATAGAAAACTTGGGAGTGCACACTTGAGTTTAATCTGTTATCGGTCATCACTCTGGTATGAAACTCCAGCGATGTTGTGATGTATCAGATTCCAATCAGCTGCAGCGTCCAATCAATAACTGATATTCAATAAGGGGGCGTGTTGGCCAGTGAAAGACTTCAGTGAAGTCTGCTCACCGCACAGAGATCCTTCCTTGCTCCTTGGAACGTAAATAAGAGCTTTGGGACGACCTTCAAGATGGCGGACCAGAACGACTTCCGGTTCGAGTGAGGGGAGAGGAAATGACATATTAGAGACTCGGGACATACTTTCTTTTATACAGTTGATGGGATGTACCCATATGTAAATCACGCTGTCCTTGCCCCCTCCCCTCAGACTCCTCCTCTGCACCAAAACAGTGACAGAAAGTGAACTGAAAACCAGTGACACTGAAAAAGAACTGGCTTGAAGAAAGAGTGACATGAAGGAAAAAATCACAACATTATTGAAAAATACATTAGAATGCAAAAAAAATCTAAATAAAATGAAAAATGTTTTAAAGCCTGTATTTTATTTTTCTGTGAAACTTTTTTCATGCCAATACTTGTTTCAGTGCCAACAACTTTTTTGAAAACAAATTTTTCAATGCCACTGTTTCCTTTTTCAGTTCCAGTTTTGTTTCAGTGACAAATTTTATTTGAAATTCACTGTCCTGGTTCCATAGCCTCAAACTGTGCTATGTTGGGTCCTTGAATTTGAGGGGATTGGCCTGAAAAGTCATTGAAGCTGATGTTTAAGAAGTGTGGCAACAATGTTAGTGGTTTTATCACAAAAGTAGAACAAGGAGTAGGCACACCAGGAAAGTCAAGTTCCAGTTACTTTAATTGACACTTTTGGCTACTGTGGCTTCTGTTCAGCAAAAGTTGTATAGTCTTGCAAGTGATCTAACCTACATTGAGCCTAAATGTGTTTTTTTTTTTTCAAGCTATCCACGCTGTCAGTGAGCATTCATTTTACAGGGACTAAATCTCAAAACTAAAACTTTTACCCTCTATGATAAACTGAATGCATCATGATGTGGGATTCCAGCTCATATTTAGCACATTTGAGTAGCCTATTAAACTCCATATTCATTTAAGTTGCTTTTGACCTCTTTTAAATGTTAATTTAAGGAGAGAATGGAGTCATCTAGGTTGTCTGATGAACACAGTATCATGTTGCCTTGATGCTCTGCTTGGCAGGTCCCTTCATCGACAGCATCGCTGGAGTTCCACAGGAGTTTCGCCATGTGGTGTGGACGCACAGCATGAGGAGGCTAGCTGTGCTGGTTGGACGGGCACTTCGATTCGGCGAGTCTGTCCTTCTTATAGGTGACACTGGGTAAGGTTAAATGTAACTGCCAGGCCCAATTTATTCTGAATTTAATAATATTATAGTTAAATGGACATGGTCATTTTTGGTACAACATGGTACTATGCATGGCAATACATTTGTCCAATACTTTGGATTATGACCAAATACCTCCCACAGCTGTCCTTTTTATTTTGTGCTAAATAGCAAACTTTAGCCTTCTAATATGCTCTGGCATAATTAAAGGTTTAAATGCATAACTGATCATATCGAATTATCTTAATTTGATAAGAGGAGGGAGAGGGTTTACGCTCACTTCCAGATATCAGAATACAATCAACGTTCATATTAAATAACATTTTTCAACTAATTTATCTCATTTTTAAAACAGGACACGACTCTTTAAAAGGAGAAATTAGTAAATGAATTAGTAATAAATTTAATGTATCATCAATGTCTTTGTTCTTGACTCGGGACAGTGACCGTAATATTTCATACAGACTCACAATAACCAATGTTTTATTAATGTTTATTTAACTACTAACTATACACAAAGCATAGTCATTTCTAGACTACATAAACAAATATACTACTAGATGCACAGGATAATAATCACTAGACTATGCAAACAAATACTAGACACAAATGAGCAGAAAAATATGACCATGAATGAGTGAAAAGAAGTGATATGAACACCTTGAGGGATCATTTACAGGCTAAGTGAATGGATGTCTGAGATGAATCAATAATAAGTGAATACTATGACACAGAGGGTGCGGAATGATTATTCTAGTAAGCGTTACTAACGTTACTAGCCAGGGGACATGTTGCGCTGGAAGGCAGTCGTTTCTCCTGTTTGCCACTTGATCATCCCTCTGGCGGATCTCCCGAGAGTTTGGGCTTCTTTGGGCATTGTTGGTCCCACAGTGCAATTTGGCATGAATCTGTCTGTCTCAGAAGGCGAATGACCTCTTGTGCACCCTCAGCTGAGTGTTCTGTGGCTGCATTGCTTTCAGAGCTTGGTAAACTGGATGTCAGCCTTCAACACATTCTGTGCGGCTCAGGATTCAGTCAATTCTCCTAGGCTCGCCTGGGGTCTGAAGATAACATGCCCTGCAGAGTCGCAGGAAAGGGCAGAGGGCAGGAGAGCCAGGCTCTGGACACATGGCCTGCAGGCTGCCGTCCGGGCGAGACACAGAAGTTTTCCATGGGTTATCCTGTTCGTTGGACTTCACCTGGAGCTGCTCTGTTGTCCTACTGGATCCATCCGCATCCCTTATGTTTTGCAACCTACATTTTGTCATTATAAAATTGTATATACTTTGATTACTTTGATCTTCAGTTGTGAATCTATTCTGTAAACACGACATCTATTGCTTGTCTGTCAGTCCTGGGAGAGGGATCCCAGGATTTATTTATTTTTTTTCGGGTAGTTTTTCTTTAGTCGAATCGAGGGTCTAAGGACGGAGGGTGTCTTATGTTATACAGATTGTAAAGCCCTTTGAGGCAAAACTGTGATTTGTGATATTGGCCTATATAAATAAAATGTAATTGAATAAAGTAAATTTAGGCAATATTGATTAATAACAACAAAGAATCATTCGAAAATATTATTTTAATCATGCTAATCATCTTTTTCCTGTTCCCTCACCAGATGTGGTAAGACTACAATCTGCCAGCTGTTTGCTGCTTTGGCTGGACAGAAGTTTTTCACCGTCAACTGTCACCAACACATGGAGACGTCTGACTTCCTGGGAGGCCTGCGACCTGTCAGACACACACATCAGGTACTAAAGAGTCTGTTGATTTACATTCCCACCTGCATTTTTGTCTCACCAAATTCTTAGAGGAACAAGATTAGTATGTATTTATGTATTGCAATATTATTTGTATCAGGTTCAGGTGGTCGGGAGGTCACCCAAATGACCATCACCTTTGATTTTGATGCAGTTTAATGGGAGGAAAAGAATACAAAGGACAATATCGTTAAATTGGAATTGAGTCATTAAGAAAAGGCAAAACTAAGAGAGACTTCTCAACAAAAAACTAAAATAAGACATTTGATCCTGTTCTTGCTGTGTGTGCGTAGACTAATGGTGAGGACAGCAGGCTGTTTCAATGGCATGACGGTCCCTTAGTGCTGGCCATGAAGGAGGGAGGAGTGTTTCTCATGGATGAGATCTCCCTGGCAGACGACTCAGTGCTGGAGAGACTCAACAGGTAGGCACACACACAAATTTTTTTGTGGCCCAAAAAGTAATATGTGCATATTTGAATTTGGGAACATTGTCGCAGAAATAACATTTCATTACCTTTTATCAATATCCATAAGTTTGGATGTATGGCACTCTGAGGACACATAGTGACTTCAAAAAATGTTTTAACCTCAAATTGCATTTCCTATCACAAATTCACTCGTGATGCTAAAATTATAACCTTTATTTAATTATAACCTTTATTCAAATCAATATCTTTTATGCAACACAGCCAGTCACAAACGGCATCAAAAACAATCACACATCTCTTTAAAGGTTCACAATACAATGTTTAAAGCTGCAGTACTTTTGTCTCTGCCTTCTGGCAGTGCGAGTAATTTCACAACACGCGGTTTTCGGGTGGGCCTGTTCTTTCTCTCCCAGTCAAACTCTCCACCGTCCCACTGACACATGCGGCCCTCTCCCTGCCTGGCTGGACAGGAGTCTGTGGAAGACTTATGCTCTTCAGTCCTTCTGCAGACCTCCATCATTCAGTTGCATTCTTCAGAACTCCCTCTCCTCCCTGTTAGAGAGGGTGGCTTTGAAGGGTGTTATAGTCTCTCTCCTCCGCAAGGGGGCCATTGCAGCAATCCTCCCCTCGGAGACACAGACAGGTTTTCTCTATCCGTACTTCCTGGTCCCAGAGAAGTTGGGAGGCATGAGACCAATCTTGGATCTGCACATCCTGGATGGATTTATCACGCAGAGATTGTTTAGCATGCTAACAGTAAACCAGCTGCTAGAGTGCATCCAGCCAGGCGACTGGATGACCTGTATAGACCTGACCGACATATACTTATGTTCCCATCTTACCGCGACACAGGAAGTACCTGCGCTTCGTGTTATGTGGTCAGTATTGCCGGTTAATCTCTAGCTCCACACACACGTTCACGAGATTGGAGGTGGAATTAACGTTGCTCAGGGAGAAAATCGTGAGAATCCTGACCTACATAGATGACTGGCTGACCGCCGGTTACATCTGAGATGAGACAAACAGCACGAGTTCTGCATGCCCGGACCGGCGCGGAAAGACATGGAGACTCAGCCATCTCCACAAGGGATAGTGGCAAGGTTTTGTCCCCCATTACATTCAGGTATTCATGCACACATCCCTGGCCGGTTGGTGCAGGATCTTTGAATATGCCAGGAGGAGGAGGGGAAAAAAAGCAAAATGGAGGTGTGGAGCTGCAAGGCACAAATAATCCGCTTCCCAAGTATGCGTCCAAGGATGCTCTATCTGATGATGAAACTGCTGCACAGGATTTGGACACTACTACTAGCACCAGAGAGCCCAGATGTCAGGTGGTTCCCGAAATTGGCACGGCTAGCAGTGCCCATGTCCTTGCGTCAAGCAGGGGGCTCCGTCCTTTTGCGCCCAATTGCAAGCTGAGAGGTTGCAGCTGAGCGGCCTAGGTCTCCTGGCCCCGTTTGTTGCCACTGCACGCGTCGCCTCCACCTTGAGAGCTTACTCATCTCGTTGTCGTTTCTTTGTGGATTACTGCAAGGCCAGGGGCCTCGAGCCACATTCCTGCCCCCTGGAAGGTATCTTGGATTTACTGCAGAAGTTGTTTGACAGTGGTTGCGCCCTATCCACTCTGGGGGTGTTCTTGGCAAATTAAAGCAGGTCATCACCACCTTATTAAGATTGAGGGTTATTCACTTGAAGGATTTTGTTTCCCATCCTGCCAACAATAAGCAGGAACATCTATAAACCTTGTGCCCAGTCTGTGCACTCAGGGGTTATGTGGAGCGTACAGCAGTTTTGAGGAGATCTGACCTGTTTTATTCAGTTCAATTCAATTTATAAAGCCCAATATCACAAATCACAATTTTGCCTCCCTCTGTTCTTAGACCCTCGATTTGACTAAGGAAAAACTACCCCTTTTTAACATGGAAAAAAAATTATAGAAACCTCAGGAAGAGCAACAAGAGGAGGGATCCCTCTCCCAGGATGGACAGACATGCAATAGATGTCGTGTGTACAGAATAGATTCACAACAGAAGATCAAAGTATACACAATTTTATAATAACAAAATGTAGGTTGCAAAACATAAGAGAAGAGGATGGATCCAGAAATGATAGTACATACAATTATGATGAAATTGTAGGTGGCCCGCAATCACAGATCCAGATCTTGCATCTCCAGAGGCAGAAATACCTGATGAAAGTGACAGTAAGAGAAACGAGAAAGCACAAAACTACGGGAGGGAGAAGATGTCGAGTGCATTTATGGGATGAGAATGCATACAGATGGAGAGAGGTGCATCCTGGGAAGTCACCCGGCAGTCAAGGCCTATAGCAGCATAACTAAGGAATGGTACAGGACTCACCTGAGCCAGCCCTAACTATAAGCTTTATCAAAGAGAAAAGTCGTAACCCTAATCTTAAATGTGGAGATGGTGTCTGCCTTCCGAAACCAAACTGGGATCTGATTCCGCAGGAGAGGAGCTTGATAGCTGAACGCTCTGGCCACAAGCAACCCTGCATTCTAAATTTCGTAGTGTTCTAGTGGGGTAATAAGGTACTATGAGTTCTTTAAGATATGATGGTGCCTTACCATTAAGAGCTTCGCAGGTGAGGAGAAGTATTTGGAATTCTATTCTGGATTTTACAGGGAGCCAGTGCAGAGAAGAAATATTGGAGAAATATGATCTCTTTTCCTAGTTCTTGTCAGTATACTTCGAGGTTCCTTACGGTTGTGCTGGAGGCCAGGGCATTGACATCTAGCGTAACTATATCTGCTGATAGTGTGTCTCGGAGGTTTGTTTGGGGCCAAGTACAATAACTTCAGTTTTGTCTGAGTTTAACATTAGAAAACTGTACTTCCAGGTTTTATATGTCCTTAAGGCATGTGTGAAGTTTAGCTAACTGATTACTTTCATCTTGCTTAATCAATAGATATAATTGGGTATCAGCCGCATAGCAATGAAACTTTAAGGAGTGTTTCCTAATAATATTCCCAAAGGAAGCATGTATAATGTAAATAGAATCAGTCCAAGCACAGAACCTTGTGGAAGTCCGTGACTAACTTTGGCTTGCTCGTTAACAGGTATAAACAGAGATCGGTCTAATAGATGGGATTTAAACCAGTCTATTGCAGTTCCTTTAATGCCAACGTGGTTGGACTGTGGGTGCAGCCTTGTCAGCTTAACGACTTGATCTGTGATGCGATCCACAGGAGTTATGTTCTCTCAGTGGAAGACATTTGCCTAGCTGCCTCTTGGTCCTCGACCTCGACATTTGTACAGTTGTATATCAGGGATTCATGTTGTCTGGTAAGGGAGGAAGAGGGAAAAGAGATGGTGCGCAAAACCGACACTGTCAGGACGCGTAGTCAAAGCGACGCGCCTGTTTTTTATGGTAAATCCGCAGCGAACCAGAGATGGAAAAATCTCAACTTTTTCGAATGCAGCTTGAAGAAGAATTAACCAATCAGCTTCACATGACTTGTGTTCACCCTTCGTCCCAGGACCTCACAACATCTGGTTTAAAGGTCGGTTAAACCGAAGTAACTAAAGATGGAAAAGCAACTGATACTTATACTCATTCAGAGAGACTGGCATTTGGACAGGTTGCGTAATAATGGCAGGCGCACCCGTAGTGCCACCACCCAAGCACCTCGTGATTTTAGTCTCGACATCTGAACGGCCCCTTACAGTAGCATTATGATAACAATAATTGGCTTTAATGACGATATGTCCAAAATCCAACATGTACATGACATGTTGCCTCATTTACAATCACATACATCCTGCCATCCTTCCCTCACTCGTGAACAAGACCCCAAGATACTTGAACTCCTCCGCTTGAAGCAGAAGCTCTCCACCAACCTGAAGGGGAGGAGCCAACCGTTTCCTGCTGAGAACCATGGCTTCGGACTTGGAGGTGCTGGTTCTCACAGCCCTTAGCAGAGGGCCCTGGACCCCATACTCTCAGAGCACCCCCTATAGGCCTACGTGAGGCACACAGTCAAATGACTTCTCTAGATCCACATAGCACATCTGGACTGGTTGGGCAAACTCCCATGAATCCTCCAGCAACCTGGAAAGGGTATAGATATGGTCCAGTGTTCCACGACCGGGAAAAAAAACGTCCATAACTATGGCTAAAGCCCAAAAAATATATATATATGCCCCCCCCCCCCTTTTTATTTCTTGCTACGACTGCTATATGTCAAGAAGCATTTTGCAAGCTTGCAGTATAAATAACAAGCACCGGGTCAAACTATCATCGCACTACTAGCTAACATTAATGTTAGATAGCAACAAGTTTGCTTAGCTCAACATGTTTCTGCAAATTTGAAGGAGAGTTCTTGAAGGCCAGCAGCTAATTTTTTTGGGGCAGTCATAGTTTACATAGGAACCTCCACGAGCCATTTTTTGCTCCTGTAATTTCGAATAGTTTTTAAATACGGCCATGGGTGGCTTATTGCTTCAGGTTCAGACATCTTCTGCTAAGGTCACAGGCACCGCACCCACATTTACCTGACCACACCAGACTCTGCAGGAAAAGCGGATCTCATTCACCACCGGTGCCCTGCCACTGAGGAGCTTCTAGCGCCAGATTCCGTGTCTGGTCCCCAGCCTACGATATTACGGTCCTTTATGTAATGCTCATCATAAGAGGGGTTTGAACTTCTCTTTGTCTGACCCGTCACCTAGGACCTTCTTTGCCTTTGGAGACCCTACCAGGGGGGAAAGCCCCAACCAATATAGCTCCTAGGATCATTCAGGCGCTCAAACCCCTCCACCACAGTAAGGTGGCGGTTCAAGGAGGGGCATACAAGTGAATAATAACTAATGACTAAGAAGAACCCTTGACAATGTGTTGTGTTTGTTGTTAGTGTTCTAGAGACAGAGAAGTCCCTCGTGCTGGCAGAGAAAGGCAGTGGGGACAGTGACGATGTGGAATTGATCAGAGCAGCTTCAGGTTTCCGACTGGTTGCCACCATGAACCCCGGAGGAGACTTTGGCAAGAAGGAGGTAGATTTAAAAAAGAAAAAAAAAATGTTTTCAATTGTGTTGTCAGTGGAGCTCAGGATGATGGTAGCAGCAACAACAGCAGAAGAGTAGAACTGCTGATACAGTGCTCATAAGACACTGAAATCCTACCTTCTGAGTTGTATTTGCCTGTAATTGATTCTACTGAATTTGAAAGTTTATCCCAATGATTTAACATGCTGTCTATGAATGTGCTCTAGGATTAACCAACCAGAACTGCATGTAGGTAGATACTGACTTTTGTACTTGTTTGTGTTTTTACAGCTCTCTCCTGCCCTCAGGAACCGTTTCACAGAGATCTGGTGTCCTCAGAGCAACAGCCGCAGTGACATGGTTCAGATCATCCAACACAACCTGCGCTCAGGCCTCTCACTCGATGGTAAACTAGCTTGAAAACCAGTAGACTAATGCTGAAACAGCAGTCAGTTGCAGTCATTCATTTAAATGTCCTGATTATAATCAAACAGTTCACAAGCTTTAATTCATTTTTTTTTGTCATATACAATTTAATTTTTCATTTCTGTGGTTTTTAGACAGATTGGGTAAACAATTTTAAGACACTTTGACCTTCAGTAACTTGTACATAACATTCATAATCATAATTATTGTTGATATTTTAGAGTCTGAATTATTTTGTGTAAAAATAACTGATAATCAACAAGCTACATGTGACTAAACAGTAATTACAAAACCTTTTCTCTGAGAAAGATGTAGTGCAAATTTAATTTCGATCTTTTGCGTTAAATAATTTGAAGAAACAACTTTCCTCATAATAGACAATCAAATGTGTGTTTTATTTTGAAATACTATTTCTTAATTTAGCTGGCAATTGAATATGTCTGCTATTTTTGTTGTTAGATGCACCAGAGATTGACACGAGAGAGTCAAAAAGCTAATGCAGAGAGTCTTAGTTGGTCTTTATTGCTTTTGCAGTCAGGCTAAAAAGGTCTGTTGATCTGTTCTTGTTGTCCGATATTCATTGTCTGATTAGTTTTTAACCACGCTAGCCATCATGGCTCAAATGAGATTTTATGCCACAAAGTGTAGCCAGCCTTTGTTTAAATCACTACCAGGAAGCCAACGTTTACTAGGTGCCTATTCACCAGTTTGCTATAGTCTTCCTGCCAAGATCATTTGAACGATTAAAAGCTGCATGAATACATGATATTTATTTATCATTAATCAACACTGGGTTGTACAATGAGATTTGTTTTTGTAGTTACCTTTATGCTACTCAAAAAATTATATACAGTAGATCAGTGAATAAATAATTCAAGGAACTCTAACTATTTTACATGGTGGAGTGCTGAAGATGGATTTAGCAGTCTTACAGCCTGAGGGAAGAAGCTCTATAGTCTGGTGGTTCGCCAGCAGATGCATCTATCTCTTTCCAGATGGCAGCAGAGTGAACAGGCTGTGGCTGGGGTGGGTACTGTCCTTTAGTATCCTTTGGGCTCTGCGCAGGCACCTCACCTCACCAATATCGTTGATGCTCGTTAGGTTGGTACCAATGATCTGCTGAGCTGTTTTAATCACCCGCTGCAGAGCCTTCCGGTCCTGGGCTGTGCACATCCCATGCCAGTTTGGGATGTTTCCAGTCAGGATGACTATTGCGCCTCTGCAAAAGTTAATAAGATCTTGGCACAGGCATTTTGCCTTCTTAAGTTTCCTTTAGAGACACAGCCGTTTCTTTGGTTTATTGACCATGTTGGAGATGTGAGAGGTCGGGTTCTCTGTGCTCCACAATGTGTAGACATGCTTGTGTGTTTTTACCTCCTTCTTCCTAAAATCAACAATCAGCTCCTTGGTTTTGCTGACGTTGAGCAGTAGGTTGTTCTCTATGCACCACTCTGCAAGATTGTTGATTTCCTCCCGATATGAAGTATCATCATTGTTTGTAATCCAGCCAATGATGGACACATGATGGGGGATCACATGGACTAAATACACTAAAGAGAAGAGGTAATGACATAAAAATGCCACATCTGGGGAACAATGTCTATTCACTTTAACTGCATTTTAGGGCCAAGCATCATTGATGTAAGCACAAAGACTTTCTTGTGTTCTGTCAGCACAGAACAAGCTCCTTCCGTCAAGTGCGATAGCTTTATACCGGATGTTGTGATGCAGCTCGATCTCAGTAAAAATGAGGGTTACAACAGGAAATTAGAGACTGCCTCGGATTTCCTATTGTTGAGTTAGCCTATGTCTTAACTCACCCATTTTATTTTCCTGCGACCAGACATTCGCCAGGAGTAGACTGGGTAGTGGAATTGCCTGCGGTTCAACCTGTGTTAACTTAGCTTTTATTCCGCCTAAGTCAGATCTGTTCCCGGTGCATGTTGAACTTCGGCAGGGCTGCCCTTTGTCACCGGTCCTGTTAATTATTTTAATGGACAGGATTTCTAGGTGTAGCCAGGGGTCGGAGGGAGTCTGGTTTGGGGACCACAGGATCTCGTCTCTGCTTTTTGCAGATGATGCTGTCTTGTTGAATTCATCAAACCAGGACCTCCTTGGGGAGGTGTTCCGGGCAGGAAAGGAGGCCTCGAAGAAGACTTAGGACACGCTGAAGGGAGAAGGTCTCTCGGTTGGCCTGGGAATGCCTTTGTATTCCCCCGGAAGAGCTGGAGGAAGTATCTAGGGTGAGGGAAGTCTGGGCGTCTCTGCTTAGACTGCTGCCCCCTCAACCCGGCCCCGGATAAGATGGGTGGATAGAGTAGTATATGTTTCAGAAACACACAACTATTTATTTATCTACAGAAATATAAATATATGCAAAGTACTGTGTTTCTTTGCTTCAACAGGAGGCATGGGATGAGGACTGCAGGTCGCAGAAGTAAACACACTAGACTCTAGCCTGCAGTTCATCTGTGTCATCTAAAAAACACGGTGAAAAAACAAATAAACGTTGTGTCTCACTGCGACGAAATTAGCAAGATATAATTTTGTACAATCGATTTAGCCATCCCTTGTCTTAAGGAATACCGCGATTCTGCATTGTTTATATGGACAGGATTTCTAGGCGCAGTCGGGGGCCGGAGGGAGTCCGGTATGGGGACCACAGGATTTCGTCTCTGCTTTTTGCAGATGATGTTGTTCTGTTGGCTTCTTCAAATCAGGACCTTCAGCGTGCACTGGGACGGTTTGCAGCCGAGTGTGAAGCGGCGGGGATGAGAATCAGCACCTCCAAGTCCGAGGCCATGGTTCTCACCCGGAAAAGGGTGGCTTGTCCCCTTTAGGTTGGTGGAGAGCTCCTGGCTCAAGTGGAGGAGTTTAAGTATCTTGAGGTCTTGTTCACGAGTGAGGGAAGGACGGAGTGGGAGATCGACAGGCGGATCGGTGCATCCTCTGCAGTGATGCGGTCGATGTACCGGTCTGTCGTGGTGAAGAAGGAGCTGAGCTGCAAGGCAAAGCTCTCTATTTACCAGTCGATCTACGTTCCTACTCTCACCTATGGTCATGAGCTTTGGGTCATGACCGAAAGGACAAGATCCTGGATACAGGCGGCCGAAATGAGTTTCCTCCGCAGGGTGGAGAGAGAGGGTGAGGAGCTCGGTCACTCGGGAGGAGCTCAGAGTAGAGCCGCTGCTCCTCCACATCGAGAGGAGTCAGTTGAGGTGGCTCGGGCATCTGTCCCGGATGCCTCCTGGACGCCTCCCTGTGGAGGTGTTCCGGGCTTGTCCAACCGGGAGGAGGCCTTGGGGAAGACCTAGGACACGCTGGAGGGACTACGTCTCTCGGCTGGCCTGGGAACACCTCGGTATTCCCCCGGAAGAGCTCGAGGAAGTGTCTGGGGAGAGGGAAGTCTGGGCGTCTCTGCTTAGACTGCTGCCCCCGCGACCCGGCCCCGGATAAGCGGTAGAAAATGGATGGATGGATAGCGTGTTCCACTATATAATAGTTGCACACCCCAGTACAGTAGGTGGCGGCATGCACCTGAACAAGTTTGTTGCGACCCGCCATAAAAACCAGAGAGACAGAGAGACGATAAAATAATTGTGGCTGTGTGTGGATACCCGCAGCTGTACGATATGTCCTCGTATCATTATAGAAACAGGAAACCTTTGGATGAAAGTGAGTGAGGAGGTCGGACAGTCTGGTAAGTTAAACAAAAAACATTCTTTACTCAATGGGACCGAGTCAGTCTGAAATTTCGTTTAGCCCCTCCTATGACGCGAATTCACGTCTGTTGAATGTACACGCAAATGGAGCAAAATTTCACGCGCGAATGAAGCAAATAAACTTAAAATGTTCAAGCGTCCAACTTAACGTGAATAGCGCAATTTATTCGCGTCTGGTGTGAACACACGGTTACAGTTTCGGAAACTATGAAACACAGAAAAAACTGTTTCACTGTTTGTACATTAGAGGTCACAGCAAACAAGGTGAAAGTTTAAACTGAAAGCACTTTGACCACAATGGCAAGGCATAAAATCAAAAATCATGTCTCGAGTGTGGCAGGCAGGTAGGAGTGCAGGCAATGATCCTGAATCAGAAGAGACAAATGCTGATTGCAGGCAAAAACACTGGAAGAAATTTAGCATACACAATATTTTTCTTCTCATGTGAAAACATATAACAACCACTTAACTAATGTAGAAAGTGTTACAAATGTGTTTTCTTTGGCCTCAAATGCAGGCAGCGATATTGCAGAGCTGATGCTGGACTTCATCGAGTGGCTGACCCGACAGGACTTTGGCCGGCGCTGCATCTTGAGTGTCAGAGACATCCTGTCATGGGTTAACTTCCTTAACACAGTGTGTGAGCGGGACGAGGACGGCTTCATGACCATGGGAGCCCTAGAAGATGAAGAAGAAGCAGCGTGGGACCTCAGACTGGACACGGTTACCGCTTTCATCCATGGCGCATGTCTGGTCTACATAGACGGCATTGGCTCCGGTGAGCTGATGGCTTGTTTTTTTAGTTACCACGAGAATTTGTCAGTCAGAGGAGGTGTTGAAATGGGATTCAAAACTCACTTTTCTTGCAGGAACCACAGTGGCCTTTTCAGACAATGCCAATCTGGCATGCCGGCTGTCCCTGGGCTTCTTGCAAGAACGGCTGTGCAAGATGACCAAGCTGGATCAGGAGATGCTGGATGCCCTGAGAGTCTATGATAGCAGCCTACCACGGGAACCCCAGTGGGGCGAAGACTTCTTCGGCATTGACCCCTTCTACATTGCCTTAGGTATGGACTTCATTGATTCCTAACAGATTTCTTATATCATCTGCTTCCTGTGTTTTTATTCAAACCTCACTAACCATTACACATTCAAATGCTTTACATAAACACATTCTTTACATAGAGCTGCATCTATTCATGTATCCCCCACCAACATCTGCCTATAAAATGATTTGTTTGTTTTTTGTGCAAATCTGACAATAGGAGGCGCTGTGACACAATCTTCAATTCATTGTTCAACTATCGCCACTGCATTATTATGCAGATCCATTATGTCCTCAAGTATTATAATAACAGATTTGGTGAAAATCCGATGATGCCTCACTTCTCTTTTTAATGTAAAGGATTTTTAGGTTTTATTTTTTCACTTCGCCTCATATTGCTTTTTATGGTCTCATGCTGTCATCTGTTGCCCTTTCAAACAATAGGTTTGTTTGTACACTAGATCCTACCTAATAAACCTATTATTATTTATAATAATTAATTGCTACTATTATTATTAGTCGTTTCACTATTATTATCGATATTATTCATATCACTATTATTATCACTATTATTCCTATCACAACTGCTGCTACAATTATTTGTCTTTTTGCTATCATCACTATTTTGCCTATTACTATCATTGCTATTATTACAATTTTTTTATTAATAATACCACTCCCATTACATTTATATTATTTCGGAATTCTATGTGGAATTTGCATTGTGCCCCCCCCACCCCCACCCATAAATAAAACTGCGTTCTTGCCAAGAGTTACATAAGAAGATCAATATCAATCTCATATCTTTGTATTAAGTAACTTGTGGTAGTTGTATTAAACTGCCAAATCAGATTCTGCAAGAAAAAATAAAGCCCTGGTTATTACATACTTCTTTCTAACTGTATGTTTACATAGTTGAGTTTCCATTCTCATGCTTGACTCGAATGGTTCATTACATTATGATCAACCAGGTCCTCAAACAGAGAGCCGTAATCTGTCAGACTACGCCATCACAGCGGGCACTACTGCGGTGAATGCCCAGAGGCTTTTGCGGGCGCTGAAGCTGCAGAGGCCTGTGCTGCTGGAGGGCTCACCTGGTGTGGGAAAGACGAGTCTGGTGGCAGCACTGGCAAAAGCTTCTGGGAACCACCTGGTCAGAATCAACCTGTCAGAGCAGACGGTAAGCCTTTTTTATATGAATGCTCAGACAGTCTCCATTGTGCTCCTGAATGAACTTCAAATACTCTCAAAGGCTCTGATGCTGATGATGTGTACTCTCTGGCAGGATGTTGCTGATTTGTTTGGGACAGATCTCCCTGTAGAGGGAGGGAAGGGAGGAGAGTTTTCATGGCGCGATGGCCCCCTTTTGGCTGCTTTGAAGGCAGGCCACTGGGTTGTCTTGGATGAGGTAAGGACCACTGTTCAGACATTTTTACAGTTTGGAACACCATTTTTTATGGCTTAGAGCCTGTTTTGTTTGCTCTTCATAATCTTCATAAAACAAATTGTAATCTGATGATGCTGATATAATCTGCAATGTTAAACTAACTTGTCTTGTTCATCATACTGACAGCTCAACCTGGCTTCTCAGTCAGTGTTGGAGGGTCTGAACGCCTGCTTTGATCACCGAGCAGAGATCTACATTCCTGAACTTGGCATGAGTTTCCAGGTTCAGCAGGAGAGGACTAAGATCTTTGGCTGCCAGAACCCCTTCACTCAAGGCGGTGGCCGTAAAGGATTGCCCAAATCCTTCCTCAACAGATTCACTCAGGTAAGGAACATTTGAGATGATAATACAAACTTTTATATACTTTGGGATTTTCGAAGTTTTCTTCTGTAGTTGTTTTGTTTATTTGTTGCTTCTTTGCAACAATTTTAAAACAACTAAAAATTTGTTTTACTTACTTTACAGCATCTAGTTATGCAATTGTTGGCTTGTAAAATTGATTTCTAAATAATTGGGTTTGGACATTTTATTTATTTATTTAACCTTTATTTCACCAGCGAAGGTCCAGACTTAACGGTGGGCGGCCATTTTCCACTGGGGGAAAACAGTAACACAATGCAAATTCCACATAGAATTTAAAAATAATGTAATGTAGTGGTAATATTAATACAATAATAGTACTAGTAATAATAATAAGTAGTGGTTGTTGAACAGGAACATAGGGTCAGAAGGACAACATCACTGCTTTAGGTAAAATGTCTTGGAGGTGTTTGGGGCCAAGTACAATAACTTCAGTTTTTTCTGAGTTTAACATCATAAAATTACAGGTCATCCAGGTTTTTATGTCCTTAAGGCAACCTTGACTTTTAGTTAACTGATTAGCTAGCTTCATCTGGCTTGCTCAATAGATGACTGAGTGTGATGATCATCCAACTTTAAAGGACTGTGGTACATAGCCTGTTAATATAGACAGATTGATCATATCTAGTAAATAAGGGTAAACTTCTTTTAGCAGCCTAGTTGGGATGGGGTCTAAGAGAGGTTGATGGCTTAGATGAATTCATTGTTGAAGTTAGTTGAAGGTCCATATGAGAAAAGCAGTCTAAATATATATCAGGTTTTACAGCTATTTCTAAGGTTCCTGTCTTTTAAAGATAAATTGTTGTCGGTTGAGGTCAGGATGTGATGAATTTAGTCGCTAATAATTAAATTTTATCATTCAAGAAGCTCATTAAAACATTACTACTGAGGAATACATGCCTCAATGGAGCTCTCTCTCTCTGTCAGCCTGGCTGCAGTGCTGAATTAAATGCAGATGGAATCACTTCCTTAAATTTAGCTACAGATAGACATCTAGTGTAGAAGATTTTGCCTAATGACGTGTAGTCCTGAAATAGGAGTTCTAAAGTTATTCAATAATGGTCTGATAAAAAAGGATTTTTTGGAAAAGAAATGTTCACTTTCAATGCCAGATTAATTGATAATGAAAATAGTTGTTAGTTGTAGCCCTAGAATTGTTAAATGTAACAAACAACCATTTATCTGTCACACTTTGCCTTTAGAAATGAGGCTAATCACTCTAAAGAGCAAGATATCCCACTGAGATATCTTGGGAAAACTGGGACAGACTTATTTGTTGGAAACAAATGTATGGGCTCATGTAAGGGTCAATAAGACTTTGAGTTTGTGAATTGATCTTCACAAATAATTGCAAAGCCTGTGGTTGTCTTGACGTGTTTACAAAGGCTGATAGAAAAAAAAAAAAAAAAAGACAACCACGTTTTTTTTTAAGTATTTCTGAATATCATTTGACAAGCTCAAAATCTTATTAACCCTTTTTTTAGCCCATAGATTGTGTTGTTTATGATTTCTCACATGTACCATTGCTACTGTGTCCCTCCCCAACTCTCTGAAAAGAAAACGCAAAAGAGAAAAAGCCAGAATCTTATTACTGAGAAAAGTAATCATTGAGTTTCCTTTGATTCTTTTTCATCACTATTCATGAAATCTGACTTACCCCTGTGTTCTCAGGTTTATGTGGACCAGCTCACGAACAAAGACATGGAGTTTATAGGAGACTCCATTTTTCCCAGCATTGATAAAGAAATTGTTGCTAAAATGGTGGAGTTCAGTAACAGGGTAGGTTTTTCTTGCCTTAATATTGTATGTCTTTGACTGTCTGCTGGAGGGACTTCATATTCTGAATTATTGACTGTGTCAACTGAAAATGTAACTTGTTGGCAAGTTTAGCATCAGGCAGTGTTACACATGTTTTAAATCTGTTAGTAAGTCAAAAGACACCTAAGAGGTTTTTTATTCTGCCTTCATTAGCTTGTCCGGGAGGTGTGTGTGGAGCGGCAGTGGGGTCAGAAAGGAAGCCCATGGGAGTTCAACCTGCGTGACATGTTCCGCTGGTGTCAGCTGATGCAGGCTGACCAGTCTCCAGGCTTTTTCAACCCAGGTCAACATGTAGCCTTGGTGTATGCTGATAGGATGAGAACTGAGGCTGACAAGGCTCAGGTACACCCTTTCCCCACCTTTGCTTGTACTAGAGGGTCTACAAGAAACTTTAAAAAGTATATCAGTTAATTATATCTGTTTGATAAGTTTAATTGGGGTTTCAAGAAATCATGTTTAAAGGACTAGTGTCTGTTGTACTTAACGGACTATATACGTTTTCTTTTGTTTTATGTCTCTTTTTTTATGGTCTTACATGTATGTGTATATGTTGGTGAAATGGTTATGTGTAAGGATTCTAATTGTCCTACAAAAAATATTTCAAATTGTTGGAGGGCCTTGCCAGCCGAATAGTTACAGCACATGCCACTTAACAGCAACATCGACAGTTCAATTCCAGCCAGGGACCTTTGGTGCATGTCGTACTCCCGATCTCTCTCCCCCCGTTTCCTGTCTTCCTCTTCACTTTCGACTGTCCAGTTTAAAAAAAAAAAAAAAAAAGAGAGAATTCATTTTGTCAACCACAGCTGCTACTTAAGATGTTGTTGGCAATTTGTTATGTAGATTTCAGAGAGTTGAGGTTCAAAGTAATCTAAACCTTAAATACTGTGGTTATTATGTGTAAACGATTTGGAATATACAGTGCTAGAAGATTTGTGTATTTCTGCATAAATCTGACCTAAAATGTGATCACATCTTCATTCAAGTCCTAAAACAAGAGAACCCAGTTAAACAAACAATACAAAAACATATATACTTATTAATTTATTTGCTTAGCAAAATCATTCCAACATTAAATGTATTTGTTGGAAAAAGTATGTGGACCTCAGAAATTATCAGTTTATTTAAAGGGGTAATTGGAGTCAGGTTTTTCAATTAGTGGGATGACATTGAGTGTCAGTTTAGCAGTCACTGCCCTATTCAAAGAATATAAACCTGTGGAACACATTCAAGATTGCAGCATAGTGCCCATGGACTGTTCCAGATTATATGATTTTTAGCCCTCCAAAATTTTCTGTCAAAGTAACCTAGAATTCTAAGGGGATAAGAATTGATACCAGGATAAAAAGCAAACAAGCATGTGAATTAACTGCTAATGCCGCGTGAGGAGACCACTGATTTGGACCTGAGTCCTCGGGAGCTGAGGGGTTTTTGCCAGGATAATAAAGAGCAACTTGTGGACATTAAGGGTGAAATTGTGAAAATGAACACCAGACTGGGTGAGGCTGAAGAACGAATAATGAAAGCTGAAGAGAGAATTCAAAATGCAGAAGATATCCTAGCAGAAATGCTAGAGCTACAAAACAACTGACCAGGAGAGCTGCTCCAGGAGTGACAACATTAGGATCTACAGAGGCAGCAGAAAAAGCGCTGCATTCTGTAATCCACTTTGTGGAATAAACTAATCCGAGAAAATCTCAACATACCCGGCCGAAAACCTCTCAAATTGAAAGAGCCCATCACGCACTCGGACCCTAACCACTGACGGATGCACAACCAAGAGCAATCCTGGCAAGATTCTCAGCTTCAAAACAAAGGAAACAATGCTCTATCTGGCGTGGCAAAAGAACGGTTTTACCTGGCAAGGTAAGCGAATTAACACACAAAATTTGCACCACGCATTCTCCAAAAGCGGAGGGAATACGCAGAGGTATGGAGAGTCTACAAATCCAGTTCCAAAACATATATCCGGTGCAGCTAAGAATGAAACATAATGATGAAACCTGAATTTATGAGACCTTGGAGGAGGCGACTCAATACCTGTCAAGGAGAGGATTCCCCTTGGAGACCATCAAACTACTAGAGACAATGATGGAACAACTGCGACCGCTAACCTGGGAGAGACTCGACTCGCCTCTGCTTCCTTTTCTCTCCGTTTTCCATTGCAGATAGTACCTCTGCAATAGTACCTGGTCGTCATAGCAACGCCGCAAGAAACTGCTGCAACACACACCAGCTACCCACACACACAGGACAATGGAGGAAATCGAGTGGATGTTTTTGATCGTCGGGACAAGGCTCTTTTTTACAGCAAGAAGACAAACGTTGTTTCGTTTGACCACGGCGTATTCTTCCGAGTCGCCATAATAATAATCGGTATATCACCCAATCTCTGGCCAAACTATTTAAAAATGGCGGTGTTATTCACAATACTCCATCTGGCGTGTGCAATGATGACACAGTGAATAGTGACGATTCTCTCTGACCAATCAGCAGTCTGCTGTGTTTTCGCGTGACATTTTAGTATCGCCTCAGCTCGCTTGGAACCTCGTCGGAGGTGGTACGAAAAAAAGTACCTGGAATCAGGTACAGCTCCAACTTTTACACAGTGGAAAACCGAGTCGAGTCGAGCTGAGGCAAGCTGGTACTGTGTAATGGAAAAGCGCCATAAGTGACCATTAAATATTATATTCTCTTATGTTCCTTTTGTTCAGGGTTCAATTGTTGTTTACTCTGTTATTTTCTACAGGGAGGGGAAAGCTACTCAAGTCTATGATTTGAAAATGGTGCTCAGTCACTTAAATGCAAAGTAGACCCTTCTTTTAATGTTAACAGGATACTCAATCCAGTCAAGAGGGGGAAGATTCTGTCGAAATTGAAGGATAAAATTCAAATAGCTTTTCTGCAAGAATCCCATATTAGTGACACTGAACATACCAAACTGAACAAAATGGGATTTAAACATGTATATACATCAGACTGGATTTAAAATATTTTAAATAATCTGTAGAACAAAGAAAAGTTAAACAAATTAAAATGTACTTAGATCTGAATGACAATGGCAGGGTGATGTCATCTGTGCTTTGGGATGCACAGCAGTAATTAGGGGGAAAATAATAGTTATCACTTCTCATGATAAGAAACGTAGATAGCAAAGGCTTCAGAATCTGGTGGACAATTTAGAGACCATGTAGACACTTTGAATGAAGATGTTAAATCAAACATTATGAAAATAAGGAAGGACATAGATTAAATACAAATACTCAGGTAATCCCATTCAATTATGACCAACCATATTAGAGGGAAATATAACTTGAAATGGGATGCATCAAGTACCTGGGTGTTAACTTAAATCAAAGATATTTCAAAGTTATTTGACCTTAATTGTGGTCCATTGAATGCAAAGATAAAGTCAGACACAGTAAAATGGAACGTTATCCCTTTTTTGAGTTTTAAGTTCCAGAGTAGAGTTGATTTTTAAAATGAGCATTCTGCCTCAAATGCTGTACCTTTTTCAGACTCTTCCAGTGAAAATACCGACCAAATATCCAGATTCTTATGGCAAGGGAAAAAACACCTAGGATCAGGTACAAAGCTTTCAATTAAGAAAGGAATGTGGCGCCTTGGACCTCCCTTATTTTACAAGCAAAAATTACATCAGGGAAGTGGCAGTGGATGTTGGAGACTATGTGGGACAAATGATGCCAGTCACTTACATATTTTTTTGAAGGTTAGCCAGATTATTTTGCCTTATTAGCAGGAAATTCATAAACCTATTAATAATGTATTTGGAGTTGACATTCCATTTAGATGTGATACTGCATACATGGATGACATCTCATTTGAAGGGTGGAAAATCAAGGATACGAAACTAGTACAAATACTCGTGGTAGCAAAAAAAGGCTGTCACGAGGAAGTGGTTAAAATCAGAGCCACCCACCATTGACTTACAGGTAGAAATAATATATGAAATATATGCTATGGAAAGATTGTCATTTTCCCTCAAAGTTGAAAACTAATTTATCTCCGTATTTGGACCACGTGGAATGAGTACATTAAACCTATAAGGTCAGACTTTAAGTAGACTTGATTGAATAATAGTGAGAATATAAAGTTATTTATAATACTTTATTGTACAGTTTGCTCTTTATTTTTTTTTATGTATTTATTTCGATGAAAGCTTCCCATTTTAAATTGTGTATATAACTAACGTTGTAAAAGAACCTCTGGAAGAGCAGGCTGTAAAATGGTTATCAATCATACTGCAAAATACTTTGTTTGAAGTATGCACAATGTTATCTGAATATACTTATACTAATATATGTGGAACTAATGCTTTTCCAAAATAAAATAATGAAAGAATATTAACCTGGGACTATCAAAGTCTGGTCTTCACCACACTAGTTTGTGGAAGTGTGCCATGCCTCGATCAAAGGAACTTTCGGTGGAGCTCAGACAAAAAGTTGTACAAAACCATTTCTATAGAGTTTGGCCTTCACCAATCTACTGTCATGCAGATTGTGTACAAATGAAGGAACATCCAGTTCCAGTTGAACATCTACGTATCTACAAGCCAATGCAAGCAAGGCATTGGCTCTTGTCAATGTTCATAAGTCCACCATCAGACAAACATTAAACTTGAGTGGTGTGTATGGCAGGATAACATGGAGAAAGCCACTTCTCTCCAAGAAGAACATTGCCCACCAACATCACTGAGTTGACGCAGTTTCATATGGTGGAATTGGCCAAAATTCCTCCAAGCCCATGTGTGGGACTGAGCAACAGTAGCTGTGTTTCGATCGCAGGAACTTTCCCCAGGTACTAGCAACCTCTGGAGGAACTGCATCTCCACCGCAGGGACCAGGCACTAAATAAAGTACCAGAGACATTTCCCTGCTCTGGGGTAGTACTTTCAGAAGTACTGGGACTTTCAAGTTCGTGCTAGCTGTGCTTAACATTTCTTATTGGTTGAGTTCCGACCCCGGAGCAGCGGTGGTTTGACCATCTGGATCAATG
The DNA here is from genome assembly GCA_011952105.1 of Coreoperca whiteheadi. Taxonomy (NCBI): domain Eukaryota; kingdom Metazoa; phylum Chordata; class Actinopteri; order Centrarchiformes; family Sinipercidae; genus Coreoperca; species Coreoperca whiteheadi. The sequence goes on from CM022481.1 coordinate 3,956,695, forward strand.
TGTTGCTGGGTCACAAGCAAGCCTTCTCTGGCGCAGCGGTCAGCTACTGTGCTGTTAGATGCCATGGTGGAAGACACAAACGGATGGCCAGTCAGTTGAAGGTAAATCACATATGCCCACATGATGCTTGTTAAATGCTAAACAGCTAACTGTTGTCATGCTATTGCTACCCTAGCCAAAAGCTAATGTTAGCTTCATGCTAACACCATCTGCTAATTATGGTTGCAGAATCGCGGTGTTCCTTAAGACAAGGGATGGCTAAATCGATTGTACAAAATTATATCTTGTTAATTTCGTTGCAGTGAGACACAACGTTTATTTGTTTTTTCACCGTGTTTTTTAGATGACACAGATGAACTGCAGGCTAGAGTCTAGTGTGTTTACTTCTGCGACCTGCAGTCCTCATCCCATGCCTCCTGTTGAAGCAAAGAAACACAGTACTTTGCATATATTTATATTTCTGTAGATAAATAAATAGTTGTGTGTTTCTGAAACATATACTACTCTATCCACCCATCTTATCCGGGGCCGGGTTGAGGGGGCAGCAGTCTAAGCGGAGACGCCCAGACTGCCCTCACCCTAGATACTTCCTCCAGCTCTTCCGGGGGAATACAAAGGCATTCCCAGGCCAACCGAGAGACCTTCTCCCTTCAGCGTGTCCTAAGTCTTCTTCGAGGCCTCCTTTCCTGCCCGGAACACCTCCCCAAGGAGGTCCTGGTTTGATGAATCCAACAAGACAGCATCATCTGCAAAAGCAGAGACGAGATCCTGTGGTCCCCAAACCAGACTCCCTCCGACCCCTGGCTACGCCTAGAAATCCTGTCCATTAAAATAATTAACAGGACCGGTGACAAAGGGCAGTTCTGCTGGAGTTGAACATGCACCAGGAACCTGCAAGTCTAACTTACTGCCGGCAATGCAAACCAAACTCCTGCTCCGGTTGTATAGGGACCGGACAGCCCTTAGCAGAGGCCCCCGGACTCTGTACTCCCAGAGCACCCCCCACATTTCATCCACCCCCAGAGCCCTGCCACCAAGGAGCTTCTCAACTACCTCAGTGACCTCAGCTTGGGGTTCGACGAGTCCACAAATGTGCCCTCGGCCTCTGTTTCCTCAGTGGAAGACGTTTCGGTGGGGTTGAGGAGATCCTTGAAGTACTCCTTCCATCGTCCGAGATGGATGTCTCCAGTTGAAGTCAGTAGATGCACTGCTTCCCCCTCCTGAGGCACCGGACCCTTTGCCAGAATTTCTTCAAGGCCGACCGATAGTCCTTCTCCATGGCCTCACCAAACTCCTCCCAGACTCGGGTTTTTGCCGCTGCAGTGAAAAATCTTTCACTTTCTCTCACGCTGAAAGGAAACTAAGCTTGCTTGGCCTTTCGGTACCTATCAGCAACCTCCGGAGTTCCATGAGCTAACCAGGCTCGATAGGACTCGTTCTTCAGCTTGACGGCATCCCTTTCTTCCAGAGTCCACCACCAGGTTCGGGGTTAAACAATGGAGGTGGAGAACATGCTCCACTCTGACTCAATGTCTCCAGCCTCCCTTGGGATCTGGTTGAAGCTCAGCCGAAGGGGAGACTTGAACATCTCTCTGACTGGAGACTCAGCCAAACGTTCCCAGCAGACCCTAACAGTATGTCTGGGTCTGCCAAGTTTGTCCAACCTGGGGGTGGGGGGCCTGCTTGTGCCATACTGGGCGACGTCATGGTCCTTGGTGTAAAGTGCATCATAAGAATTACATACTACTATGTATGTAAAAACACACTTAATGTTTATGCTTGTTAAAATATGTTAACATTAACGCTCTGAGGAAGTAGTGGCTCTCAATTTCAACATTCTACACTGGTAAGCTCAGTATTTACAACAGGTGAGAGTGCATAGGTTAAAATAAGCAAAGTTGCTTATGTTGAATTGCAGGTGATGTGTTTAAAAAGTTAAAACAATAGTCATGCATCTGTGTGATGGATGTAACCTAATGGGTGTAATTTGCCAGGTCTCTAGACATCGGTGAAAACACAGACAAAAATTCGTCAAAATAAGCTCCTGGGAAAATAAGTTCCTGTTACTTTTGGTTGAAAAGCAGCTAGTGACAGAAAAAGTTTGATAAAAGTTATTGCTACTCAAGGGGTCACACCAGGTACTGAGAGCAAATGTTCACATTTTCCAACAAAGAGAATTCATTTTCGATTATGGTGCTCAGTAAAAAATTAAAAAGCATGTTTTTTTATTTATATGGTGATGACTCAGATACTTTGCATAACAATGAGAACACACAAAAGGTGATTTCTGCCAAACCCTCTGATGGTTCTTTAGGATTTTTGTCAGACAGGAGTCTAGGTGGAGAGAGAGTATGGCATTTAAGAATGAGAAAAGTGAACAACAGAACCAGGTTTTTGGTTAGAAAAGCAAATTTAATCGACAAAGTTAGAGACTGCTGGCCAATTCTCTAGTTTTGAGTGGTTTTTGGTGGTGGTTTGAAGGTCTAGGAAAAACTACAGGTCCCCCACAAGTTAGAACAGCTTAGGTGGTAATCCTTGAAGGATAGAGCCAGCAGGTCATCCTCTAATCGGAAGATCGGCGATTCGATTCCCGGCTTCCCCAAGCCCGCGTGCCCAAGTGTCATTGGGCAAGATGCTGATCCCCAAATTGCTCCCGAAGGACGTGGTGTGTGTGTGTGTGTGAGAGAGAGAGAGAGAGAATTGGCATTAGTTACTGTCTGATGAGCAGGTGGGAACTTACATGGCAACCTCTGCCATCAGTTTAAGAATGTCAGTGTGTGAATGGGTAAATGATGACAGGGAGTGTAAAGCGCGTTGAGTCGTCAGATGACTAAAAGGCGCCATATAAATGCAGTCCATTTATCATTTACAACTATAACTCAGTACCTAATATTTATAACAGAGCCTCCAGCTGTTGGGTTGGGATACTCATGCTCACAACACTAGAACTAGTGTTGCAGAATTTTGCTTGCTGAGGTTTAATACCAATATGGGTACTTTTTCCTCTAGGGAATACCTTTTGTACATTGAAAAAAATAAAAAAGATAATGACCACAGTCTAATATTATTGAACTGCTATTTTAATTAATTGCTACCTCTCATTAATGGAACTAAAAGTAGGGCCTTTTGTGTTCTTCAAGCCTGTATTTGTGCACGTATTGAACATTTTAAATTCTGTCTTTTCTTGCATTCATTGGCTGCCTTCATTTACCATTTGTATTACTGAGTTGTTTGGAAAGACCTTTTCCACTGTTTTTGTGAATGTGGACTAAAACTCGGTTCAGTCTTTGACTCCTCTGTCCCACACAGGTGCTGTCCATATTCAGGAAGGTTTTTGGAGAGGACTTTGAGCCTTACAGCGGTTCCAGACAGTTCCACATCACTCCACTCAACCTGCAGGTTTGTCAAAACAACAAAACCTCGTCCTGTTTTTCAGCAGCAAATGTTATAAATTGTATGGAGAAAGTATTTCTTCTTTCATGCATTGCCCATGTAGGTGGGCTTCTCAGTCTTGCAGCGCAGCGGTGGAGCCCCTGTGGCCCTGGACCCCCCACTGACCATCACACACCAGGCACTGCGGCCCCTTGAGTCCCTGATGAAGTGTGTGGAGATGGGCTGGATGACGATATTGGTTGGCCCCACGGCCAGCGGAAAGACAAGTCTGGTGAGGCTGCTGGCTCTGCTGACAGGACACCGTCTCAGGGTCATGGCCATGAACAGTGCCATGGACACTACAGAGCTGCTAGGAGGCTTTGAACAGGTAACCAGGTAGTCAGAGTGCTACACTGGCTAGAAAAAGTATTCATACCCTTAAACCTTTCCACTTTTTTCATGTTGCAACCTCAAACATAAATCTAATTTATTGGGATTTCATGTGATAGACCAACACAAAGTAGCGCATAATTGTCATGTGGAAGGAAAATGATACATTGTTATCAACATTTTTTACAAATTCAAATCTGAAATGTGTGCTGTGCAAAAGTATTCAGCCCCCTTTACTCTGTTACCCCTAAATACAATCCAGTGCAACCAATTGCCTTCAGAAGTCACCGAATTAATAAATAGAGTCCAACTGTATGTAATCTAAGGCCTCAGAGGTTTGAGATAGAGAACATTTGTGAACAAACAACACTGTGAAGCCCAAGGAACACACCAGACAGATCAGGGATAAAGTTTTGGAGAAGTTTAAAGCAGGGTTAGGTTATAAAAAAAAATATAACTACATTACGTTATATTTATGCTTGTGGTTATGTGGAAAAAATGGGAAAAGTTCAAGGGGTATGAATACTTTTGCAAGCCACTGTAGTCTGCCAAGTCTCTTTCATTGTCTGAAGGAATGAGACCGCATCACTCTGCACTCTGTTTTTTTTTTTTTGTTTTTATATTCCAGGTGGATATCATGCGGCCATGGCAACAAGTACTGGAGAGTGTGGACTACATAGTTGCCATGGTAATAAGGCGTGGCCTGATGTCACTGGATGTTGGCATCCAGGACACAGAGTTCCTGCTGCAGACGTGGGGTCTCTTCTGTCACTGGCTGAAGGAGGAAGGATTGCAAACAACTGGCGGAACTATCAACTCTGAGGCACTGAACAAGCTGGAGGTCATCATCCTCCTCCTGCAGAAACTCAACACCAAACTCAAAGTGTTCACTGGTAATGGTCAAGTACTGTGTGATAACAGTTTTTCTTATTTTTATTTTTGCCTTAATATTATTATTTGTACGTGCAATGTGTTAAGAATGTGTTCTCAGTGCTGTAAAAATCTTGTGTTTGGCCTCCAGACATGTCCAAACTCCAGATGGACTTCACACTGCTGAAGGAGCGTCTGGCTCAGCTGGAGGACGGCTGGACAAACGGAGGCTTTGAGTGGTTGGACGGAATGCTGGTCCAGGCCCTGCAGGCTGGTGACTGGCTGCTCATGGACAATGTCAATTTCTGCAGGTGAGGAAAAGTGAAGTGTTCTATGCGTATTTTTATTTGCTTGTGTCTATCTATTTGTGAAAAAAGATTTCATTTGGGATTTTGCTCTTACATGGGATTTGGAAATAATAGACACATCACTGGGCAGGGTTTCAAAGAGGGATAATTGTTTGAAAGGCATCAAAGGGCGGCTGTGGCTTGGTGGCAGAGTGGTTCGTCTACCTATCGGAAAGTCTGCGGTTCGATCCCGTCTTCCCCCAGCCATGTGTCGAAGTATCCTTGAGCAAGATACTGAACCCCAAATTGCTCCCAAAGTTGTGCCTTCAGTGTGTGAGTGTGTGTGAATGATTAGTTTAATTTGTACTGATCGGCAGGTAGCTCCTGCCATCAGTGTATGAATGGATGGGATTAGATTCCTGTAACACAAACATCTGATGTTTGTGCCCCACTAAACTGTCCAGTCACACCCGTTTGGCTGTGAAATCAGTCTTGTTCAGATGTTTTGTTTTTTTTTAACATAAAAAATGGGTAAATGTAATGTGAAAGCGCTTTGAGTAGTCATACAACTAGAAAGGCCCTATACAAGTACAGTCCATTTACATCAAAGACCACATACATCATAACAACTGAGGGCCAGCTATGCAGCATTTATTGTAATAAATCATTTGACTAATAGTGGAATTGGTATTTTTGCTTCTTAAAATACTTACATAAATAAATAGCAACTAGATAAACTATACTGTTCTTTAACAATAAAAAAATCCATTTAATTAACCATTCAAGACAGTCATGTCTGGATAGGGACAGTTCACCCAAAAATACATATTTTCCCCCACTACTACTGCACTACTTACTGTAGTGCTATTTATCCATGTAGATTAGGGCTGCATTATATGGTTAAAAAAAATAATATTGTGATTATTTTGACAGAGATTGCAGTATAATTCACGATTAGTGGGAATGATAATTTTTGCGTCACAATTTTCATTTTTGCTCAAAGCGCCAAAACAAATTATTTGAAAATCTCAACAGCAATGTCTCTTTCCAGAAATCATGACCCAGTCACTCAGTTTCATGTAGTAACTATTTTCTTTCTACCAATTGTTCCTACATGAAACTGTTCACTACAACAACTGTGGATTATGTTGAGTAACTGGCTTGATATATGGGATGAAACATTGCTATTGAGTTTTTCAAATTCTTTTTTTTTTTGGCACTTTGAGCTCCAAAAGCTGAGTGCCATATAGTGCCATTATTTTCAAGAAAGGCATACATCTCTACGCCGGACATCTCAGAAACTAAGCAACATACACCAAAACAATCTAGATGTATGAGTAGCACTACAGGTAAGAGGAAAAATGTTTTTGATTTTTGGGATGAACTTTCCCTTTAACCTGTTATCTTCTATTAAAATTCTTGTGTGTAGAGATGTTTGGGAAAATATGCAATTTTGGTATTGGCTTCAACAAATCAAATCAGAAGCCCATTGCTAGAAGTTGAAGCTTGTTAGATAGATATTTACAGAGCCTATGCATGTCTGGAAACTGTTTTGAGATAACATTTTGAAACAAGAAGTGCTAAGATCCATAGATGAAGAGAAATCTCAGAAGATCAACAACTGAAGTCAAGCCTGAAAGAAACACTTTAAGAGAATGTTGCAAATTGCACTGATCATGTATTATGTACTTAGCGCCTCTGTCCTGGATCGCCTCAACGCTCTGCTGGAGCCCGGTGGATATCTCACCATCAACGAACGCGGCGTCATAGACGGGAAGACCCCCAAAATCACCCCACATGCTAACTTCAGGTAGTATGCATAATTAGACCTTGTTCACTTTTTTGTTGAAGTCATTAAAGAAGTTCATGCTCAGCTGGTGTGTGTGTGTGTGTGTGTGTGTGTGTGTGGCTGTGCAGGTTGTTCCTGACCATGGACCCTGTACATGGGGACCTCTCCAGAGCCATGAGGAACAGAGGGGTGGAGGTATACATCCCAGGGGAACATGAGGGGATCTGCTGGGACACACTGGACCTGAAGACCCTGCTTCACACTGCAGGGTTGCCCGGGGACTGTGTGTGTGATCTGCTGATTGAAATACATAAAAGCATCAAATCTGCTATCTGGGGTAACTACTGAATAATGACAACAAATAAATATGCTGTCTGTCAGTTTGTACTGTTAATTAAAAAAAACTCTGGCTTCTGTCTCTCAGATTCCCCTGCCTCATCAGTGGCCTCCCTCCTCCATGCTGCCACCCTGTTGTCCTGCCAGCTGCAGAGAGGTGTAGATTTACCTAGCGCCCTACAGCATGCCTGTGGAGAGGCCTATTCACTCAGCCAACGCACCACTGTCAGCCAAAAGGTATTAACACCCCCCTTATCAATGCATTCCCAACTGTAATATGTTCCTGTCTCACCATCATTTGTCAATGTAGGGACCTCTTTTTTTGTGTGTGTAAATGTGTATACACACACACACACACACAATATATGTGTGTATAATATAATCAAAACTAGAGTGCACATTCATGCTCTCCAGAGGATTAATAAACAATGCATTGTTGTCCCTCCAGCAAGCCCAGCTAGTGATTGAGCAGCACCTGGCCATCCTGGACACAGAGGACTGGGGCAGTGGGTTGCTGTGTGCTGGAGTTTGGCCTGACGGCTTCCCCTCTGCCCTCCTCTCCACGGAGGATTCCTGCTTCTCCACTGTCCTCCGAGATGGACAGGTCCTCTTATTTTGCCTGAACACCCTCAGCCTGCAGGGCAAACGGTAAGAATGGTAACAACACAATCACGAGTCTGCAGCGGAAAAGAACAACACATTACTACCTATGTTAATTTCATGGAATATAGAATTATAGAAAAAGATAATAAAGGAAATAAAGTTGAACCTGAAGTTGAAATACTGAAAGCAGCTAAAGGGGCAGTAGGAACAGAATTACTCAAAAAAAGGTTGAAATTATAGTTAAAATGGAACTCCTAAAAGGGGTGGAAGTTCAGTTCAGCCTAAGTGTAAACACTGAATGTTTACACTTGGTTGTGTTGGTTTTAAATGTAAGTGCTGAGTGAAGTTGAAGTATTAGTTCACATGAATAAGCTGTAAGAATTCTGTGTAAACACTGAAGATTTAGTAAAAGTTCAAGCACTAAAAGGAGTTTAAAAAAACAGTTAAAAACACTATAAACTGAAAGATGTCACTTGTAATGTCAGCTGAAGTGTAGGCACCTACAGACACATAAGACCTGAAAGGCTTTGTATTGTCAGTCTAACTGTAAGCATTGAAAAGAGATTAAACGATAAAAGTAGTGGACGCGTCGGTTGAAGTGTAAGCGCTGAAAGCAGTTTAACTGTCTGTTAAAGTGATAGAATTGAAAACATTTGAAATACCAGTTAAAGCCATTAAGGTTAATAATTTAGGAAATAATTACACCAATTGTGTTGTGCACAGGAATCGTCCACTAAGTCTGAGTGACCTGCAAAGGGCGTTGCAGAACAGTGGTGTTCATGAAGGCCTAGTGTTCTCTGGTGGAGTGGTGGATTTGGCAGAGGGAGATGCTCTGAGGCTGATCCCCACAGCAGTGAGACAGCTCACAGAGAGAGCCTCTCATGGAGACTGGATCCTCCGCAGCAGCTGGCTCTCACACCTGGGGAAGAGCTACAAATTTGCCCCTGGTTTGTTACTCTGCACACACAAACACTCACAATACCCGAACATTGACGACATACAAGTACAATGGTTTTATACTCTTCCAAAACAGGGTATTTATGTGCAGTGACAGTAGAATTCCTTGGCAAGAATATGTTTTTGTCAAACTGCAAATATTCGAGACATTGGCATTGCAGTAGGCGATCTCTCAGTTCAGAGTGATCCGTCCATGTGTTTTACAATTTATATCATAATCCAACTACCTTGCAGAAGTTAAAAAGGGAGTTTTCTTTTGTCAGGATTGTCCAGCGCTATCCAGTACTTTTGATCCTAAATCAGGGTGATTCTTGACTCTTCCAGATCCAGCTTTGGTCCAGATGGAGGCAGGAAACAGAGCTCTGAAGGCTGTGTTTGGTTGCAAACTTTCTTCCAAGGGCAAGTCACTAGCAGAGTTGCTTCAGCCTCACAGCATAGGTAAACTCTTTGGTTGTCTTGTTCTTCTGTTAAAAGATACTGCCCCTGTAATCCCTGACCAGAATATCAAAAGCACTACCTACAAATATAAATAAATGTGTTATGTGTAACATAAAACGTCTAAAATTTGAGATTCAAATTAGAATTCAAAAATGAATAGTCATGAAGGTAAAGCAGTGTTCATAACAATGCTAGTTTATGGTATGCTCAATGCAAGTGAAGGTATTTAGTGAATTGATTTTTTTTCTTGATAAATTTCAATACACAATATAGAGTTCATTACTTAAGCATGATAGAACAAAAATAAGTTAAATGCAAACTACAAAATAGTAGGGAATACTACCTCTTTTCCAGTGGTGTAGATGATGTTCATGTTGATTGTGTTAGCAGCCATGTAGGGCATTTTCATCACATCACAATTTAAAGATAATCTTGTCAGCAACTCCATGATTGTTACCACATTTCATTTTAAAGCTGATTAAGTTTTGGGTGCAGTACATTCCCTACTTTTCTATCAGACATTTGACTTATATTGCAACCTGCTGCTGCCATTTTGAAGGAGTTTTAACCACTGTCTGTTATATTGCCAGATGAATACAGGATTCTGGTGGACATGCGATGGAACAAGCAATACCTGGATATTTTAGCTAACAAGTGTAACTTTGAGGATGAGGAAAGGTACATGGAGTTTCTGGAGGCACTGAATGCAGTCGCAAACAGGTACAGTAGGACCAGTGCCATTCAACCATATCCTGCTTACCATGTGCAGATTTTTTTCTTTGGGGAAGGTTACCCATACACTGCTCAAGGATAAAGACTGCAGTAGAGCAAATCTACACATGTGCAAGTGGAACACTAACAAATCAAGTGCAAAACACAATGCAATATTAAGAATTTGAAATGTATTACATAGTGTCATTCTAAAATGTTTGGGGAAAAAAATATCGTCTTGACTTTTTTAGAGTTCTGGAATGGTTGGAAATTTATTAAAAAAACAATTTGGTCCTTTCCATGCAAAGTAATCTTGTATTAAATTAATGAACCATAAAGTAAAAGATAAAGAATTTATTTTGACTCTTGGTCACGTAAAAGGTGTATAGAGTGCGAGTGATTTTGTTTGTGTGTTTGTTAGGATTGTTCTGATGATGGACAGAGAGGAGAGGTCTGTCATCTGCACCTGTGCAATCAACATGTCTGCTCAGAGCTGTGCCCTGAGAATAGCCACAGCCTTTAGCAAAGGTATACGCAGCACACTTTGGGTAATATGAACATAAAGAAGCAATAGCACACTTCTCGATAACGGACACGCATCTGTACAACGGAGTTACAGTTCGCAACAAAATCAAAATGTCTACCCACTGAGCTATGCAGCATGGTGTGTAACTCAGACTGAGTTAGTGCAGCATGTATTTTCCTCTTCTCACAGGGACAGTGGATATTGGTCACCTGCCACACCCAGTGCTGATGCACCTGCGAACCTTTTTTGACCTGTGGGACTCATTCATCCTGCAGGCTGTGCAGAGCGGACAGCCCTACATCTCAGACCACATAATGTTTGAGGTCAGAGTTCACACATTATAATTTTGAGAAGTCACTCACTTTATCATTAAGAATGCCATTCTTAATACTGCTATTACCACTGGTGCTATTAATGCTACAACTGCTGCTGGTTTTTATTTTTTTCTATTTTTCTCCTTGTGAAATTGGTACTGTAGCCTACACTGTAAGAGTTAAGCAAGGAAAATTCACAAGGGAGATAAAGACTGGTGCACAAACCTCAGACACCAAAAATGACTAATGTCCACCAGCAGGTGGCGCTATAATCAAGCTAAGATACTTGATTATAGCGTACTATGTGGGAGGTGGTCCCTCCCATATAGTACGTCACACATTTGAAAACTTTACATGCATGCGTTCCCTGAATTGAGCTGCATCTGGTAACATAGGGCATACACATTTCTGCTTATAATTTATTCGCAAATCACGAAAAATATGCAAACCTACTTTTTTGATCTCCTGCTAGGCCATGAGTCCGATCTACACGAAGGTTTCCACGTAGAATCTATGGACCCTCATGGTGAAAAGTTATTAAAATAACTTTGATAATCTAAAAAGTTCGCAAGTAATAAAGGATAAACTTACTATAGTTTGCAGTAAAATGGGAAGTGATGTCATATCTCCACATAGGATTGTCCAAATAACATGAAATTTTGGCCAGTACTTTCCCATGCCCCACTGAGGCCCAGTGAAAAATCTGGTGCCAATCGATCACTAGGTGGTGCTCTAGTTGCAAAACAATGAAATATGCTAAAATTATTTTCTAAACTACTCTTTCTGATATTAATATTTTCCAATCCCTGTGTTGATCTCCACCTGCGACTTCCACAGCGCTCGTGGTACTGCAGGTCCGACTTGCATTGCCTCTGTGGGCCATGTTGCGACTTCCACCGGAGGCTTCGACCCCGTTAATACTTGCTTGCAGTTCTAGTTATTGTTGTCATTGCTACTATTACTGCTACTACTATTATTACTGCTACTACAAGCAAGCTACTGCCAATTCAAGAGTGGCAGGTTTATGCAGGAAGCACAGCTTTTCCACATTGTAAACATCTTAAAAAAAAAAAAACAATAATAATAAAAAGGCAATTGATTGATTTATTTTTATATTTAGTTATATTTAAAAAAAATGTAACTTAATGAGTGATGTCACTGGCAAAACCTCTGTCTTCTCTACTAAACCATGTATTCTCTACTCTATCAAGCTAGCTATTAGGTTTATGCTACAGCTTTGTTCTGAACCATTATTACATTTGACTGAAGTCCAATCAAACACGTTTTTCTGTCTTATCAAAACATGTCATCTTTAGCAATATATCGCTACTTAGTTACCGTATATAGTCACAGACATTAACTCGTGGTAAACCTTCAGGGGAAACTTTCAACTTATCCGGTGGAAAACCAGAATTTAACATTTTGCAAATGTAACAACTGAAATTGTTTGGTTTGGAGGGTGTACCAAAACTACAAGTACTTAACAAAACAGTTTGGTGTGAATACGTGTAACATTACATTTAGACTCCTATTAATGTTATAATGTTTAGGCAGAATGGGCTAAGATGCTCACACATTAGCTTCCACTCAACTGACAAGGTATCAAAGCAGCTAAGCGATAATGTAGCAAACGAGTATGATAAGCATGAGTGACGTGACGGTTCTCGCAGAAGAGGAAAATATGGGGATGTTGATTATTTACCCTCTAGCTTTGCATCTCAACTAGGTAACAATGTAGCGTGAAGTCAATACTCAAAAGACTCAAACCACCACGGCATCGTTGTCCGCTGAGCTGCAGAATGAATTGCATGAGATGCTTTGATGCGTACCTTTCAATCTGCTACATTACGGACTGTAATGACAAACTATTGCTGGCTAGCTACATCGCTAACATAGCAAACAGATAGGATAAGCATAAGCGAAATCGACATAACGGTTGTCAGAGACTAAGTTATATTGAAAAGGGAAAATGATGGGGTCATTGTTTATTAACTGTCCGGCAATGTATTTCACAAACTAGTTAGCAGACCCTGCACCTCCATCTGCTCAGCTGTGATGGGTATTCTGCCACGTGTGCTGCAGACAGTGCTGAGAGTATTGTAAACAATGGAGTCTAAGCGCGCTTTGCTGGACAAACCTTGTGATTACACCATTTCTAAATAACTCCAAGCATCTTTTCTGCATTATGTTCTGTAAAAACAGTTTTAATATTGGGTCATATCGGGCAACATATACATTGATACTAATTATATCTGTGATAGGCGATAAATCGGTCGGGTTCTAGCTGCTACTAATACTACTGTTACTATTTCGGCCAGGACTACTTTTCTACCACTAGTACTACTGCTACTACCACTACTTCTGCTGCTGCTATTGCTACTACTACCACTACTAGCAACAACAATAATACCTATACCTCTACTACTGCTTCTTATTTTGCTACCTATTGTATACCACCTCCTCTACTTCTTCTCCTACAGTATTAAAACCATTTCTACTGCTTGTATGTGTTAGCTAGGTAATTGAACAGGGCAGTCATAACAGTTAGAGTAGAATGAAATGGAATGAAGTAAGATGTTGCGAAACCCATGACCTGGGTAGAATTACTCCAAAATTCCATCCATCCATCCATCCATCCATTTCCTACCGCTTATCCGGGGCCGGGTCGCGGGGGCAGCAGTCTAAGCAGAGACGCCCAGACTTCCCTCTCCCCAGACACTTCCTCGAGCTCTTCCGGGGGAATACCGAGGCGTTCCCAGGCCAGCTGAGAGACGTAGTCCCTCCAGCGTGTCCTAGGTCTTCCCCGGGGCCTCCTCCCGGTTGGACATGCCCGGAACACCTCCCCAGGGAGGCGTCCAGGAGGCATCCGGGACAGATGCCCGAGCCACCTCAGCTGACTCCTCTCGATGTGGAGGAGCAGCGGCTCTACTCTGAGCTCCTCCCGAGTGACCGAGCTCCTCACCCTATCTCTAAGGGAGCGCCCAGCCACCCTGCGGAGGAAACTCATTTCGGCCGCCTGTATCCGGGATCTTGTCCTTTCGGTCATGACCCAAAGCTCATGACCATAGGTGAGAGTAGGAACGTAGATCGACTGGTAAATAGAGAGCTTTGCCTTGCAGCTCAGCTCTTTCTTTACCACGACAGACCGGTACAACGACTGCATCACTGCAGAGGATGCACCGATCCACCTGTCGATCTCCCGCTCTGTCCTTCCCTCACTCGTGAACAAGACCCCAAGATACTTAAACTCCTCCACTTGAGCCAGGCGCTCTCCACCAACCTGAAGGGGACAAGCCACCCTTTTCCGGCTGAGAACCATGGCCTCGGACTTGGAGGTGCTGATTCTCATCCCCGCCGCTTCACACTCGGCTGCAAACCGTCCCAGTGCAAGCTGAAGGTCCTGATTTGAAGAAGCCAACAGGACAACATCATCTGCAAAAAGCAGAGACGAAATTCTGTGGTCCCCATACCGGACTCCCTCCGGCCCCCGACTGCGCCTAGAAATCCTGTCTATATAAACAATGAACAAGACCGGTGACAAAGGGCAGCCCTGCCAGAGTCCAACATGCACCGGGAACAGATCTGACTTACTGCCGGCAATGCGAACCAAACTCCTGCTCTGGTCATATAGGGACTGGACAGCCCTTAGCAGAGGGTCCCGGACCCCATACTCCCAGAGCACCCCCCACAGGTCGCCACGAGGGACACAGTCGAATGCCTTCTCCAGATCCACAAAGCACCTGGACTGGTTGGGCAAACTCCCATGAACCCTCCAGCAACCTGGAGAGCGTATAGAGATGGTCCAGTGTTCCACGACCGGGACGAAAACCGCATTGTTCCTCCTGAATCCGAGGTTCGACTATCGGCCGAATTCTCCTCTCCAGTACCCTGGCATAGACTTTTCCGGGGAGGCTGAGGAGTGTGATCCCCCTGTAGTTGGAACACACCCTCTGGTCCCCCTTTTTAAACAGAGGGACCACCACCCCAGTCTGCCAGTCCAGAGGCACTGTCCCCAGCCGCCACGCGATGTTGCAGAGGCGTGTCAACCAAGACAGCCCCACAACATCCAGAGACTTGAGGTACTCAGGGCGGATCTCATCCACCCCCGGTGCCTTGCCACCGAGGAGCTTCTCAGCTACCTCAGTGACCTCAGCCCGGGAGATCGACGAGTCCGCAACCGAGCCCTCAGCCTCTGCTTCCGCAATGGAAGACATGCCGGTGGGGTTGAGGAGATCCTCGAAGTACTCCTTCTACCGTTCAAGGATGTCCCCAGTCGAAGTCAGCATATTCCCACCCCCACTGTAAACAGTGTGTGCAGGGCACTGCTTCCCCCTCCTGAGGCGCCGGATGGTTTGCCAGAATTTCTTCGAGGCCGACCGACAGTCCTTCTCCATGGCCTCACCGAATTCCTCCCAGACCCGGGTTTTTGCCTCTGCAACCACCCGGGCTGAGGCTCGCTTGGCCCTCCGGTACCCATCAGCTGCCTCCGGAGTCCCCCGAGCCAGCCAGGCTCGATAGGACTCTTTCTTCAGCTTGACGGCATCCCTTACTTTCTGGGTCCACTACCGGGTTCGGGGATTGCCGCCACGACAGGCACCAGAGACCCTGCGGCCACAGCTCCGAGCGGCCGCGTCAACAAAAGAACATGGTCCACTTGGACTCAATGTCTCCAGCCTCCCTCGGGATCTGGTTGAAGCTCTGCCGGAGGTGGGAGTTGAAGATCTCTCTGACTGGAGACTCTGCAAACGTTCCCAGCAGACCCTCACTGTATGTTTGGGTCTGCCAAGCCTGGCCAACTTCCTCCCCTGCCATCGGATCCAACTCACCACCTGGTGGTGATCAGTTGACAGCGCCGCTCCTCTCTTTACCCGAGTGTCCAAGACATACGCCTGAAGGTCAGATGAAACAACCACAAAGTCGATCATCGACCTCCGACCTAGGGTGTCCTGGTGCCACGTGCACTGATGGACACCCTTATGCTTGAACATGGTGTTCGTTATGGACAAACCGTGACTAGCACAGAAGTCCAATAACAGAACACCACTCGGGTTCAGGACGGGGGGGCCGTTCCTCCCAATCACGCCCCTCCAGGTATCACTGTCGCTGCCCACGTGAGCGTTGCAGTCCCCCAGTAGAACAACGGAGTCCCCGGTCGGAGCACTTTCCAGCACCCCTACCAGAGACGCCAAGAAGGTCGGGTACTCTACACTGCCATTCGGCCCGTAAGCACAAATAACAGTGAGAGACCTATCCCCAACCCGAAGGTGCAGGGAAACGACCCCCTCGTTCACCGGGGTGGACTCCAACACATGGCGGCTGAGCTGGGGGGCTATAAGCAAGCCCACACCAGCCCGCCATCTCTCACCGCAGGCAACTCCAGAGTAGTAGAGTCCAGCCTCTCAGAAGTTGGGTTCCAAAGCCCAAGCTGTGCGTGGAGGCGAGCCCGACTATCTCTAGTCGGTATCTCTCAACCTCCCGCACCAGCTCAGGCTCCCCCACCCCCCCAAGCGAGGTGACATTCCATGTCCCTAGAGCCAGATTCCGTGTCCGGGGATTGGGTCGCCGAGGCCCCCGCCTTTGACTGCCACCCAATCCACAAAGCACCGGCCCCCTATGGTTCCTCCTGCAGGTGGTGGGCCCACGGGAGATCGGCCCCACGTTGCTCATTCGGGCTGAGCCCGGCCGGGCCCCATGGGGCAAGATCCGGCCACCAGGCGCTCGCATTTGAGCCCCAACCCCGGGCCTGGCTCCAGGGTGGGGCCCCGGTTGCGCCGTACCGGGCGACGTCACGGACCTAGTTTTAAAATTCTTCATAAGGGGGATTCGAACCGCTCTTTGTCTTGCCTGTCACCCAGGACCTGTTTGCCTTGGGAGACCCTACCAGGGGCAATAGCCCCAGACAACATAGCTCCTAGGTTCATTCAGGCACGCAAACCCCTCCACCACAATAAGGTGGCGGTTCAAGGAGGGGTACTCCAAAATTATGAAGGAAATTCCAAGCCTCAGAGGTAAAACAGGTTTCTTATAAAATTCAAACTTTGCCTTACTCTACCTGCCGTGTGTGTGTGTGTGTGTGTGTGTGTGTGTGTGTAGATCCTGCAGCTGCTGCAGTGGCTTGACCATTTCTGGGATGTGTGCAGCACACTTCCGGCTGACTCTCAGGGCATCTCTGTGCTGTCTCTGCACTGGCAGTGGGTGCAGAAACACCTCATCCTTCGACTGCCCCAGCTGCTGCTGGGAGAGACCGACCCCACATTCGAGTAAACACTTTTTTTCTCCACACTACACTATATGACATTTTCAATGCAGTTGGTCAATTTCTATCATTGCAAATATGGGTCTTGCATACAATGTTTTTATCTTACATATTACTAATGTGTTACAGTTGTGTTACAGGAATTTTATTTTTCAATGTCTACTGTTAATATATTTCCACTTACTAACACTTATGACTGTGACAGAGGTCACCAGGAGCTACAAGCAGTCTCTGCAGCCATCCAGACTGTTCTGTCCACCCCGGTATCTGTAGCAACTGCTCTGAAGGGCATCCAGAAAACCCTAGGGAAAGCTCTGCCATTCAAGGTCTGGAGACACTTCATCAGCTCTACTATACTGTCAGGCCTAGTCTTTGTAGATATTCATCATCAGTTGTTCTTTTTATGTTTACTGTCTTTTGTATGGTCTGTCTTGTCTAATATGGTTGCCCTTCTAAAAATAAGAAAGTATTTAAAAGCCAGTTTAGTGGAATGTTTAGTGTCTTTTCTGAGATTGTCTAAATCACTTCACAAGTCACATTCATCTTCTTCTCCAGTTGGACTCAGTGGTTGAGTGCGCATCTCGGCTCAGGCTCCTGAGTAAAGCCCTGGATGTTAGTGATCTAAGGCTGGGCGGCACCACAGGTCCTTGGAGGCAGGAGCTGGTCCGACTTCAGAGTGCTGGTCTCGGGCTGGACATTAAAGAGAGCCTGCTAGAAGCCTGGGGCCTCGTTCTGCTGGCAAACAACCAACTGGATCCACAGACGTCTGGTGAGCTTGTGAAGACACAGAAAGACCTTTTACCTGTGTACCTGACTTTCTGTGGTGGCTATTGCTGGCCACCACAATATCTTGCATTCGTGGTTCTCGGCCAACTCGGGCTGGCACCCTTAAACAAACTAGATCTGCAAGCAGGTATTAACAGGGTCCAAGCTTCCGGTGCAAGTCGCAACACAGGGCTTACTGAGGCAATGCAAGTCGGACCCACAGTCCCATGATCGTGATGCAAGTCAAAATAATTTTACTTAAGTAGAAGTAAAAAGTGGTCATTCAAAAAATTCCTTAAGTAAGAGTAAAAAAGTATTCGGTGAAAAAATTACTCAAGTTCTGAGTTACTGTTTCATCGTAATTCTTTTTTTTTTTTTTCTTTTTTTTGTTTGTCTTTTTGTGTTGGTGGGGTTTTTTGTGTTTTTTGTGGTTTGTGTTTTTATTTATTTTTTTTTATCAATTGGAGGGGAAAAAAGAAAGGGTTGTTTTTA
>CM022481.1:3975198-4001907 GCA_011952105.1 Coreoperca whiteheadi
TGTAAGTGGTATGAGTTAAAGAAATTCGTCACCTTTTTTGTTACTTTTTTTTTTTAATTCTGGTTTTTTTTTTTCTTTTTTTTTTTTTAAAGAAACCATGTGATCAGACAGACAAAAATACCATCTTGACTATTCATAATATGCCATAGTTGGTAGCAACTGTTAATTAATTCATCCATCGAAAACGTATTGTGGTCCACTTAGCTTATGGCACCATCTATTGAAATGTTTAACACTAAAAGGGTCTATATGAAAGACTTCTTCTTCTTCTCCTTTCGGCTGCTCCCTTTCAGGGGTCGCCACAGCGAATCATGCGCCTCCATCTAACCCTGTCCTCTGCATCCTCTTCACTCACACCAATTAACTTCATGTCCTCTCTCACTACATCCATAAATCTCCTCTTTGGTCTTCCTCTAGACCTCCTGCCTGGCAGCTCCAACCTCAGCATCCTTCTACCAATATATTCACAGTCTCTCCTCTGAACATGTCCAAACCACCTCAATCTGGCCTCTCTGGCTTTATCTCCGAAACATCTAACATGAGCTGTCCCTCTGATGTACTCGTTCCTGATCCTGTCCATCCTCGTCACGCCCAAAGAGAACCTCAACATCTTAAGCTCTGCCACCTCCAGCTCAAAGACACTTTTATTTATTTTTTATTTTTTTAAGACTGGAATTCTGTAAACTAACAAGACTGAGACTAAAATTCACCTAACCACAGCAAAAAATGAATTTAGCTAAAACGTACATGTTTCCTCAGGTTTGACATTGAGTTTTTTATGCCGAACTGTCCTTTTGTTTTGGGAGACAGAAGACAGCTCATAATATAACTGTTATTTGTACTCTGTTAAAAGAAAACATGTTTTTTATTTGCAGCCAGGGGTGTTCATCCTTTTCCGTTTGAAAATTGGAAACAGTTGCCTCTGCCATTTTTCATGTATTTTTTTGCCCTGAGTTTGTGAGATTGGTGAAACAGAGTTACGTGATAATTGTTGCTACGTCTAAATGGTGAAATAGAGTCATGTGGTAGATGTACTGACAGCATCTCTCTGGCAAAAATAAAGCATAGAATATGTGGAATAAATAAAAAAATTCAATACAATTTTTTTTAAAAGTAATGAGTCGAGTGTAGCCCAATGTAGCGGAGTAAGAGTAGCGCTTCTTCTTCACAAATCTACTCCAGTACAAGTACGGTGCAGGAAAACTACTCTTAGGAGTACATTTTTTCCAAAAGGTTACTCAAGTAAGTGTAATGGAGTAAATGTAACTCGTTACTACCCACCTCTGAGACACACACACTCACAAACTCTCACACTCAGACACATATGCGCTCACTCTTTCCCTGTTGCGTTTGCGTTTTCGATTTATTAAGTGTGAAATGCTCCCACACCTTGGATTACTTGGGTTGTACTAATTTCTCTGCCTCCGTCGCGTGTTTCAGAAAAATGTAACAGGTCTCTCTGATGGTCTGTCTGCTACCCCCGCTCTGCTGTTTTTATTTCTGCTCCGTTCTGCTTCGCGCTCAACCACACTTTTTTTATACTCAAACATCTCCACGTCTTATGGTGAGTGGTGTAAATAATTGCACAACACAACGAATCGATAATGAAATTCGTTGCCAACTCTTTTAATAATCGATTTTATCGATTAGTTGTTGCATTCTTAGAAAGAAGGCAGCTTCTGTGTTGCGGCCTAACCCTTTATCCTTTCATCGGGGGTCTGATCAAGCAGATTTACTTGGGGAGCAAGCAGCTTTCTGCTGCTGGCTAAAGCAAAGCCAGGAGGAATAGAGGGAGGGCAGCGGTCGATGACCTGTTTTGTTGACATGGTGACTTCCGAGTCACACATCCTGACAGACGTAAATGGCTGCATTCACTTTCTTAGGATTGTGAGACAAAAGGGAATGCAGTCCTTAAAACAAAGTTCATTTAAATTCTCTCATATGAATTAACTCATCAGTTGAGTCTGAAAATCATAGTCAAGAAATTTGCCTATCATCCCATCAGGATAATCCCCCTTGGTTGTAATGACCCTATATGCCCATGCCACCCTCAGGACAAACTTTACATCTTTAGCCAAACTGCTGTTCAGGTTAAAAGAATATCTAAATCATTATGTTGTTTGTCCTGTCCAGCACATTCACATTGTGGGGTGTAATGAACAATCCAGTCTGTATGGGACACTTATGGGGCATTGAACGTGGAATGATGATTTTGTCTTGTTTCACATCTGAGAAATTTCCAGTGTGATATTAATGGGTCAATATGTGACGGTCATACTATATTCTCCCATCAGGAGTGTTGGCGAGGTTGGTGTCGAGTGTGGAGCAGCAGCAGCGTCAGATGACCTCCAGAGGACTCCTGGAGGTCTGCTCCTTGTCTGAAGGTGAAGAGCCAGGAGATGGAGTCCAACTGGCCAGAGAGGAGCTGCAGCAGCTCAGCCGCAGAGCTCAGCTCTGGCCTCTGATGGAGGAACTGGCTGTACTCAACCAGCTGCGACTCAGCACTGACCTGCTGCATCTGGCTCTTTCTCCTGGGTAAAACTTTATTTCCTCCTCAACAAAACAAAATGATTTATGGGGACTGATTTTGAAACAATTGGCCTGTTTAATGAACACTTCCTGTTGATTTGCAGTGACCAGGAGGCTGAGGACAGCTTACGTCGAGAACTCTCCAGACATCTGCGCTACTGTCTCCAGTCCACGCCGATGAACGTCAGTCAGCTCCAGCCGCTGTGGTTCCTGCTCAGCAGTGACAGGGTCAGTAGAATAAGGTTTCAGTAACAACAAAGTGTTTTTCTTGTTGTTACTTCAGTTGGATGTTTTATCTTCACTGTGCAGAATGATGTATATGCAGAGTTTGTGGTCCAGTATGCCCCTTACGCAAGTGTTATATGGAAACTTGAAGCCCCCTTTTACAGACACTGAGAATGGATTTTTCATCTTGTGTCTAGCAGTTAAACATGGAAATTAATAATACTTGTATATTCAGAATTTTTCAATGAGGGAAAAGGAGATGTAATTTAAGAATGTTTGAACTTTCTTGTGAAAAAAACATATAACATATTTTTAAACATCATATTAGATAAAACAGAGACCAAATTAACAACAAAATAAAGAGACTGTTTCATGTTTGAGTGAAACCTATGAAACATCTTCCCAAATTTCCGATTGTGTCAAAAGAGAAAAATCAGATTTAGGTACACGCCTGGTTGCAGCCCTAGAAAAAATATGGTAGTTATCCAAACATCAGATATGATATACTTTAATTTGTGGATTAAGAACAATTATTCAGGTGTTTTCTGGTGGCTTATGATTTCTCTCCCCTCCAGCCAGCTGAGGAGCTGCAGTTTGTGTGGTGTGAGCTACTGTCAGAGGCTCTGGCTGCCCTGTGGACAAGCAGTGTGACCTCAGACCCCGACCGCTGGCTGAAATGGGACCCACTGAGACCTGAGACCCAGCCTGCTCAAAAGCTGCACCACGGAGCAGACAACATGGTACTTGGCCTTTAACATTTCCTGTTAATGAAACTGTATTTATATCATGTCTGCTCTGATTATCAATATAATATAGTGATAGTGATTTCCCGCTGTCCCTGTTGTTTTCAGGGACCAGCCTTGCTGAGTAAAGCAGTGTGGTCGCATTGCATGCTCGGAGTGCTCATCAGCAGTGAGACTGGAGGTCAATGGGAACCGTCAGGGGCAGCCCTTCTCGCTCTCTCCCATGTCACCCTGGGGGAATGGAAGGAGAGGATCCAGCAGCTGCAGGATGTGTCTGCTGTGTTGTGGGACAATATGGCCATCCCTGCACTGGCTGAGTTCAGGTAGAATAAAACATAAAAAATGTTGTTCCCAAGCATTTATCATTTTTGGATTTACTAATCACTCCCACACCGCCTCAGGGGCACAGACTTCAGGCTCCAGGGCACCGTCCTGCGTCGGCAGCTTCAGAGCATGGCTGACCTGCTGCCTCCCAGCCTCCAGGAGGGCTATATGGAGAGCTGTGAGAGCCTGGTTGAGGACCCAGACCCTCTGATAGCTGCCCAGGAGATCCAGACTGTCTTCAGAGACTTCCTGCCTCCCAATCTGCTCCCTGATGGCCTGGTGGAGGCCTGCATCAACTGCCTGCAGCAGTACGTCCAAAGCAAAGTCCAAGGCACCAACTCGCTGGTCCGCTCCGGAGTATTCTGGGTTAACATGGGCCTACTGCAGATCAAAGTGTGGACACCACAGACCATCTTTGACCCAGCTGTGAAGAGGGCCTACAAACTCAACTATGCTCAGCAGGAGGTCAGAAACTGTCTGTTTTTTGGTTTTTCACCCCATTTTCTCACATAAAAATGTATATGACTTGACATCATAGCTCTTAATTTTAATTCAAGGCACATAGTTAATTCGATATATTCTGAAAAAATGACTATTGCCTTTGGCTTTTTTAAAGCACACACAGCAGAAGAACTACTGATATTTTATTATAATTAACATCTTGACCAGCTTTGCTCTTAGTTGATAGTCCATTCATCCATCCATCCATCCATCTTCTTTCGCTTATGTGGGGCCGGGTTGCGAGGGCAGCAGTCTAAGCAGAGATGCCCAGACTTCCCTCTCCGTAGACACTTCCTCCAGCTCTTCCGGGGGAATACCGATGGTGTTCCCAGGCCAGCCGAGAGACAGACAATTCGGCCGGAGGTCAGATGAAACAACCACAAAGTCGATTATCGCCCTTCGGCCTAAGGTGTCCTGGTGCCACGTGCTCTGATGGACACCCCTATGCTTGAACATGGTGTTTGTTATGGACAAACTGTGCGTCCCCGGTCGGATCACTTTCCAGCACCCCTCCCAGAATCGCCAAGAAAGTCGGGTACTTTACACTGTCATTTGGCCCGTAAGCACAAATAACAGTGAGAGACCTATTCCCAACTCGGAGGCTCAGGGAAACGACCCTCTCATTCACCGGGGTGAACATCAAACATGGCGGCTGAGCTGGGGGACTATGAGCAAGCCCACACCAGCCTGCCGCCTCCAGCCTGGCAACTAGTAGAGTCCAGCCTCTCAGAAGTTGGGTTCCAAAGCCCAAACTGTGCGTGGAGGAGAGCCTGGCTATCTCTAGTCGGTATCTCTCAACCTCCCGCACGAGCTCAGGCCCCCCCCCCCCAAGCGAGGTGACATTCCATGTCCCTAGAGCCAGATTCCGTGTCCGGGGATTGGGTCGCCGAGGCCCCCGCCTTTGACTGCCAGCCAATCCACATTGCACCAGCCCATTTTGGTTCTTCCTGTAGGTGGTGGGCCCACAGGAGATCGGCACTACGTCGCTCCTTTGGCTGAGCCTAGACAGCCCCATGGTGTAAGACCCAGCCACCAGGCGCTAGCATGCGAGCCCCAGCCAGTATACTCCAGTTTTAATTTTAATGTGATACAGGCAGGAAGGTGTCACTAGAAGATGCTTAAAGCCAGAAATACTTTCAACTGATGATTGGATTGGCATGTCCCTCTTGGCCTGTTGCAGCTGGCTCTGCTGCAGGAGGAGTGGAAAGGACGCAGCCTTTCATCTCAGCTGATGACTGGAGCAGAGTTGGAGGAGAGCAGCACCACTGATGGCTTCCAGCATCCCCGAATCAGGTCAGAACCAGCTGCAAGTTCTTATTGCATGCTTTTTCAACTGAGTGTTTTCAGGAAAATACAACTCAAAAATAACCATAATTCAAAACCGTTAGTAAGTTTATTTTGCTCAAGCACATTAACATTTTCATTTAGATATCCAGACTAGACTAGGGATGAGACTTAAGAATTGATTCCAAATCGCACAATTCCTGAGAACCACTTCAAAACCTCTAGTTCATCTTACCAATGCCTGAACACTCTAAACAATGACTTACAGACCACACAGTCAACCAAACACAAGTTGAATTTACGTGCAGGAAAATTCTAGTAGAAGAGGAAAAGCTAGCAAACAACACGGCGACAACGTAACTATGGAGAGACCACTGCGTGGGCTGGTCCCTGGCCATAATCTATTACATTGGTTGTATACACCACAATATGCAAATAATACATTCATATAATGAAGCGCGGAGGCAGCTTGAAAACAATGTTCTAATGCACTGCAAACGGCAAGCGCGCATCGCTTGTCACTTCAAGCGGAGGCGTGCATTCATTCTCCTTAACTCTGACATGCTCATCTTCCGAAAATATAACTACAGCAGCTGGTTTAGCCCAAAAATGAATTTTTTGCAGTTGGGTTGGTTCGAGGTCGAATCACGTTAGCGCCAAAAACGAATGGCTCCAGAGTTCATTTGAAAGCGTACTGAGACCACCTCTTCAAGGAGGCCTCGGTACGCTTGTTTGGTTCGCTTTTGGTGCGCATCTGAGTAGATTGCTGCTTTCACACCTGACCAAACGAACCGCACCAAAGGGGCAAACGAACTCTAGTACGATTCAACCGAACTAAATGAGGCAGGTGTGAAAGCATCCTAAGTTGCAATATACGCTCTACACTATGGAGCCTTGAAAACGTCAAAAGGGCAGTAAAAGATTATCAGACAAGTAAAAACAGTTAGTTGAATAATTGAAATGCAGTTTAAAATGAAATATGAAGTTTAAAGGTTCATACTTTTCCATGGTGTGCGCATGTGTCTGACATCAGTGATAAACAGAGATTAGAACAAACGAGAGGACTGTGTGCCTAGCGAGCGAGTTTACATGAAAACACAACACAATGACCACCAGCCTTTTAAGCTAGATACCTAGTGGCAGCTAACTTTTATCATAACTAACTTTGTAAGCATTATTAGTTGGCTGGCTACAGGAGTGTATTTGCTACAGCAGTGTATGGCTAATTAGCATTACTTTCACAGTTTGATGTAGTTTAATGAAAAAAGTTAGCTGAGATCTCTTCTTAAATCCAATGTAACTGCGACTCCAATGTAAAAAAATGGGGAACAATATCCACAGTCCTCTTTCTGTGCAAAAATGTTCAGCTAAAGCTAACATTCTTCAGCTGCCTTTTATAGCGTATTTGCATAAGGAAGGTATTGCTTTACAGCCAGTGTGGAGCGGAGGAATGAAAATTATGGTGAAAATTTGAACCTATCCTTTAACCACTTGTATCTGTTGTTGTAGGTACCTGTGGATCCGTATGCAGCAGTTGAAAGAGCAGATAGCTGAGCTCTCCAGGAAGCAGGCCTGTCGACCTCATGAACCCCAGTATGGTCGGCTCTTCCAGGAGCTGCAGCACTACCTCTGCAGCATTGGTCAGGCATCAGCTGTGGAAGACTTGCTGTCCCACCTGCTGAAGGCCCTGCAGAGCTCTTCCTCCAAGTCTAGTTCGGCAGTCCAGGGCTTGCTGAAGGAGGAGGCTGTGTGGCAAAACTCCCAGCAGCGCTTCTGCCAGAGACTGCTAGAGGATTACCCACTGTATCTTGATGTGGTCGGGCCTGTGCGGATTGGCATCCTCCAGATCCGTCACGGCATGCGGCTGGTGGCCTCCCAGGTGGCCACCTCGCTCACGGCTATACCAGGTCTGACCAAGTTTGTGTCCTGCCTGCTGGCATTCCCCTCCCTGTCCCCCAGCCTGCCGTCCTACCTGGCCCGGGCAGACTTCCTCTGCTCCAGGGCTTGCATGGACATTCTGTGCTGCCTGGTGAAGCTTCTGCCCCAGCAGAAGGACTGTGAGCATGTGGTCCCCCAGTCCTCCACATTACTCCTGAATGCCCTACTGTATGTGCAGTGCCAAACGCTGTCCACAGGAGAGTTCAGCCATGAGGCACGCAGCCTCTTCAGACACATCTGTCAGGTCAGAGCTTCAGTTTACGCCTAAAACCATTGATTTCTGGTTTAACATTTGACACTATTCAACAAGAATTCCAATTTTTGTCAAACTTTACAGATTAAATGCATGCTCTTGCCATGCTTGACTGTAACATTGTGCTCCTCAGGCTCTGGTGAATGAGTGGGACGAGCAGGAGAGACGGAAGAGAGAGCGAGAGCAGCTGGAGGCCAGTCTGTACCGCAGCCGACTACATGGCTCAGGACTAACTGAGGATGAGCAGGAGGAGAGGGACTTCAGACGCCAGTTTCCTCAGTTCAACAAGGTATTCATATATAACTGTTAGATAATGTTATTTTCTCGCCTTCATTACTGAAGAATGTATAACTTATGACAGTAATAAACAAACAACATCAGAAAAGGAAGTGCAGGGATTGAATTAAGTGCAGTGGCCCATGAGATGACCACTGCTCACAGCATCTCCCGTCAGGGTCCCCGCAGATCCATAAAACATTCTTAAAACATCTTAAATTTAGTTTTTTGGTATTCAAGGTCTAAAAATTACTTAAAATGTCTTTAATTGTAGGAGGGGAGGCATTCAATTTGATCTGGGGCATAATGAATGAGCATTTCTATGTATTTTTCTTCAGTTTTTATGTTTTATTTTACTGGTACTTTATATCTCACAACAATGACCATTTCTACGACATCTAACGACTTCCCCCAGTCACCGGCGGGATCAGTAATTTAAGAGCCTTCAGTCTGATCTGCCCCTTCGGGCAACCCAAATACCTTTTTACAGTGTGACAGATAGATCCAAGTGGTTTTCTCAGCAACTTGGTGGTGGTAAGGAGGACTTGGAATGGGCCTTCCCACCGTTGGCTGGACCAGGTTTTCCTTTTTATGACCTTGGTCAACACCCAATCTCCTGGCTATACCACTGGATCTTCTGGACTTGGTGTGATTTCTGGAATACAGCTAGCAGAAACAGTCTCTTTCTTTAACATCTGTGTCATGTAATCAGCTAATGTCTGTTCCCTTTCTTCTTCAGGTCTGTCAAATGGTTTTAGCTGTGGGATTCTGTATGGTCTTCCATACGTTATTTCAAATCGAGTTAAACCTGATGCCGTTGGCATAACATGCATGTTTAACATTACCAGCGGGAGACAGTACAACAAGTTTTTTCCTGTCATGTTTTTTTTTTAGCTTTGATTTGATAATTCCATTGTGTCTTTCTACCAAACCTGCAGATTTGTGGCGGTGCGCGACAGATTCATCACTGGCCGCCACACATTGCGTATGGTGTATTTTCTTTTTTTTTAACGCTATTTAAATCACGCAGCGTATTCGTTCAGCTGCATTTCCTTTCCCTGCTCTCCCTCCGTCTCGGTTACTCACGCGTCTCACACACACACACGCACACACACAGCCCCTCCCCTCCATGCACGCCGCGTCTGTCTTGCATGTCCTGAAAACGAGATCCCTGGAAGCGTGGCCTAGCCTAGAGCTGTAATCAGGCCTTAAAAGTTAGGCCTGAAAAGGACAGAGCCTGACAGAATTCGGCCCGAGCTCGACAAGTATATTTTGATTGACAGCTTTATATTGGTAGAAGGATGCTGAGGTTGGAGCTGCAAGGCAGGAGGTCTAGAGGAAGACCAAAGAGGAGATTTATGGATGTAGTGAGAGAGGACATGAAGTTAATTGGTATGAGTGAAGAGGATGCAGAGGACAGGGTTTGATGGAGGCACATGATTCGCTGTGGCGACCCCTGAAAGGGAGCAGCCGAAAGGAAAAGAA
Source organism: Coreoperca whiteheadi (assembly GCA_011952105.1). Classification (NCBI taxonomy): domain Eukaryota; kingdom Metazoa; phylum Chordata; class Actinopteri; order Centrarchiformes; family Sinipercidae; genus Coreoperca; species Coreoperca whiteheadi. The sequence continues at coordinate 3,984,757 of CM022481.1, forward strand.
GAAGAAACTTTTTAAAAGCCCGAACCTGTTTACAGCCCGACATTATTAAAATGTGCGCAGATTTATTCTTCTTTGATTTTTACCTGCGGGCTACAAACCAACTTTAAAGGTGTATGCCGCCACCTACTGTATCGGAGTGTGTAACATCATGACTTTTTAACACCTGTCGGGTTCGGGCAAAGATCTTCAGCTCTAGCCTAGCCTATTTGGTGCAGAGAAGATGGCTGGCGAAAGTTCACGAAAGGTTGGTATCTCCAACCCCCCCCACCCCCCGTCAGCCCCCACACATTGACTTTGGATCTGTGGGAAACACTGTGGATGATTATTTTCCTTATCTTGGAAGAAAACAGCATCACTCCCTATTTTAGTTTTGCTTCCTGCTTTTTGTTTGCTTTTAAAAATGTTGCTGTGCGTGCCCAGCATTAGTCTACGAAGTTTGTTTGTCAGGCAGTTCGATGGTAAACCATGTATTTTGTTATGAAGCTACTTATTTGAGGCCGAGAGCCTTCCAGATAAGCGTTTTAAGTTGTTGTTTATAGGGACTGTCATTATTTGCATTGGAAATGAAATGCTGCAGTCAATTTGTGAAAGCCTGAGGTTCATTCATGTTATTATGATAGTCACAGTTCCTGTCGACTCATTTTTGCCTCGTACAAATGCCACAAAGAAGACCGTAAAGGCTTACATTATGCCTGAGCTGTAGTTAGGTTGAAAGCAAAAGGTGTTTGATTTTATATTTCATAACATTTTTTGTTTAAAAACCAGAATCTAATGTTGCACTTAAATTTACTATATGGCTTTAGTTTTGACAGATAATATTATTGTATGCAATTTAAGCAATATAATTTAGATTTTTCTAAAAATGAAACTAATTGGTTGTTCATTTTAAGAGACCTGTCTTACTTTTTCTTTTGCACATTTACTGTTGCTCTTTAATGAAGCAAATGTATTTCTTATCCAATTCATTGATCAATCGATGGAATAATCGGAAGAATACTCAGTTACTAAAATAATCAATAGCTGCAGCCCTAACCTGAGTCCATCTGTCTTGTCTGTCCCAATGATAAATATGATATTTCCAGTAAGTAGGCACTGGTTAGATCTTGGTGAAGCTTTAACAGACTCGCCTAGTCACATTGGCATAATTTAAATCAAACTCAATTATAATATTTAACTGACATGTCATATCGTAAAAACAACCAGTTCTCCTTAACTGAGTTTTATTTTAAAACAAAGTAAATTCTATTGTAAGAGCCAAGTGTAAAATTGAAATAGTTAGCAAGACTGCTCGTGGCCCATGATGGCTGTTCATTAAACCCACAATACTTAAGTGTTGGATGATCTGAAAAACATACTGATGATTTTACTCTTGTAAATTATGTAAGTATTTAACAAATTTCATAGTAATCTCTCAATCAAAATGTAAGAATCTACTGTTGGAAATTTCATCCTCAGGTCTGTGCTAGAAGAATAGACACAAGGTTATTAAAGTTCAAGGGATCTATATTTGTTGGCAATGCTACAAATTCACTTTGCCTCTATGTATGGTATTTTGGTGCTATGTGGAGGTTCATTCAGCATAAAGAAAACTTTTGGTAATTTCATGGAATTTAGTGGGTGTTAGAGTTGCACTAAGAATAGACTTTTAGAACCACATCTGCGAAAATGCTGCAGTCACATCAATTGATGATGTGTCCATTTACGGTGTGAGATAAAGTAGAATGCTTTTACTGAAATAGTGTTGGATTGAGGTACTCCAAAAAAATAAATAAATAAAAATTACTCACTTTACCACTGTACACACTTTATCAGTCTCATAGTCTAAGTAGGTCTGAAGACAGTGACAGAGACTCAGCAAAACAGTACACAGAGGAATAATGTGAAAATATTTATTTACTAAACTATTGTGAACACGTGAAGATAAATATGATTATGTGGATAGTAATATATGGAGAAAAAAAAAATTGTAAATCTAGGAAAGATGGCAGTTAAATTGATGATACAGGAATAAAATACCAACAGTTATTACCCCAAAGGGTCAGCGGGTGATTCTATTTGGTCGAAGCAGGAAGGAAAGTCTTCTTCTTCTTCTTCTTTTCCTTTCGGCTGTTCCCTTTCAGGGGTCGCCACAGCGAATCATGCGCCTCCATCTAACCCTGTCCTCTGCATCCTCTTCACTCACACCAATTAACTTCATGTCCTCTCTCACTACATCCATAAATCTCCTCTTTGGTCTTCCTCTAGACCTCCTGCCTGGCAGCTCCAACCTCAGCATCCTTCTACCAATATATTCACAGTCTCTCCTCTGAACGTGTCCAAACCACCTCAATCTGGCCTCTCTGGCTTTATCTCCGAAACATCTAACATGAGCTGTCCCTCTGATGTACTCGTTCCTGATCCTGTCCGCCCTCGTCACTCCCAAAGAGAACCTCAACATCTTAAGCTCTGCCACCTCCAGCTCTGCCTCTTGTCTTTTCTTCAGTGCCACTGTCTCTAAGCTGTACAACATCGCTGGTCTCACCACCGTCTTGAACACCTTTCCTTTCATTCTTGCTGATGCTCTTTTATCACACAACACACCTGACACTTTTCTCCACCCGTTCCAACCTGCTTGCACTCGCCTCTTCACCTCTTTTCCACAGTCTCCATTGCTCTGAACCGTTGACCCTAAGTACTTAAAGTCCTGCACCTTCTTCACCTCTGCTCCCTGTAACCTCACTATTCCACCTGGGTCCCTCTCATTGACACACATGTATTCTGTCTTACTGCGGCTAAGCTTCATTCCTCTGTTTTCCAGAGCAGACCTCCATCTCTCTAGATTCTCCTCCACCTGCTCCCTGCTCTCACTACAAATCACAATGTCGTCTGCAAACATCATAGTCCATGGAGATTCCTGTCTAACCTCATCCGTCAGCCTGTCCATCACCAGAGCAAACAAGAAGGGGCTCAGAGCCGATCCTTGATGCAGACCCACCTCCACCTTGAACTCCTCTGTCGCACCTACAGCACACCTCACCACGGTCTTACAGCTCTCATACATGTCCTGCACCATTCTAACGTACTTCTCTGCCACTCCAGACTTCCTCATGCAATACCACAGCTCCTCTCTCGGCACCCTGTCATACGCTTTCTCTAAGTCTACAAAGACACAATGCAACTCCTTATGACCTTCTCTGTACTTCTCCATCAGCATCCTCAAAGCAAACACTGCATCTGTTGTGCTCTTTCTAGGCATGAAACCATATTGCTGCTCACAAATGCTCACCTCTGCCCTTAGCCTAGCTTCCACTACTCTTTCCCACAACTTCATTGTATGACTCATCAGCTTTATTCCTCTGTAGTTGCCACAGCTCTGCACATCTCCCTTGTTCTTAAAAATTGGCACCAGTACACTTCTCCTCCATTCCTCGGGCATCCTCTCACCCTCCAAGATCTTGTTAAACAAACTAGTCAGAAACTCTACTGCCACCTCTCCTAGACACTTCCATACCTCCACAGGTATGTCATCAGGACCAACTGCCTTTCCACTCTTCATCCTCTTCAACGTCCTCCTCACTTCACTCTTGCTAATCTTTGCTACTTCCTGCTCCACACCAGTCACCTCTTCTACTCTTCGTTCCCTTTCATTTTCCTCATTCATCAACTCTTCAAAGTACTCCTTCCATCTTCCCATCACACTCCTGGCACCTGTCAATACATTTCCATCCTTATCTTTAATCACCCTAACCTGCTGCACATCCTTCCCATCTCTATCTCTTTGTCTGGCCAACCTGTACAAATCCACCTCTCCCTCTTTAGTATCCAACCTAGCATACAAGTCCTCATATGCTCTTTGTTTGGCCTTTGCCACCTCTACCTTCACCTGACGCTGCATCTCCCTGTACTCCTGTCTACTCTCTTCAGTCCTCTCAGTGTCCCACTTCTTCTTTGCTAACCTCTTTCTCTGTATACACTCCTGAACTTCCTGGTTCCACCACCAAGTCTCCTTGTCCACTTTCCTCTTTCCAGATGACACACCGAGTGCCCTCCTACCTGTCTCCCTGATCACATTAGCTGTAGTGGTCCAGTCATCTGGGAGCACTTCCTGACCACCCAGAGTCTGTCTCAGCTCCTCCCTGAAAACTAAACAACATTCTTCCTTTTTCAACTTCCACCACTTCGTCCTCTGCTCTGCCTTTGTCCTCTTCATCTTCCTCACCACCAGAGTCATTTTACACACTAGCATCCTGTGTTGTCTGGCTACACTCTCCCCTACCACTACTTTACAGTCACTGGTCTCTTTCAGATTACAACGTCTACACAAGATGTAGTCCACCTGAGTGCTTCTCCCTCCGCTCTTATATGTCACCCTATGTTCCTGCCTCTTCTGGAAGAAAGTGTTCACTACAGCCATTTCCATCCTCTTTGCAAAGTCTACCACCATCTGTCCTTCTGCGTTCCTGTCCTGAAGACCAAACCTGCCCATCACATTCTCATCACCTCTGTTCCCTTCACCTACATGCCCGTTGAAATCTGCACCAATCACCACTCTCTCACCTCTGGGGATGCTCTGCATCACTTCATCTAACTCACTCCAGAATTTCTCCTTCTCTTCTAACTCACATCCTACCTGTGGGGCATAACCACTCACAACATTGAACATCACCCCTTCAATTTCCAGCTTCAGGCTCATCAACCTGTCTGACACTCTTTTCACCTCAAGAACATTCCTCACAAACTCCTCTTTCAGGATAACTCCTACTCCATTTCTCTTCCTATCCGACCCATGGAAGAACAACTTGAACCCTGCTCCTAAGCTTCTAGCCTTGCTACCTTTCCACCTGGTCTCCTGGACACACAGTATGTCCACCTTCCTTCTCTGCATCATGTCAATCAACTCTCTAGCCTTCCCTGTCATAGTTCCAACATTCAAAGTCCCTACTGTCAGTCCTACATTCTTAGCTTTCCTCTTCTCTCTCTGCCTACGAACACACCTTCCTCCTCTCCTTCTTCGTCTTCGACCAACAGTAATCCAATTTCCACCGGTACCCTGTAGGTCACCAGCACCGGTGGCGGTCGTTGTTAACCCGGGCCCCGACCGATCCGGTATGGAAGTCATTGTCGTGATTCGCATTTTTAGTTTGGCATGTGTTTTACGTCGGATGCCCTTCCTGACACAACCCTCTGCATTTATCCAGACTTGGGACTGGCACATGAAGACACTGGCTTGTGCCCCCCTGCGGTTGCATTGTGCCCCCCTGCGGTTGCATTCGAAGCAGGAAGGAAAGTCTAGTTCACATAATAAAAGAACGGGATTAACACCGATTCTAAGCCTTAACATTATGAACTAATATGGGAAGTATGGATTTAAGGAATTCCATCCATCTTCTTATGCTTATCCAGGGTCTGGTCGAGGGGGCAGCATTCTAAGCAGAGACGCCCAGACTTCCCTCTCCCTAGACACTTCCTCCAGCTCTTCCGGGGGAATATCGAGGCGTTCCCAGGGCAGCCGAGAGACATAGTCACTCCAGCGTGTCCTAGGTTTTCCCCGGGGCCTTATAATAATAAGCAATTCTAAAATTGTTAATTCTTGGACTCAAAGAAATAGGAAAATGCAAGGTCTCTTCTACTGGTTGTTAAGCATGGCGACATCATCATGTTTACTGCATGTGATTCCTATCATTTAAGCAAATGGGTAAGTCAGTTGCTAACTAAGCATTTAAGAAGGAACAACATGTAAATCAATCAGGTCATTTTAACTTGTAGCTCAGACTTACTATTAAAAGATCTTCTTTTCTATTTGGGAAAAATCAGATTAACTAACAGTTTAACAGAGCAACTAAAAGAAACACATATCAGACAATTCATGAAAGTATGTAATAGGGGAAATTAGAGGTTTATAATATTCCTTAATAGTAGTAAAATTAATATATGGGACAAGGTCAAGATGGGAACAATCTTTAACCTTCTTACCTGTCTAATCATTGTTTTCAAACAAACTTTCTACTGGTAATGCCAGTGGCAGTATCAGGTCAAGAATCAGGTTAAAAACACAAAGTTGTTACTTGGTTATTCTAGGTGCTAGAGAGACAGAAACATGGCTATAAGAATCAGCATCATAAGAATATGATGTATAGAAATACAAGGTGGTTCAGACTTTTATCACATTTGCGAGTTGGTTATACTGAATCTTAACGGTGAGAAAGGGGGAAGTCTGTCAGTCCTCTTTCAGAAGAATACAGGAAAAAGGGAAAAAAGGAGATTATCACTTTCTGCGAGGTCATAAAGAGAGGGGAGACCGGCTTGTCTGTCCCTGTTTGTGAAGAAAGGGTGAAAGTTCACTATGGGGGGGGTACTCACCCTGTCTTCTTTGCATATGAAGGAGACTGGAACTTTGGCTGTTACTACACTGCTGCATATACATAAACCTATGTAGCAGGTAAAGATGCCGACACAGTCCATGCTCAAATTTGTTTAACAACATTCATGGATGTCTGAAATGTTTGATTATTAAATAGGTTGTGTACATTTTGGAATGGCAGTGGCACATGAGAAAAGGTCAAAGGTTATCAATATTATTAGGATTCACCCAGTAGGGAATATGACTATCCACAGCAAATTTTCTGGCAATCTGGCTGGTAGTTGTCCAGATAAGATGTGGTTCAGAGTAAGATGTCTTAATTTAGACCAAAGAGTTATTTTTGCCCCATCAGTGGCATGGCCTCAGGTTGGCCATTTCACTGATGGGACAAAAATTGTGCAGTCTAGTCAAAAATATTCAAGGGTCTTTATAAATACTAGCTCACTGTATATGTCCATACTTCACCAGGACTTTGCAGACATCATGACCCAGCCAAGTATGGAGGGTCCAGCAGACTCAGGACTTAAAGAGAAGGAAGAGAAAGCACAGGATGAGTCCAGTGAGAACAGCTTCCTGTCTCCAGCTGCCATGAATACAGTGGTCCAGGTTCATCAGTGCCTCTGTCTGGGATATGCCCAATCACTGTGGTACCAGAGCACAATACCAGCCAATCACAGCAAAGAACACATCAAAGCCCTGGTCTGCTCCTATCAGATTGCTTCCCCTGTGATGTCACGCTTCTATCATCTGATTGGTCAGTGTCCTTGTTTGCTGTCCCTCCATATATGCAACACAACCTTTCTTTTTATCATTTTCTAGCAACGTAGCAGAAATGTACTCTTGTAAATAGATTATTGTTTTCAAATGGAAATCGGATTATGACTTCTGTGTGTGTTTGTGTATGTGTGTGTGTGTCCCAGATGCTGAACTGGACCAGCAGCTCACAGGCAGTGAACTGCTGCTCTCTGCCCTCCTACAGAATACGGTGCAGGGCTTGGGGGGTCCTGATGGTCTGGCTGTCACCTCAGAAGGACCTTATGACTTCTACCAGCAGCCCAACATGAACGAGGCCCGTCTCTGTCTTCCTGTGCTGGAGCAGCTGAGTGTGGCAGTGAAGCAGAGACTGGAGGACTGGCCAGAGCACCCAGCTCTCGTACAGGTCCGTTACCTTTTTTTACGTCAAGGCTTGCAATGAGTTAGCATGTAGGGATTCAATGTTTTAACCCAAGGAATGTAACAGGAAGCAAGGCCTCTTAATGGACATGCTTTGGTTATTCCCAGGATCAAACCTGTGACGTTTTCCTCCAGTCTCTTCACCAATAGGGTGGGGAAAAATTGTTTGATTGTCAGGATTTTTGTGGTTGGAGACCACATATAAAAAATAATAAAAAAAAAACATGTATCCACAGAAAGCAATAATAGGTAGTGATGAATTTCACTGGTGGTAACGTGCCATACATTCAAATGAAAAACCGTATTAGTATTTTCATGCCCATGAAAAGTTTGGGTCTTGCATATTAATAAAAACTGTGGTATCTTACATCTTTAATGGCTAAATTAGAGATTACTGATGACAAATTTCGCATTTTTTATTTAATTCCGTAACCATAACCATAGTGTCTATTTTAAGTAGAAAAGTAGTAAAACAATCCCATGTGATTGCTTAAACAGTAAAAGTGATTGATTTACAGCTTCTGTGGCCTGTAGGTAAAGTGGGTAATCTCCTGCTCTAAATACACCTGTACACTGTAGTATGGACTATTCAGGTGAGTTGTGAAACTTGGGTCTTGGTTGCTATAATGTGTAAACCTGCCTTTGTGTATTGTTTTCTAGCTTACTGTGGTGATCGACAGGATCATGGCTTTCAGTCTGGCCAGTCCACTGGCCAAGTTCCTTAATGGTCTTGAGATCCTGCTCAGTAAAGCACAGGTGAGCTCTGTTACCAATATACCTCAAGTGTCATGCATGATTACATTCGTGTATTTCAGAGTTCCACGTAGTGTTGATACATTTAATCAACAAGAAAATAAATCAATGACATTTTAGCAGCCAACTTAATCAGGTAAAAATACCAAAATTTGCAAGTTGTATTTTTTCAAATGCTAGCTGTCACCTCTGTTCTCATCAGGACTGGGAGAACAACGCCAGCCACTCAGTCTCTCTGCGAAAGGAACTGGAACCAGTCACTCTGCTCATTGTGCAATGGCGCAAACTGGAGCTCAAGTAAGACACAGAGGGCCTAAATCCAGCTGGCATCTTCTGTTATTTTTTAGATACTACTTTTTTTACAAAACCAAATAACCAGACAGCACAGATATTGCTCTATTACAAAACAATAATAAATTAACATACATGGGTTGCATTAACATACATATAAATTACATTATTTAAATTTTTGTATACATCCGTACCATGTCAAAGGAAAGCAAAACAAAGCATGGGCTTTTTGCAGTAGGCCAACAAGATCACCAGTAAGATAATCAAGAAAAGGTTACCAAATATTATAAGAGATTCAGTTTTATGTATATAGCACCAATTCATAACAAAAGTTATCTCATTGCAGTTTGCATATAGAGCACGTCTAGACGATACTCTTTATTAATATTTACAACGACCCAACAATTCCCACCATGAGCAAGTACTTGGATACAAAGGCACGGAAAAACTTGCTTTTAAGAGGCTGAAATCTCGAGCAGAACCAGACTCAGGGTGGGCGTCCATCTACCGCTGACGGTTGGTTGAGAGAAGGAAAGAGAGCATACAGTAGCACAATGGAAATTCCAAATATTATTTTAAATTAATAATAATTTAATTTAGTGGTAATATCAATGAAGTAATAATCAGACTGATAAGACTAATAATAAAAATTGCAATTATGGGTGGCAGAGCAGTCATCCACCAATCGGAAAGGTTGGAGGTTCGATCCCGACTTCCCCCAGCCATGTGTCGAAGTATCCTTGGGCAAGAAACTGAACCCCAAATTACTCCCGAAGCTGTGCCTTCGGTATGTGAGTGTCTAAGACGCTTTGGATAAAAGCGTCTGCTAAATGACTAAAGAAAATAAAAAAATGAGTAGGAACATGGGGGCAGTAGGTGGCTTGCAATCATAGATTGTCCCTATAAAAAAAAAAACTAAACTAAGTACCTGCTGAAAGCGACAGAAGAAGAGAGATGAGAAGTTAGTAACATGCATTAATGGCATAAGAATAGTTTATTTTTGTTGGTGGCTGACAGCATGGTGTAAAAACTCGTAGAGCAATTTAACAAAATGGGCTGGATAATGCTCGTAACACTAACGGCGTAAAACGGATCAAACAAAGGGAAGCTAATTCAAAATGGAAGCGTGACCATATCGGTGAAAGAGTGACTACTAAAGTTGCATTAGCACAAGTGGCTGTGACGCTAAGCAGTAGCTGCATGTTTATACAAAGGGAAATGTAAAGATGGCGGTAAGGCCAAGTAAGTCACAAATGTGGCTCTGCTGAAGGCCAAACTGGAGGTGTGTGTGCTAGCAGGTAAAGGTAATCTGTAAGCTAATAGTGCCCAGTTAAAAGGAGTTAGTAAGCATGCAAAGACCCTCTGTGTAGCATCATAACTAACATCAATTTAGCAGTGGCTACCAGATTAACGAACAGATTGAAAAGAATCACAATGATAAATCATGAAATCACATCAGTAATGACACATATACAAAGTTAACTAAACCGTTATGTACTACACTAAGCACCCTGTTAAGCTAACATGCTAAGCCCAGAGGTTGTTACCAGTCCTTTGGGACACAGAGAGGTTGCTATGGATTGCTGTTGATCCACGGGCTGGCGTCTGTCCATCCGGGCCAAGTGGGGAAGAATTGTGGTTCTGGCAGGGGAAGCAGCTGTTGCGATGTCTGTGCAGGCTTGGAAGACATGTTGTCTGTAGACGCCTGTTGTCGGTCGTTCTCTGTGTGGTTAGCTTTGCGTTACTGGCTCAGTTTATTCTTAAAGTTTAGCTGGTAGACTTGCTGCTAACTTGTTGCAATTATGTAGGATCTCGCATCGCCACTATAAGAGTGAGAGTTGAGTTCTCCAGGAAGGAAGGCTTCTTTGTTGGGGCCTTCTGCTGGCTGGCATGAGACCAGAAGGAGTAGAGAGTGGGGGTAAGAGTGAGAATAGAGGTGCCGATCTGCTTTATGGACTTGTGACTTCCGAGGTCACATCTCGAACCGATGTCAATGGTGTGTTCACTGTCACCACCACTCTTTTTCCGCAGCTAAAGAATCCAGCCATATGTTGTACATAATGTCTGGAGAAAGCTTCTGGCTACAGGACTGTCTCCCATGCAGAGAGTTCTCTTTTCTCCTCGTGTAGCATTTACAGTCAAAGTTACGTGTTTTCCCCATTTCTCTGTCTTTATCCCCATCAAATTTTACTATCGATATAGCCTCTGATATCTTACGGTCCAACTCGTTTGACGTCAGTCCATCTTCATTGAATTTTGATATCAGCTAAGGCCGGCCAGAGTGCTGCATAATAAGTAGCCACGCTTCCCTTGGGGGGCGGGGCAATAACAAAGAAACAAAAGCCGGATTATCCAGTATGGAAATACACAAAGACAATGACACGCCCCTACTGCATGCTAGAATCTCCAAAAAACAAGCTGATTTCAACCTCAAAATGTACGCTTTTAAATATACCAGTACTGCTATCTGAAACACAGAGAGGCTTCTTCGTGATCTCAACTAACAGATTCTGCAAAAAAGCGAAAATCGCCTATTTTGACAAAAAAACGCTTCTTTCCCATTTTGCTCAAGTTGTGCTGCCGACTTGTGTTACTGGTTTCCGTGACGGGTCACATATAGCCTTTGTTGTTGTGAAAACATTCTCCATTTATTTGGGTATGTAGTTTCGGACAAGTGTTAGGAAAAACTGGGCCTAGGAATGAACTAAGTGGTTGGGGGGGCAGACACCGTCATTAAGGGGTTATGGGTGGTGAACTGCCCCGGAAGCGCAGAAAAGCATGTAGGACTGCAAATTTGCCTTCTGGTCTCAACTCTTGAGTTGTCGTGGTTGAGGTCCACTAATCTCAGACAGATTTCTAGATATGAGACCTACTCCATCCAAAGTGGGATGAATACCGCGTTTAAACATGTCATCACTGGTCCAATTTGGCAGGTGCCCAAAGAAAACTACAGAGTCCAACATTGTGTTTTCTTATGTAAATACTGACTCAATATTCATTTTAGTGACCTCCGATTGGCGTAATCAGGAGTCATTACCGCCGACGTGAATAACAATGTTACTAGTTTCAAATATGATTTAGTGTCGCCCACTCTGGCTCCAGGAACGCATTTGACTATGGTCGCTGGTGTCGCTAACTTCATGTTTCTCAAAATGAAGCTGCTAATAATCAGAGTTGGTTTCTCAGCAGGCGTGTCGCTGAGTGTGGAGAGCCTGTTTGAAACGTGAACAGATTGGTGGTGAACCGTGGGCTTCTGCTTAGGGCCATGCTTCATTCGGACAGTCACCCAACCTCCCTGGATGAGATGGCTAACAGTAGCTAGCTCTGGTCCGTCCGTACCAGCTACTGGGGCTTGGCTAACTAAAGCAGCAAATTAGCTGTGACGAGCTAGAGCAGCAAACTACACGCTACCAGTAACACACAAACACCAGTGACTGGAAATGAGACCATACACTTAAGTCAGCACGTCGTCGTCAGGGGCAATTCCAAGAAAAACATCAAGTCTTGTATTCAATGGGACAACAGACAGTCCGTGGTGGTTCCTGATAGTCTCTGCAAGTGGTTAGGGCACAAGCGCGAATAATAGCGGTGAAAGGGGATAGCCTTGATGTGTACATCTACTCAAAGGGCAAAAGGCAGACATTGAGCCATTTACCACGACCCTTGCAACTCGAGAGCTGTATAGAAGTTTAAGCCACTCAATAAAACCAGAGCCCAACCCAAACCCATCAAGAGCATCAAAAAGATACTCCTCCACTCGATCAAATACTTTTTCAGCTTCCAATGAGACACCAAGGACCCTTTTCTTTTTTACTATGTGAGAATTTTGTTATGTTAGGGAGCCGTCGAACGTTGGAGTAGGAATATCTATTTAGTTTAACTCCTGTCTGATCTGGTCTAACTAAAATGGCTTCTATCAAGGAGCTTTGGAAGTAATTTCCAATCTTCTTGGTCTGTAAGATGCACAGTAATCAGAAGGCCTATCTTTCTTTAAAATCAGAGAGATGTTGGCCAGATTTAAAGTTGGTGGAAGTGTGCCCTTACTGATGACTCAACAAACATGTTGATTAGAGGTCCTACCACTAGCATAGCCATCTTTTTATATAATTTAGGCCCAAACCCATCATGGCCTGGAGCTTTTCCACACTGTATGAATTTGATGGTATCTAGGATACAAATCATTTCTGTGTTCTTCAAATAAAATAGGAAGATTTATTCCATCAAAAAAACCTTTTCTTAGCCCTGAAGTATTTTGACACTCAGATAAGTATAGTTCCTGATATAAGTCTTAATTATTTTACAAAATAATTTTGGTTTCGAAATGTTGTGTGTCTGTGCTATCTCTGAGCGAATGTATTACATAAGACCCTGCCCAGCCCTTGGCTAACTGAGCAAGGAGTCCGCCAGGTATTAAATAATCTACTTGGCAAAAAATATTACTGATTACGCTTTTTAAGTTATCAATTGGCTAGGGAAGATTGGGTCACTTAGAATCACACGTTTTAGGATTAAGTAAACCAAACTTGAAGTGAATCTGTTGAATTCTAGGTGAACATCAAAGCACCTTTATCCCAACCCTGGACTATGGAGTATGCTGGCTACACCCAAGCGGGTTGTCCATACTGTAATTTAACTATGTCTGTCTAGTCTGTACACACGACATATAATGCATGTCTGTCTGTCCTGGGAGGGGCCCTTCTCTGCTGCTCTTCTCTTGGGGAGTTTTGCCTTCTCTGAATCGGGACAGAGGGTGACATATGCTGTACAGATTGTAAAGCCCCTTGAGGCAACTTTGTGGTTTGTGATATTGGGCTATATAAATAAAATTGACTTGATATGCATATTATTATTCTGGCCACCTACATCAACACAAAGCTTCTGCAGCTAAAATATTATCAATCATAAAGAGTCCCCTCATTTGTTATTATGTTAAAATATTGACCCTTACATAAAGAGGAAGGCATCACACTGGAAAGTTTACTTGAGAGAAAAAGCACAGTTCCACACAATCATTATTAAAACCTTTTTAAAGTCTCATGTTGAATTGCTCTCTCAAGATAAGATGCCTTCTCTATCTAGATAAGAGGGATTAGAACTGGAAAACTGGACTGGAATCCTCAACTAGTCCTTTGTTTTTCTCAACCAGGATATAAGACCATGACCAGAGTATACAAGCTGTTTTCTGTTGTGTTTAGAATGTAAATGTGTCCTGTCTTGTCATTCTTGTGTGGTACATGTAGTTGCTGGTCAAGCAGTCTGGACAACGCAATGAAGCGGCACACCGAGAAATCAACCAAACACTGGTTCTCTATCTACCAGCTAGTAGAGAGATATCTGGAGGAACAGAGGATGGATGCTAATACAGGTACATACACAATGGCTGAGTGTGTGCTAATTCAGTTGAATGACCATCTGATGATTCTGATGTTTAAGATTGACAGTTGTTTTTGGCACAGTTAATAACGCATTTTTTTAAATTGGCAGAGTGAAAAAACTTCCCCCATAATATACATTTATTTATCTGTCCTTTCCAGATGAGGAGGTGGAGCGCCTCTCCCTGTCCTCTTTGTCCTCCACCCTTCAGGCCTTCATGGAGGGCTCCACCCTCGGAGAGTTCCACAGCCGCCTCGCTATGCTGCTCAGCTTTCATTGCCACCTCCTGCTGGTCCCCAACCAACCTGGACAAGGTCAGCCATTCTATCCTATATAAAAATTACAAGTCTATCTTAATACAATACTCACATGCCTTATGTACTTTGAAAGAGTAATTATAGTCTAGCCATGAAGCAATCCTTCTTAACATGACTACACTGTAGAAGATTGGGGACAAAATCCACAGTCCTCATGCTTTGGTGCTTTTAGAGCCAACTATTAACTTATACTGTATTAGTGATATTGATAGGTTTTCAATGTAGTGAGTCCCCAGGACCCACAGGTGGTCTTTTGAGTGGATCCCAGGGAAATTGAGTAATATCCCCAATACAATTTGTTTTGGGGTTTTTTGACAAATTGTAGTGTTAAACTCATGTTTGATGTTATATGGTTATATTTGTGGTATGTTGAAAATGTATCTGAAAATTAAATTTTAAATCTGTAAAAATACTGCAGACACACAGCAGCTGACTGAAACCGCTGGGTGAATAAATGTTAATGTGACTTATAAAAAGGGAAGCTAAAAGGCAACAATAATACTGAGCTTGAAATTTCATCAGGAGTCATTAATAACACCATCATGTACATTATGTTTAGATAGGAAAGTAGTTTAAAAACATACACAAAGGGCAACCACTTACTGCATACTGCCTTTAGAAATTGAGTACAATTAGCTGATAATTAACCCGATATGCCACCGTCAGTAATCAATAGAAAACACTCATTATTAGACTCTAAACCATGAATCAAACCAATAACTAATGTCAGCATCAGACAACCTTATCATACTTGAGCAGTTCCTAGTGTTTTTGTAGTGGTGATAAAACGTTAAAAATATACATACAGTATTAGCAGTTTGAATTACAATAAAGCTCCCTGAACGCTCCGGGTAAAATATTACGCCAAACTTCCTTTTAGAAATATGACCTATTAACAATTCCTTACGTGTCCCCAAAAATATGATATGCTGGTGCCAGACTGTGAAGTGCTTTAAAAACAAGTAAAAGAATTTTAATCTTAGTTCTGAAACTAACAGGCAAAGAATGTAAGGACTTTAAAACAGTGTATGCTTAGTGTGTTTCCAAGATTGAAAATGTTTCAGAAACTGTATTATACATTTTTGTAATTGTTAATTATAGCTTATAATGTGAGGAAAGGTAGTAACATTTAAAATATAAGCTTTACATTTAAATTTAGGATGTTACAATAATAGACACATCCTTTATACAATAAAAACATACAAATGAATTGAAAATTGAGTTTGTGGCGTGTAGTGTCAGACATTTATTTGCAAAGAACAGCAATTTGTCAACTTATTACCTCACGATTGGTCACGTGGATATTGATGAATTTATTGATCCATTGGCCAGACAGGGTTATCCCTAGGTGCTACACTGTCTATTGTCTACGTCCAAACTATCTCAGACTTTGCTGATTGGATTTTGACTAAACCTAACAGTGAGATGAAAATTACAAACTTATCACTGTAGTTTATTGGTTAAAATATATTTGACCTATGAAGTAAAGTGACAACACAAGATAATATCTAGTATTTGTTTCTTTTGGCTGTGAGAGAGACTGCACCATTGATGGGGGATTACATTGTAAACTCTTTCCTTATCTTACAGAGACATTGTCCAGTCTTTCGTGGAACCTGCACAAATACTACAGTCAGTTCTCTGACTGCATCCAGAACAGAATCAGTCAGCTCAGACAGCCTGTCGAGAAGGAGCTCAAGGTTTATAATGTCATTTTTTCATTGAATACCAGTACTCTGAAACCTGGTCCATACATGTCAGAGTAATAGTTATAGAGATGCTGACTCAAATAAAGTGGATGCAAATTCTTAAGTTCCACTGTGATGTGAATGGTTGTCCTTAGGACTTTATCAAGATCTCCAAGTGGAACGATGTCAGTTTCTGGTCCATCAAACAGTCAGTGGAGAAGACACATCGGTAAGTTATCACCGCGATTTGATTAGTGCTATGCTGTATATTTATGTTTTAGGACTTAGTGTCCTGCTCAAGGACTCTTTGGCAGGACAGATGGCTGCCCTGCCACCAACATGGTTTTGCCTACAGTATATTCTTTTCTCTTAGGACTCTCTTTAAGTTTGTCAAGAAGTTTGAGGGGGCTCTGAATGGTCCGAGTGTTCCCGCCCTGGTGGAACAGGGAAGCAGTGCTAGCTTGGACAGTGTGGATGCCAACCCAGAGGAAACACCCATCCATCGGGTTCACCAGGCACTGAAAAGCACCCTGCCTGGGAAGGGCAGAGATCTGCAGGTAAATGTCTCATGGAGTGTTTTTATTGTTATTGATTATCTTAAATAATAATCTATTTTTGTTCTTTGGGATTTTTTTCTTTATAATCACAGTTATTGTCATGTACTTTATGATGATATATAATGAATGAATAACCTAAGATAAATTGGATATTTCAGAATGAGGGCCCAGATGAAGGAGTTGAAGCTTCATCTCTACAGGGACGTCTGCCTGTTCTGGTCAGGAAGATGAAGAAAATGTGTTTGCAGCTGCTGAAAAAAAACCCAGTACCTGAGCTGGCTGAAGACCTGGACTACTTCACTGGTAAGAAACCTACTTGTACACAATAAATATCAAAGTCTAACAAAAAAGCTGTCATAATATTTACTGAGCACATTCATAATGTCAAAAGAATAGACACTTTGGATTTGAATGACTCCATGGCCTTGCGTTTCACTGGTCTATTGGTCCACCATTTTTGTCCTAAAAACTACAAATATTCCCTTGAAATATGGTACTGACATTCATGTTGCTCTTTGGATGAAAGTACATTGCCCATTTTCCCTAACTCTTTTCTGAAATTAAATACCTAAATAAATTGAATATATCTTAACAACCACAAAGGCTATATGCATAATCTTGGTCTCAAAAGAAAGCTAAGACCTGTGAGATTACAATAG
>CM022481.1:4002012-4068460 GCA_011952105.1 Coreoperca whiteheadi
ATTTCCAGGCAGAACCGGCAAATGTGCCATTTGGGCCGCTTTGGATCCAGATGTGCCAATGACCTGTTTTAGGTACCAGGCAGTAAAACAAATTATATTTCACTAATATATCATTATGGTAACTCATTCCATCAAATACAACTGTTTTTGAGTCATTTTGAGCTTATTATCTGGCTCAGATTCACTGAGGCACTCTCTCTGTACATACTGTATGTAGCTGCAGCTGCTGTGTGCCCTAACAAAAAAAGACCCATAGCTCAGCAGCCCATTGGCCGATCTGAATAAATGACACCTTTGTGACCTTTAGAGCCAATAGAATTGATTGACACCGCCCACGTTAGGCTTAGCAACACCAATCACCATCCAGGCTCTGGCCTGACTGCCTTCTGAGCCCGAATCTGAGCCAGTGTATTCTGTTTGTGAGGTCCCTCCCCCCTCTGAGCAGACTGTTTGTGCTTATGGAAAAACACTGGGATCCGCCATTGATTTCAAAGGGACTGTAATACACGAGAGAATACAGTAGAACCGTCTTTTTCAATCGGAATATAACTTTTGACAAGAAAACAGCAAAGGTAAGACATTATGATAACGTTATGATTTTTTTGTTACAGTTTTGACTGTAGATCGCTGATATTTCGTCGCACGGCAACGCGGCCGCTATTGTTGTTTTCTGCAGCGTCTGCCCTTTCAGACGGTGTAAAGCTTGTGTGGATTGCTGGAAGTGTTGAAAATAATGAAATCGTGGAATTGTGATTTGTATATTGGCGTGTTTTTGGTCATAATGAGTATAATTGCCTAGGTTGTAATTGTGTTTTGTTCTGGCTGTGGACGCTTGGTACTGGCTTTTAGAGGAGTTTCTGCCCTTTGTTTTGGTGTGTAGGATGTTAGGATTGGTGCTTCCTAGCCTGTGTACTGTTCATTTATACTGTCCAGGACTGGACTGGACAGTGTACAACCCCCTTTAAAGGGGGTTTCCGTATGGGAGAGGTTGTTGATCCTCTGACTGTTCATCTAGCGTCATCATCAGGTCAAAATTTTTATTTGTACATTTCTTTATGACCAAATACCTGCAAAACTGACATTCCCATCGGCACCAGCTCTACTTTGTGCTTACTGCTAATTAATGTTAGCATGCTAACATGCTCTAAAATGGTGAACATGGTATACCTGCTAAACATTGTGCGCATGTTTGCATGCTTAAGTACAGCCTCACAGGCATGCTAGCAAGGCTGTCTGTCTGGGGCCCTTTAATTTCATTATAGTAAACTATTGGCAATGGCCGATAATGCCACTGTTGTAGCAGGATCTCCTGTTTGGGCTGACCCATAATACCAAAATGGGTACAAAACAACTAAAGGGATATTATAGAGATAGATTAGGAATATAATACATTAATTTTAAATGATAAACTATGAAATAATAACTAATTAAACAGATTTTCCACTTCTTGTTGTTTGTCCGTCCCAACTGCATACTGCTTTCATTTTTATTTATTTTATCGCTGGCAGAGGCATTAGGTTTTCGGGTTGTCCGTCCCAAGGGCAAGGTCACTGTGACCTTACAAAACACGTTTTTAGCCAAAACTCAAGAATTGACAAGCATTTTTCAGTCGGTCGGACATTGAATTTCTGACACTTTTGACTGAAAGGTCAATGTCCCTGTGACCTCAAAATGACAAAGTGACCTCAAAGTACCATGGATTAATAATAACCAGGTCCCACCCTGGGATCAGGGACCAATAACCAAATGTGAAAAACTGTCTCAAAGTAAGATTTGGCACCATTTCACTATCTTGCTTTACTTTCCCCAAGTAGGCCTCTTGGTCCAGGCATCAACTTTCCCAAGAAGCCGCTGTCTTTGTCCTCCACACGCGATGAGGCCCAACATAGCCACAATCAATTGATTCACATATAATACACTAAACTAACAAGTTTGAACTGATTAAGTAAATTAACTAACTATAACCAAAATTACCATTAATAGCTAGTAGGTTGAAGGATTCCGAGTTCAACATAGAAGAGATTGGCAGCAACTTTAAAGAAACCAGCATAATTATACACAAGCATTTATTGAGAGCATAATAAAAGCAAATCACACAATGTAAAATCAAATTACAATGCACTGAACTACAGATCAGTGGGGGGTGTGTGCGGGTGATCCAAAATGGCTGCTTGGATTTTAAATAGCTGCTTAGGCTGATGCCGCATGTCATCAGACAAAGAAAGTTGATTCAAAATGGCAGCGTTGCTGCAACCTCAGTGTTAATCCAGCATCCTATTTTTCTTCTTCTCCTCAGGTGAGGTCATCAGCAACCTGCGGGACCTGCAGAGCCTCACCGTCGACGTGGCAGCAGAGAAAGAGAAACAGAAGGCTGAAGTCAAACACATCCTGCAGCAGAAGCAGAGAGCTCTGTCAGACCTGTTCAAGATGCTCACAGAAATGGGTGAGTTTTCCTAACTGATTTACAGGTTTCACAGAGTAATTTAAGTCTCAGAAAGAGAAAAACGGTCTTCCAACCTCTCTGTATATCATGGTCCCATTAAGGTCTGTCGTACCGTAAAGGCCTGACGTGGAACAGGACAGCTGACCCAGAGAAAAACCTCTGTTTGCAGCCGCTGGAGATGAGCACTGCTCTTTCTGCAGTCAGGAACCAGGAGCAGGCCGAGAGCATGTAAATAGAACCTGTTCATAGATGCAGCTGAGTGACGTATTTATTTTGGTAAACTTCTGCTAGTGATGTTATGTTGGTTAAGAATGCCTGCTGTGTGGTATATTAGAAAATTACACTTAACATCTCAGCTTATAGAGACACTATGGAGCTTTTGAAAGAAAACAAGTATCTTATGGTGGCTAATGTTTACTAATGTTGTAAACCTTAGATAGCTAAATACTTAGTCAATTCACTAACTTTATGACTTCTCCATTTGTGCTACTGTTAAACCAAGTTTTAGAATTTATCATTATCCTATACAACCAAATAAAGGGCTAATTTCATTAGCAATAGAAACATTTAAAACACTCAAGGGTTATGGAATGCCATTTCATTCAATATTGAATAAATACATAAATATGCCTATGAAATTAATAAATTAGTCGATATGGTTCAATAAATAAATAGCTTTTTTTTATTGGACTTTTATTTCATAATGCCACATTTATTTATTTCATGGGACTATATTATAATGACACATTTATTTATATCATGGGACTATTTCATAATGACACATTTCCATTTCTTATATTAAAATGTAGGGGGTGTGGTTATCTCACAGAGCTCCCACACTGGACACAGCCTTAGAGAAGACGAAGGCCAGTTTGCTGTTTGACAACAAGACAGGGAATCACACAGTTACTAAGTACCAGGTGGTTCCCTTTCAAGGGAACCCTACGCTGTGTCAGCTGACGCTATGGGGGAATGTCTCCAGCATGACCGCATCTGAATCTCTGTACAACTTAGTCCTATCTTGATTGGCGTAACGCCAACACAGGATGCATGCCAGCGCAACTGGAAGTTATAAAGGGAGCAGGCTTCACTGTTATCAGTCTTCTGATCTTGGATGTCCTCAACGCGGAAGGCGGTGACGTGGGTGGCTCGTCAGCCCAGTCACCGCAGTATGGGGAGCTGCTGGAGGTGGTTTTTACGTCGCGGTGGCTAGGCTCAATATTGCCTGGCCAGTGGAGCAGCATGAGGCTCAGTCCGTAGTAAGCTCATTGAGCATTTCCTCCTAGCCCCACCTCCACGCCCACGTCAGGACCTGCTGTTCTTTCCAGATCACCACACCGAGGTGTCGAAATCGCGGTCCAGGCCATTGTCTGCACGGATTTCTAGCCCAACTGGTTGCCAGTGTGCTTAAGTCAGTGGGCGTAAGGAGAATGGCTATGGCGTTATGCCAGACATAGAGGAGATACTGGCTGCGTACTTATCGCCGGAGGCCGTGTCATCCCTTAAAACCCCGACATTGCCTAGTAAACCTTGCCACACTACGTCATCTTTAGTGGGCGAGGCGTACATGGCAGCGGGTCAGGCCGGAGCATGTCTGCTCACCATGGCAGTCTTGCAGGCATACCAAGCCAACCTGCTTGATGACCTTGACGACCATGGGGCCCTCGCATCCGAGGATGTGAAGGAGCTTTGCCGTGCGACGGATTTGTCACTCAGGGCCACGAAGGACATGGCCCGAACTATTGGCCGTCTCGTCCTTCTGGTGGCAACAGAGGGCCACCTATGGCTGACTCTGTCGGGCATCCGAGATAAGGACAAGTCTTTCCTTATGGATGCCCCGCTTTCGCCTGCCGGTCTCTTCAGGGAAGCTGTAGGCTTGATAGTCTGGCTGTCAGATCCCAGTAAACTCCTGTACGGGAGGTACTGGACCAGCTCTCAGTTTAAAGGGTCTGAGCCTTAGACTGAGTATTACCCTAAAGCATTGAATAATGACTGTTTTAAGCTGGTGGCGAGGAGACACGCCTAGCTTCTAACTGCCTACGTCCGAGCATCTACCCTGCTTCCTCTGATTCAGCAAATGACCGAATAGCCCATTTGCGTCCGTTACCAATACCAGCCGCGCTCGTTAACGGCAGCTCTCCTCTAAATGATCTGGGCTCTTGTTATGTTGCTAGGATGGGTTTTAGTGGCTCTGGTGAGCCCCAAGGGACTGTTAATTTGATTGGCTTAAGTAACCTGTAAGAACCTCTTAAGATGTTACATACACAACAACCTAACTTTTTACTACCATCAAATGAACTCAAATTGAGTATCCACAATTTAGACTTTAAATACAGTTTGACTATTTATTGCAATAAGCATTAGAAGGGGCAGTAGTGAAACAGCTGAATTCAAATTTAAATAAAATAAATCATACAGTTACTACACAGCTGAGTTTAAGTTTCAATTGGTTATCTGTTTCTGAAAGATGGAGAGAAAGCGGAGTCTCTCTTGCCAGAGCGAGCCCACTCTCCCTGTTGTCAGACGAAGTCTCGGATGAAAAATTCACAGCTCCGTCTAAAGCTCCCATAATGTTCTAGAGTCTCACGTCCGTAATCCAGTGTGAAAAAAGGAATTTCAGTCCAAATTTGTGATTCTCTGTCACTGGAGTAAATGGTTAATCCTTTTTGTGCTCCAGTCCTCTGACAAAGTTCTAGAAAATCCTTTTTGTAGATGTTGCTGCTCACGATCTCAGTCTTATAACTCTTCAGATGAAAAGGCACAAGAAACTAACCCCGTTTCTCTCTCTGTCTCCCTAATTTATATTGTTCTATGTGACACGCTCAAGTTACACACACTTTCGACATTTCATGGCACATACCCCCATTTCAGGCCTGTAGCCTGAGCACTGTTTTTGAGGCTTACTTGCCCCGACTGTCTCCTTATTTGGACGTCCGGAGGAACCACGAAGGTCACTTCCCCCAGTCTAAGTCATAACATGCACTATGTCTTATCAATGCTACATTCCTTTAACTGTGCTTTAGTTTGAGAGACATTTAGTTTTCTCAGCTCTAGCAAATTCACTCATCTTGTTACTACAGTGTTAGTATCATTTGTTAGAATTAATGTTGGTTATTTTCACTTTTATTTAACAGTGCAGCTTACACTTATAACATAACTTGTGTGTTCTACCATTCCCATCAGAATTTCACATCTGACTGGCCTTATTTGGGCATCCAGAGGAACCATGAAGGTCCTTTCCCCCCTCTCTGGCAGTTGTTGACCCTCTGTCTAGCACGCTAACTCATAACATCGTCATGGTCTTCACACTGCTACATTAACTGTGCTTCAGTTTGTCAGACTTACAGCCCTCTCAGCTCTAGTAAAACACATTCCTTTAGTAAAATCATTCTTACGAACATCCCTAATGATTAATATTGATTATTTTTATCTTTTATTTAGCAAAGCCGCTTACAATTTTAGAATAACTCGTGTGTTCATCCATTCTTATCAGTTTTTTGGTGGAATCTTACTCTTCATCTCTCCGTTACTCCCAGTTTCAGCAAAGCTGTGGTAGCAGGATCTCAACTTACTTGAGCAAGAAGGTCATTCTCTCTTGGACAAAGGGGCCATAGAGCATGTCCCCACCTGGGAGATGCATACCAGGTTCTACAGCCGGTACTTTATAGTCCCGAAGAGAGATGGAGGTTTACACCCCATTTTAGATCGACAAAGTGTATTGACTTTGCCCTGGCTCTTCTCAGACTCCAGGGGGTCAGCATCCTCAATAACATAGACGATTGGTTGATTCTGACACAATCACATCTGGCGGCACTACAACATAGAGATGTTGTACTTACCCACATGCGGTGGCTAGGGTTGAGACTCAATGGGAGCATAAGCATGCTGACTCCAACACAAATGACCATGTTTCTAGGAGTAGTATGGGATTCGGTTACGTTGCGGGCACAGTTGTCTCCCGCATGAATCAAGTCGATCCTGACCATGGTGTTCAGGGTGCAGCCAGGCCGACATCTCACTGCTCTACAGTTTCAGAGACTGTTGGGCCTCATGGCAGCAGCATCCACTGTGATTCCACTTGGTTTACTGCACGAGGCAACTACAGTGACACAGTATGGAACAAGGGTGTACGGTTGGTTGCAGAAGTGGTTATAGGATTGTATCTCCATCTTTACTACAAAGAGCTATGTCCATTACGGTCTGTGATGTTCAATTCCAGTCTTCCAATCTTTTTAGAAGAATATTAACTGTAAATTAAAACAGAACAGAAGAACTACAGTGGTGGCTCAAGAGCACGGGATTTTCCCCAAGGGGCAATCCTATTTGCCTGATAAAGGTTACACGCAGATGCCTGCGTTCCTTGGTCAGGTGGAGAGAACAGGTGTTCCTGACCCAGGGCCAAGCATTAGATGGGGCGCGTTCATGGACGGCTGCTCAGCCCGAGGTTTGTGGTTTACCAAGGGCACATAAATTGCCTGGAGATGCAAGTGGTCTTGTTGGCCTTACGGCACTTTCTTCCAGACCTCAGGGGCCACGAGACCACGTGCTTGTTCGCTCCGACAACACAGCAGTGGTCTCCTATATAAATCACTAAGGGGTCTGAGGTCGCGCCCTCTGTACAGACTGGTGCACCAGATCCTCTTATGGCCCCAGGAAAAGTCACTCTCTCTAAGAGCACTTTTCATGCCAGGGTACCTCAGTGTGGGAGCGGACATCCTGTCGAGGCAGGGGCCAAGGCCCGGGGAATGGAGACTGCACCCCGAGACGGTGCAGATCATCTGGAGAATGTTTGGCAGAGCACAAGTGGACCTGTTCGCGTCCCAGGAGAATGCTCGCTGCCCCCTCTGGTTCTCCCTTATGCACCCAGTGCCCCTCGGGCTGGATGCCATGGTGTAGCTGTGGCAAAGGATATGACTGTATGCGTTTCCCCCGATTGCCCTGTCCCCGGGAGTTCTAGAGAAAGTTCGCTGAACTGCTGCTGCTCGTGGCCCCGTTGTGGCCCACCAGGTTTTCGGGCCTGGTAGCCCTTTTGGATGGCCCCCTGTGGGAGATTTCCGTCAGGAGGGTCCTGCTGTCGCAGGCCAAGGGCAAAATCTTTCATCCCCAACTGGGGATGTGGAAGCTGTGGGTTTGGCCCCTGAGGGGGACCACCTCCATGCTGCCGGTCTCTCTACCAAGCTTTTCACTATGTGGTGCCGGAAGCACCACCTTGAACCAGGTCACTGCCAGATGGCTTCAGTGCTGGAGTTTCTCCAAGGCCGGTTTTCGGTATGTGGCTCCGATCGCAGCATTCCATAGTATGGTGGATGGCTGCTCACTAGGGAAGCACTGCTTTGTAACCAGTTTCCTTCGTGGTATTTTGAGGAGTCAGAGTCCCTGCATGGGACCTGACAGAGTTGCTCGACGGACTGTCCGCGGCACCCTTCGAGCCACTGGATGATGCATCAGACAGGTGGCTGGCCTTAAAATTGCCATTTTTGCTGGCCGTGATTTCTCTCGAGAATGGGCGATCTGCAGGCTCTTTTTCTTGGTCAGATCCCTTGAGATTTATGTCCGGAGGACATCTCAGTGGCGCAATTCCAGCCAATTGCTGGTATGCTTCGGGCCCCCTCTTAACAGCTGCCCTGCTACCAAGCACACCATTAGCAGGTGAATTGTTGAGGCTATTTACATTTACATTTAGCAGCTTTTATCCAAAGCGACTTACACATTTACAGACCGAAGGCGCAGCTCTGGGAGCAATCTCTGGGGTTCAGTATCTTTCTTAAGGATACCATGTGGTTGGGGGAAGCCTGGGATTGAACCGCCAACCTTCCGATTCCCCTATCAATACGGCTTACGAGGTGCGCAGACTACCTTCACTTCTGCCCATTAGAGCCCACTCCACACGAAGTATGGCATCCTCCAAAGCTTGGCGGTCAGGAACCCCCTCTCTGAGATGTGTGATGCTGCGGGATGGTCCTCACCTCATACTTTCGTGAGGTTCTATACCCTTGATCACCTGGATAATCCGGGGTCAGTGGCACTCTTGTGTGTCAGTCAGTGTGCCCTTTTGGCTTCACACTTGGACAGGCATCCCTCCAGCATGGCGGCGTTGGGACTGCGTTCCCCACCCAGGGGAGTGTTTGTGTTTACACCTCTAGCACAGGAGCTTTGGACTGCCAGAAGGAGGTGATTTTCTGTCCCAGGCGGTGGGGAAAACATCATGCGCAGCATCATGGCTAACCAAGCTAACTTAACGTTAGCTAGCAGCAGCAACCATTAGCACCAATTAGCAACTAGCAACAAGTAACGCTAAGGCTATCTATACATCAGGAAACTCCATAAATCAACAACTGTTGAGGCAAAGCAGGGTGCCAGGAGCCAAACCCAACAAGAAAACCACCTGGTACTTAGCTACTGTGTGATTCCCTGTCTTGTTTTCAAACTGCAAACTGACCTCCGTCTTCTCTGAGGCGGTGTCCGGTCTTGCAGCTCAGTGAGATAACCATGCCCCCTTCATTTGAATATAAGAAATGGAAATGTGTCATTATGAAATTGTCCCAATGATATAAATAAATGTGTCATTAGAAAATAAAAGTCCAATGAAATAAAAAGCTATTTCTTTACTTATTGAACCATATTGACTCATTTATTAATTTCATAGGCATATTTATTTATTTAATATTGAATAAAATGGCAATCCATATTTTGTCGCAACAGTCTTAGTCTGCTACTGGTTATCCAGTAGCGTATGGTGGCCAATGTTGGCTAATGTTAGCAATCTTTAGGCAGATACTTCTGTGGCATCACTGAGTCAGTTTTCTGACTTTGACTCCTCTGCTTGCGCTATGACCCTGTGTTTTAGCATTTTTCATTATCACAGAATTGCAAAATGAATATTTGAATTCTTTATTAAATGCATATTATTTCTTAATTAGATACACTTAATGGTTTTGTCACTAAAGGCTTATGGTATGACCAGGATGCTAATGTAAGCTAATGTTAGCAAACTTTAGCTAGATATTGTGTAACTGATAATACTGAGTCCGTTTGGGGACTTTGACAATTTTCTTTTTGTGCTATTTTTTGAATATGTTTTACCTTTCACCATTGGTCTATTCTGTACACACGACATCTATTGCATGTCTATCCATCCTGGGAGAGGGATCCCTCCTCTGTTACTCTTTCTGAGGTTTCTTCAATTTAAACCCTTAAAAAAAATTTTTTTAGGGGAGGTTTTACTTTCCAAATTTATGAGGCTTTATAAGTAAAATTGATTTGACTTTATCATTTTCCATAATTGCTGAATAAAAAGTTTAATTCATTAAAACACATTTATCAATGTCCTCATGGTCTGCTATGAGCAGTATGGTGGCTAATGTTAGTTAATTTGAGCTAACCTTAGGTAATTACTGTTGTGTAATTTGAGTCAGTTTTGATTACATGTTACTCTTTCACTACAATTTAGCATTTACCACTACCACATAATGTGACTACATTGAATTTATTTTATTATTAATTTTACAGAGAAACCATGTTTAATGCAAGGTAAATCCTAGGTCTAGAATATGTATTCTGTACTCTTTGAAAGCCTTTTTCTCTGCATTCTTGATATTGTAGGTTATTTACAGAGTTGTTGACAGCATGGGATGGATGTCAGAAGTACTTCTACCGTTCATGGGCCAGGAGAACAGCCCTGCAGACTGCTCTTCAGCATGCTGCCAAGGTGAGAGACAGAAATTTGTCTGGTGGTCCACAATACAGCAACTTGTAGAATTTACATCTCTCGGTCTAAAAGCTGAAGGCCAAGGATTATAGATGGAGCGCAAATTTTTCCATCTGCAGTTCCTCTATGTATTTTCACACTGTAACCTAAAGTGTATGTGTGTGTGTTATTGTTTGGTTGTAGGAGCTGGGTCTGGGGAACATAGAGCGCTGTAGAGGTTTCTCCTCTCACCTTTTCAAACTGCTCCTCAGACAGAGGGGACGACTGGCCAAGCTCACTGAGCAGTGGGTCCATCTCAGGTTAGTCTGCTGACGCACGATTATGTTTACAAGACACAGTATGGAACAAGGGTGTACGGTTGGTTGCAGAAGTGGTTATAGGATTGTATCTCCATCTTTACTACAAAGAGCTATGTCCATTACGGTCTGTGATGTTCAATTCCAGTCTTCCAATCTTTTTAGAAGAATATTAACTGTAAATTAAAACAGAACAGAAGAAGGTAAATGTTTAAAAAGATTTTAGTGAGTAAAACAAACTTTGTGGGGTTAAAGGGGACAAGTGCCCCTGTTTTGACCCCTTGAGCCAGGGTCGAGCTCCCATGTTACGACCCTGGCTCAAGGAGTCAAAACAATGAGAGGACACCAGGCAGAAAATAAAGTTTAACAAAATAATCTTTATTTAATCAACTGAACCAAATTAACTGTAAAGAAAGTACAGTTAACAATATGTGATGCCAATCGGTATAATCAGTATACCACTGATTATACAGATGGTACTGAAAGTGAGTGGAATGTGTGTTAGTGTGTTGTAAAGTGCAAACATAACCTAAGGTCTGAAACAAAGCTAAACCATAACCAAGGCTGAACCAAAACTAAAACTAAGTCAGCAGACCAAATGGCAGAGTTGCCGACCAGCAAATAGAAAGACAGCCAGCAAGCAAGGCAGCAGTCACAATGACTTAAATAGTCGCCTGACTCGTCAACCCAAGGCCCACAGGTGTGCCAGTACAGGCAATCCCCCACAGGAACCTGACAATACCCACTAGGGGCACCACAACCCCTCATCCCCAGAAGAAAATACACCTTTTGGTGTGGAATAATAATATAAACGCTTCTGATGTAATGGTTGCATAAAGTTAAAATGGCAAAGTAATAATATTAATATTATATTATTGATCCCATTGGGGACATTTATTTTCATCAATTTGCCTACATACAAAGGGTCAGGGTCAGATAGCCATTGATATGTGTGTGTGTGTATTTGTCTGTATGTATGTGTATATATATGTGTGTGTGTGTGTATTTTTATGTATATATGTGCGTGTATACCACTCCCAGGAGGCTAACAAACAGCGTCCAGGACATCAAGACCTATCTACAGAGCCACACTGTGGATCCAGGCTGCGCCCTCCCACCCCAGGCCTCCCTCCAGGGTTGGGTCAGAAGAGGCCAGGCACTGGCTGCCCAGTGCACCACTCTCCTGCAGCAGCTGGCCTGGCTGCTGCAGTGCTGCCCGGAGGACCACCAGCAGAAGGAGGAGACGAGCAGCTGCAGGCATCACACCCTGAGGTGCCCGTCTCCGCTTGCAGCACAACGCCAACCCCACGGCTGTCTGATTCGTAGGGGAGACGCTGCCTGGTGCCAGCTAAACCAACACATTAATGCAATGTTGAAGCAGATTCAAAGCCTGAAGGTTGAGCTGGACAATTTGGCACAGCAGACCTCTGAGAGAATACTCCACACATGGTAAAACATAAGAGTTTTGAAGAGATTTGAAATCAAATGTAGCAGTAACAAAAGGCAAATAGTCCCAACAATACTGATATTTCCCACAGGGACAATTTTGTCACATGCTGTTCAGCCTTCAACCAGCTGGGAGCTGTAGTTGCTCAGATGCCCAGCGTGGAACAGCTATTCACCCCGGCCGTGTGTGTTGGCAGCGCAGAAATTCAGCCGGCCATCCCCCAGAGCCTGCAGTATGTCAGAGGACAAGTGGAGGCTAATATCACAGAGTTCACCACCTGGAAGACCCAGCTGTTCTCCCTGGGACTCCAGAACTCAGGTGAATGCATTAACCAGTTAGCCTAATAATATCAATCCTTCAGATAAGACATCCTGCGGACAGACAGGAAGACAAATTAGAATTGCATTTCCTGAAATAGATTGCAAAGCATTGCTAAAGATGCCGAAATCTGAAATGAATTTGCCTGAAAAATCTGAAAGCTCAAAAGTATTACACTACATTTCTCAAAAACCTGGAAGCTGAAACATAAAACTGGTAGACTTGGGGTTTGGAAAAGTTACATAGAAAAATAAATGTCCGTAAAGAGCAAAACATTTGAATTTTTTTTGTAGCTGAAAGTATGCAGAAGTATTAGTATGAGAATAATGAGCATAATCCCTTCAGTTAGGGAAAAGGTCTCTCCATATGTCAATTACACAAGCATCCTCAGAAAGGATGTTAACTTTCTTATTTAGGGTCTTTGTTTCATGGGGTCTGCTGGAAGAGTCTAACTTTGGTTGTAAGTGTATATTTAAATCTCCCTCACAAATCAAAAGACCTTCTGTTTCTGTTATCATGATAGTTTTCCTGATTTTCAGGAAGAAACCAATATCACTTCATGGGAGTGCATATACATTCACTGAAGTTACTGTGTTCCCATCGATATCCCCCCTTAATACAATAAAAAAAAATAAAAGCACATGAAAAAATAGGTAAAGAGAGTGTGATTCCAAGGCTGAGGTCTCCAGTAGATGACCCTGGGCTGAGCTAAAGGGAATGCTGTGGGGGAAAACTCCTACCTGTGGCCTCATGGCCCCCATTGCAGCACCCAAAAATGTCTGTCCATTATACAGAAAAGACTACCCTGTGTATTCCTCCCATGTAAATATTCTCATTTAGGTGAAAAAAAAGGGAGTGAATGCAAGAAATGGAATAAAATAGAGTAATGGAAAATCCACATTGAAATCTGTATTTCGTAGGATGGGTATAGTATATTATGTTCTGAAAGCTTGCATTCTCTCCTTGATATTCTTCTCTTGCTCCTCTACCATCACCCGCTGTTTTGGTCCTCTCACCATTTTGCAGGCAGAGAGAGATAGCTGCTCAGCCATGGTATCCCTTGGTGTGATCACACTAATGGGCAGTCCTCTGTCCTTCATGTCTGCAGTTGTCTTATCCATGGTCTGGTACAGAAGCATTCCGCTGTCATAGAACACTTAACGCTAGATGCCACTAAATCCTATATACTGGACCTTTTAACACCCGCTTTTCTTTAGAATATTCTTTACGCTTCTGTAGGACTGCTTGGGGGGTAGTCTTGATCAAGTATATTAGTCTCCCGTTCAAAAGCACCTTCTTTTCCCAAGCCTTGCACAGAATTTCTTCTTTGGTTTTGTAGCAAAGAAACCTTATTTATTATTATTAACCTATCCTTGTCCCCGCAGGGTCTTGGGGCAAGTGTCCAGTGTGCTCTCTCAATGTCAAGCTCGGGGGAAGCGTGTCCTGTAGTAACTTTTCCATAAACTCCACCATAGATGATCCCTCCGCTCCTTCGGGCACATTATGTATCATATTCTCCCATCGAGATCTCACTTCTTGGGCGAATATTTAAATTTATTGTTGATTTATCACTTTTTGTTTTAAACAAGGTTTTGTTTTTTTAACATTGTACTAATGTTAGTTGACAAATAACAGTATAGGAAATTTGGAAGTGGCATGCCCTCTGTTTTACAGGGTCTTTGTAACTGCAACACTTCCCTTGATCCTGGATCAAGGAGATGAAGAGGAGAGGGTTTTTTAGTTCCGTTCTTATTACAGTAGAAATGTCTGCTCTCAAATCCGAAAGGATCTGGATTTTGAGGTCTTCTGTGCCCATTTCTTCTAAGTCTGCACTGGGAACTGTAGGTGCATGGTCCTGGTCTGTACTCGAACTCTGCACCGAGGAGACTTTGGGCCTGGTGTTGGAGGATCCACTGTACTTGTACTTCCAAAGATTAGATGCCATGTCCAAAAACACACTTCAATTTCATTGGGTGTACTTGATTAATATACTGACTTGTTTTTAGTACATAATTACAAAAAACATTTATTGTATTTTTTTAAAGGTTGGGCAGGAGCTCGACGAAACATGTCTTATTCCATTGCTTGCTCTCTAGTGCCCCCTGATTTATCACTTTATTACCTGTTCCATGTTTTGAATGCAATCTTCCACCTTTTCAATTTGCGTCTCAGCCTCTGTTTTTTGATTATTGTTGAGCTCGAGTTTAATATCGTTTAGTTTTTGTTTTGCGTCTTTGCAACAGTCCAGTATCTCCTCCAAAACTTATGTTAAACTTGCCGCTTTGTGTGATTGGGGTTTAGTGTTAGCGTCACTATCTTGTTCTTGCACTGCTGACCCACACTTGTGACTTACTTGTCTTTACTGCCATCTTTACATTTCCCTTTGTCTAAACATGCAGCTACTGCTTAGCGTCACAGTCACTTGTGCTAATGCAACTTTAGTCAAGTCACTCTTTCACCGATATGGCCGCGCCACCATTTTGAAATAGCTTCCCTTTTCTTGATCCATTTTACGTCCAAACAGCCATCCTGGACACGCAGACACGTACATATATATTTTGTCTGTAGATAGTGTATTTAGAGTTAGTCTTCATATTGTGTGTTTTTGCTTGTATCTTTTTAAATTAATGTTTGTGTTTAATCATGCTGGTCTTTTTAATGTCTCACAAGAGTGAATAATTTGCCATCTTCTTCTATGTTGAATTCCAAATCCTTCACATATTAGCTATTAATGGTAATTTTGGGTTATAGTTATTAATTTAATCAATAATCTGATTTCCAAATTGATAGTTTAGTTTATTTTGTGAGACTCAATCAGTTAATTGGCTATCATTTCCCTTCATTCTGGAAGGGCGGTGCCCGAGTTCTTTATTAATTAAAGCATTATTTATGATTGTTTTTGATAATCTTGATAGCCAAATCTTATTGATTACACCAACATCAACTTGATGCCCCCTTTTATCATGGCAAACCCCATCAAATGGTGCCGCCGTTTGAGGCATAGTATTGTAACCTTAACAATACTAAGTATTAAAGTTATCAAAAATCAGTAATGCAGTAATGTCCTAACTGAGCTGAATATTTTAATTTTTGAATGAAGTTTTTTTTTGTTGAAAGATGTGTAAGGACTTACGAAATAACAATATTACTATAACAATGAGGGTAAAAGGTAACTTTTGCTGATGGTTAAAAAACAGTACTCAGACTGTATAGTGAGATGAATTGACATTTAGTACCATGGTTCTACAGTTCCTCTCCTTATTTCCCTAACAGATCACCAGCCTGCCTTCTGTACTGAGTTCTCTGCTGAGCTGGAGACAAACATCAATACCATGCTGTGTTCTGTCCAGACACTTGTGAAGAGAAGGGAGAGAGAGCAACATAAAAAGCAGCATGGAGACATCGAGAAAGGTGAGTATGATGCATTCAAGGCCAGCATTGCTCTCTGCAGGACTGGTGTACAGAAAGGGAAACACATTCAAAATCCTACTCAAATGATGGTTCATTCCAATGTAGAACATTACAAGCAACACTTTAACACTGATTTGATGCTTTACTAGGTACACCTGTCTAGTAGCAGCCTTGGTCTTCAGTCATTTTTTGGTTATCCATCCAAGTATGGAGAAACTGTAGCCACTGTGTTAGCAACAGTTATCACAAGCTGTTTAGACCTTCTTCAGAAGGTATTAGGGGCTTTAATGTGTGCCAGCCGAACATTTCCCACATCATAAAACTGCCAGTTATGACCTGTAGTGGTGACACCAAACAGGATGGCTACATGAACTCCTGTTTCTTGCACCAAATTCTGATCCTTCAATCAGCATAATGCAAAAGAACCTTAGTATGTTCAAAAAACCACTCAGTAGTGATCTGTGTTAATGGAGACGCGCATCTTGCCCTTATTTGGTTGCCATGTCAATTTTATGTAAAAAAAACAAAAAAAAACGTATGTGATTTTTCAGAGGGAGCTGAAGAGGAGGGGGAGGAGGAAGGACCTGTTGAGGACCTGCTAAAGCCTGGTCACCTGACTCAACACCTGGAGGAAGAGCTGACAGCAGAGGTGGAGGCTCTGTGTGTGGGAGATGTTAGTGCCGGGCTGGAGAGGCTGCTGATCCGCCTGATGAAACACAGAGATGCCTGTCAGTCGCCACAGCTCCAGGTACTAAGAACAGCTGGAATACTTTACTGTCCAGCTGCAATTAAAATGGATTTTATTGATTCAAAAGCCAGTGACTATGATTTTTACAGAGTCAGTGACTACTCAGTTGACCATAACCCCTTTTTTTATATTCATTCTTATCTTAACTAATCCCCACTGCTATGATGTTGGCCACTTCATATTACAATTTTAGAACTACATTCTTTAAACTTGGCTTAGTTTATTCAAGTTTATATGATGTTAGCCAAAGCAGGTAAAATGATCCAGTTAATTCTAACTCTGTTCAAACACACCTGCACGGTTGACTTGTTTATCCTTGATAAAGTCCTCATGAATGAGCGCGTTCTTATTTTGAAAATAAAGCAACATGAGTCAAGAGTTGAAACCATGACCAGCTCTCATATGATTGGCAGAGTGCTAAAACCAAAAATTATATCACATGAAAATGTTCTTTCAGGCCTTTCAGTAAACAATCTTTGACAAATTACCTATTATTTATGAAATTCAGTCAAACTAAATTCATTGTTTCAATTCAACTGTATAGAACTTAAACTGTTCTTTATCATTTAGCAGATGCTTTTTTCCAAAGTGACTTACATATGAAGAAGACAATGGAAGCTATTATAACAATATAAGGTAACAAAAAGCATAAGTGCATCAAAAACTAGTCTGGTTAAAGCCCAGCACAGTATATAAAGCTAAGGATAGGCAGGGTTATTTTTTTATTTTTTTTATTTATTTTTTTTTATGAGAAGAGATAGAAAGGAAGAAGAAGTTAGTGATTGTCAGTTAGGTGAAGATGGAAGAGATGCATTTTAAGATGCTTTTTAAAGGTGGCTACAGAATCTGCTGATCCTGTAGAAGCAGGCAGATCATTCCACCAATGTGGAATGGATCCAGAGAAGGTACGCGAGAGTGATTTTTTTTCCTTTTTGGCATGGTACCACCAGACATTGTTCGTTTGCAGAGTGCAGGGACCTGGCAGGAACATAGGTCTGTATTAGCAAGTGAAGATATGATGGTGCAGAACCAGTGGTGGTCTTGTAGGCCAGGAGCATCGCTTGGAACTTGATGCGGGCGACAACAGGGAGCCAATGTAACCTAATGAAGAGAGGAGTTACATGCGCTCTCTTTGGTTAATTGAAGACCACTCTTGGCACCGCGTTCTGGATCATCTACTGAGGTTTGGTTGTGCAAGCAGGGAGTCCAGCCAGCAGCGCGTTGCAATAGTCCAGTTTGGACAAGACAAGAGCCTGGAATAGGACTTGTGTAGACTGCTCAGATAGGAAAGGTCTGATTTTCCTGATGTTGTAGAGGATCGGATGGTGCTGGCAACATGGCTTTTCAAGTTTAGCTGATCATCAATTGCCAACCCCAGATTTCTGGCCATGCTGGACGGCATAACGGTCGATGAGCCTAGTTGAATGGGGAGGTTGTGGTGAATCTTTGGGTTGGCCGGTATCACAAGCAGTTCTGTTTTGTTGAGGGTTCAGCTGCAGGTGATGGTCCTTCGTCCAAAGTGAGATGTCAGTCAGGCATGCCGAGATGCGAGCAGAGACAGTTGAATCGTCAGGTCGAAATGACAAGTGGAGCTGCGTGTCATCCGCATAGCAGTGATAGGAAAAGCCATGCTTTTGAATGACCGAGCCGAGGGATGTCATGTAGATGGAGAAGAGTAGCGGTCCAAGCACCGAGCCCTGCGGCACCCCTGTATTGAGATGTTGAGACTCAGAGACCTTGTCTCTCCAGGATACTCTGAATGACTTACCCGAGAGGTAGGATTTGAACCATTGGAATGCGATTCCAGAGACACCCATACTGAGTACTGAGAGAGGACAGGAGGAACCGCCGGTCTTTAACAAAATAACACAGCACTAAACTTAAAAAAGACATGAATCAAACACACTTACAGTTCTTGTAGGCTGCTAAATAATGTATGGGTATTTAACATTAAATTGTGATTGTCTCATAAAAGGATTTAGCTGATACCCCATAACGTACATGTTCTCATCTAAATTCAGAATTATTTGAACTTAAAGAAGAACTCAAAAGTCAGGGTTTTAATAAAAGCATTAATAATCAAATCAAGCTAACTCGATCATACAAATGAGATTTGTAGCTTTTAAACTCACAAATACCCATGGGTCTTTGTAACTATTCATGAGTTGAATTGTAATGCCATCAGCAACTGTCCATATTGCTTTTGTGTGTGTGTGTGTGTGTGTGTGTGTGTGCGTGTGCGTGTGTGTGTGTGTGTTCAGGAAGTGAACAGGGCGTGCAGAATGCTGATGCGTCTGGAGCCTCTGCTGGGGATTTACTCTGACCTGGTGCGTTACTACCTGGCTGTGTCACTTGGAGCACACAGGAGCACAGGCAAACTGCTGTCTGTACTGGCCAGCATCTTCACTGAGCTCGTTCAGAAGGTACAGACATAACAAGAGTTACTCCGTCTCATTTGAAAATATTCTATTTTTTAAAAGTGATACAGAATGAGTAGGATTTCCCTAAAAAAACAAAACAATTTAGAGACTCATACAAAAATTATCCCTCTCAAATCATCACTTATGACCCACTAGAAGTGTGTGGCAGTGTCTTCGCAGTGGTTCAAACTGCGAAGCGGTCCGAGTGGGCTGGGAACCACAAATGCTTGGTAAAAGTGGTACTGCAGCTTAGAAGCAGAGTCATGCAAGGGAAATTTACAGGGAGAGCTATAGACTGGTGCACATACCTCAGACACCAAAGATGACACACATCCACCAGCAGGTGGTGCTATGATCAAAACCTTTTGAAACACATAATAAAATAATACACAATAGAAACAATAATAAAATCAAAATAAGTTACAGAACATGCTGAGGGGGTCTGAATGTCAGACTGTAGCGAGCCTGTTGAGTCCCCGGGGGACACACAGGTGGCTGTGCACATTTGAAAACCTTACATACGCGTGTTCCCTCAACTGAGCTGCATCTCATGATATAGGCCACACCCATTGCATATTTTTTTGCAAACTACGCAAAACCTACATTTTCAAACTCCTCCTAGGCCGTGAGTCCAATCTGCATGAAACTGTGCACATAGAATCCATGGACACTCATGAACAAAAGTTATTAAAATAATTTTGATACTCCAAAAAATGTGCAAGATATAAAGGAACAACTTCCTATAGATTGCAGTGAAACAGGAAGTGAAGTCATAACTCCACATATGATTAGATATACACTATTTGATATGTGTAAAGAAGCCGTCCTTTCATGGGTGGCAGCTGATAAAAATCTGCAAAAGCTATAACAGAAACATTGCCAAAGGGAGAGAAATCAGCACAAATGTATTTTTTTTTTTGTGTTCATTTTTTCGGATAGGGTTTATTTAGGGTTCAACTCAGCAGCTAGGGACTTTTTGTTTATTATTTTGGCCTTGGTTCCCCCCAAAGTCATTTGCTTCCTCTTGTAACAGTCACTGTGTGTATATTCCTGTCAAGTTGTGTGGCAATAAATTGCTCACTAATTTTTGTCATTCAAGCTCCTACTTGTGTGTCTCTATTTATATTGCGTTCTGACACCCCTAGACTGGGACATAACACTATCAACACCAAATTTGGGATACAGCATTTGCGGGACCGAGATACACATTTCTATTATGAATGAGCAAGATCGGTCAAACAACATGGCTGCCATGAACCAAAATATCTTTGAAAAAGGTCGGGCTTACGAGGAGGATGGCTATAACCTATTAACTATTTGTCTAATCATCATACATTTTGGTGGATATGTTCAGTTCATCTTTGGGAATAGATGTGCTAAGGCATTTTGAGCCCGACCCACTGGGGGTACCACAAATGCCAAAAAACTCTAACTCAACATCCGGTGCACAGAATTTCACTAAAATTGGCATGCATGCTCTGCGGGAAAGTAGTGACCAAAATCTGTTATGTTGATTGGGGGGTGTGGTCTATTCATCGTTATGTGTTTTTTTTTTTTTTTTGTATGCCTTCCTTCAATTTGCTGTGAGCTGGAACAAGCTAGAGACATGAAACCTAGCACCATAACTGGAGATGACATGGAAGTGCGTCGTCGGTGGTGCAATAATTAACAGCCGATTGACGTGAAATTGCTTACGCATGTCCAGCTCAATGTGCTCTACAAAAAAGCCTCTTGGAACAAATGAGTCACCTAACTAGCTTTTCCACCATTTAAAATTTTTGAAAAACACATTTTTGACATCTCCTCCTTAACCTTAGGTCTAATTGCTACCAAATTTGGCGTGGATCATCATTGGATCAAGATTGTCAAAAGTTGTGTAAAGATTAATATCTTATTTAGTTTTGTGAGATATTGACCAATGAACTTCAAAAAGGATGTGGCACAGCACATAAATAGACCAAAGTCAACAACCACGGGGTCAATCTTCACAAAACTTCCAGGGTATGTCCACATCTGTTCATAAAACATACTCTGAATGTTTCATTCAAATCGACCTGCTAGGGGGTACTACAAATGCAAAAAAATGTGTGTGGCATAACACGAATGAGACAATTAATCAGAAATTGTTTGTTTTCTTCATTCTCTATGTAAAAATGCATTTGGACTAGGTCCAGATCAAAAGCTTTAAACTCCTAACAGTCTGTGTTGCTTGAACCTGACGAATTGCCGCTTATGGCTATATTTTTCTTATTATTTTGCTGTGATCGAGACGTTTCTGGGCATCAAAGTTGGGGCAGGTTACATCGCTTTCTCCCTCCCTCTCTCCTCTGCTCTCTGTCTCTGTCATGGTTGTATCTCCAGCACTGGCACAGCGCTAAAACGAAGTGTGGAGATAGGTCGGACTATGTGAGACTATGGCTATATAAAGAGCCTGCAGGTCTATGTGTCTGTTTGACCGAGGGCAGGCCTGAGCGTTCGCTTTGGCCATATTCACACAAAATCCGGCAACGTGGTTCAGTGGTGTGTGGAGGTATGGTATATTTATTTGTGCTGTAGAAAGTTACCGCTGTGAAATATTTTGAAATTGTGAAAAACGTTTTATTTCTAATTCACTACTTTGTTCTCGCTAACACCGCTTCCTCTCTCCATTCACTCTCCTGCTTGATCTACCTCCACTGCTCTCGCTTGCTCGCTCTCTCACTTGTTGAGCCGGGGCCAAGTTTGAATCGTGTGTTTACAAACAGCAACCAATAAATCATACTCCTTATGCCTTCCGCTAAAAGCAGTGAATAAATTATTGTTGCGGCCTCCTCCTCAGGGTTTTTGCCTGCCTCAGGAGCTGATGGACGGTGATAGAGAAGATGCCAAAGAGTTTCACGACTACGAGGGCGGTGGAATAGGAGAAGGCGAAGGCACTAAAGACGTCAGTGACAAGATCGAGAATGAAGATCAGGTGATGAAATAAATGAAATTTTACTAATACATTTTTTACATTATTATCCTACCTCGAGGTCCACTTACTAGCTTTCTGGTGCTTTCAACTTCATTTCCTGGCTTCATTAACTGGATTTGTTCAGAACAAAGAGTCTTGTGGCAACTCCATCGGCTGCTGAAGGCAATGAGATGTGGTTAAAATTTCTGGGAAAAGCTAGTAACTGGCAGTAGTAATTATGGTGAGATCTTATTTTTCCATAAAAACTATACTACAAAATGTATATGACAACTGACATGCCACGCTAACATGCAGATATTCCTGAGTAGCCTATTTTTAAAATATCAATATATATGGCATGTCTAAAGCATGTAGTGACTATGCCAAAATAAATAGTGACAATCGAGCAAAAGACCTAGGATTCAAAGAGTTTTTGGCAACAGTATCAATGAGAACTTGAATTAGTCTTTTAACCAATGATTACCTGAAACCGTACAATGAACCTATCCTAATTTCTCGTAAAAAGCTATCCCTGCATTCTTCTTCCAGGTGGAGGACACTTTTCAGGAAGATCAGGAAAAGGAAGAACAGCAGGAAAAAGGGAATATCAAGGCGGAAGACAATGCTATCGAGATGTCAGAGGATTTTGATGGCCAAATGCATGATGGAGATGAGAGTGAACCAGGTATCTTGAACTGTCTATAGCCTATTGACCTTATGTGGCCTGCTCATTTTTGGGTTTGTTCTGTTTCCGGTTTTAACTAGCATTAACTAACAAAGCTATACTTTGTGCTGTAGTGGCTGTTTCTATAATGAAAAGATTCAAGAGCTCTGATCTTTAACTTATCAATATGATGATGCAGGTTATTAACATTATTTGCATCCTTCACAATCACTAAACCAGATGCTTTTGACTTTGTTGGTCTGGAAATCTGATTTATCAACATTAATTAAATTATAACTTTTCACCCAACTATACAATACATATTATATTTTTATAAATTTTAATAATCAGCACAGCAATAATCAACACAATGATAAGCTGTATAGGAGAGCTGTTCTAACTAGAGAATACATTACTATTTCATTTTATTTATATAGCCCAATATCAAAAATCACAATTTAGCATACACCCTATATCATTAGACCCTCAATTCGAAGGAAAAACTACTCCCAAAAAACATTTTCAAAAGGGAAAGAAAATGATAGATACCTCAAGAAGAGCAACAGAGGAGGGATCCCTCTCCCAGGACCATGAGACATGCAATACATGTCGTGTGAACAGAATAGATTCACAACAGAAGATCATAGTATACAGTACACAATTATTATATGTATGACAAAATGTAGATTTTAAAACATAAGGGAGGAGGATGGATCCAGAAGGACAACTGAGCAGCTCCAAGGGAGTGCCCACCAAGAGGAAAGTCTACTCTTCAATGTGGAGATGGTGTCTGCCTCCCGAACCCAAACTGGGATCTGATTCCACAGGAGAGGAGCTTGTTAGATGAAGGCTTAGACACTAAGAGAAATACAGGCCTGAGAGAGACATAAAATGTGAGTGTACACATGCCTGCTTGGACACTCATGTATACATGTCTTTCTTCTATACTGTATCAACCTGTGTGTGTGTGTGTGTGTGTGTGTGTGTGTGTGTGTGTGTGTGTGTAACTGACTTTGCTCAATCATTAAGACAGAAATCACTGTCAAAGGACCACTCAAACAAGACCCTTATTCAATTAAATTGAATTGTTTATATAATGCCAATTCATAACCGAAGCTATCTCATTGCACTTTTTCTGTAGAGCAGGTCTACACTGTACTCTTTATAATAATATTTACAGAGACCCAACAAATCCCACCATGAGCAAGCATGGTTGCCATGGTGATGGTACACACAGCAGGTGTGTGACTTCTGGCTTAGAGAGTAAATATCATAGAGATTTTAGCGGAGGCGCACTGCTCAAATTCCTGCTTCAAGCCCAAAGACCGTAACTCCTATCACCGAAGTTAAAATACTGTAAGAGAGAGGAGAACCTGCTGCAGCATTCACAACCAATTAGCACCGCTCTTTTGAAGACTGCTGTAGAATAAAAGTAAGCAAGCAAGCTTAAATGTAAGCACAAGGTGATCACAAGCAGCAGATGTCAACCTACACAACACTTTCCCACCGCCGATGTAGACAAGAAGCTAAGACAAAATAACGGAGTCGGAGTACTTCCTTGTTGCTTCCTTGAAATGTATACCAGGCTAGGGAGGGTAGCTTTTTTTTAACCAGAAGATCACAAGAAATTAAAACCCTATTAAATCATTTAGTAAAGGTAGCCTCTATGAGGACAGAAATTAAAAGCCTAAAATTTGTGAAATTTGCTAGAAATGTCTCTCGGATTTTTTGCTGAGTGGATTTTTCTTCTTTTAATAATTTGCAGGTGAAGATGAGTCATCTAAAGAGGATGAGGAGGAGCTGGATAAAAAGATGGGTGACCTGGGTGAAGGGCAGACAGAAACTCTGGATGAGAGAATGTGGGGGGATGATGAGGATGATAATGAGGAGGAGAAAGGAAGTGACGAGGAAGAGTTTGGCCAGGGCATGGACCAGGTACAGAACACAAAAAAACAATAGGCTTATGAAGAAAACATTTGAAAAACATACACATAAAAAGAATATGTAGAGCAGCAGTTTACATGTGTTGAAACCTGCAAATTAATTATTTCTAGTTGGTTTTAAATAATGATTTACTTAAAAACTATGGAATGCCATTTAATTTAATATTAAATAAATAAATATGCCAATGAAATAAATAAATGAGTCAATATGGTTCAGTAAATAAATAAATAGCTTTTTATTTAATTGGAGTTTTATTTCATAATGCCACATTTATTTATATCATGGGACTATTTCATAATGCCACATTTATTTATATCATGGGACTATTTCATAATGACACATTTATTTACTTCATGGGACTTTTTCATAATGACACATTTATTTCTTTCATGGGACTATTTCATAATGACACATTTATTTCTTTCATGGGACTATTTCATAATGACACATTTCCATTTCTTATATTCAAATGAAGGGGGCGTGGTTATCTAATTGAGCTGCAAGACCGGACACAGCCTCAGAGAAGATGGAGGCCAGTTTGCAGTTTGAAAACAAGACAGGGAGTCACACAGTAGCTAAGTACCATGTTTTCTTGCTGGGTTTGGCTCCTGGTACCCTGCATCAGTTTCCTGATGTATAGATAGCTTTAATGTTACTTGTTGCTAAAGTAACTGCTAATTGGTGCTAATGGTTGCAGCTGCTAGCTAACGTTAAGTTAGCTCAGTTAGCCATGATGCTGAACTTGGTTATGTTGTCCCCACCGCCTGGGACTGAAAACCTCCTCCTTCTGACGGTCCAAAGCTCTTGTGCTAGAGGTGTAAACACAAACACTCCCCCTGGTGCTCCGAGCTCCCAGTCAGCTAACATTAGGTTAATAGACAGCTAGCGTCACCGCTAATGAGCTAACGGAGTTAACGGCATTCAGTGGTTACTTTTTACTAACGAGTAAAGCTATCTGTACATCAGGAATCTCCATGAATCACTGAGTGTTGAGGCAGAGCAAGGTGCCAGGAGCCAAACCCGGCAAGAAAACCACATGGAACTTAGCTACTGTGTGATTACCCGTCTTATTGTCAAACTGCAAACTGGCCTCCGTCTTCTCTGAGCCTGTGTCTGGTCTGCAGCTGTGTGAGATAACCACACCCCCTTCATTTGAATATAAGAAATGGAAACGTGTCATTATGAAATAGTCCCATGAAATCAATAGATGTCATTATTAATTATCAGTGAGAATCAGAATTACTTTTATTCATCCCCAAGGGAAATTCTTTGAATAAAAGTCCAATGAAATAAAAAGCTATTTATTTATGGAACCATATTGACTCATTTATTAATTTCATAGGCATATTTATGTATTTATTTTTTTATTTAATATTAAATGAAATGACATTTCATAAAAAATGGCATTTAGTCACTTTTGTGCCTTAATTCTCTGTCAACACTGGATTTTCTTAGGGTGAGTCAGAGCTGGTTGCTAAAGATAACAGCTTGGATGCTGCTGAGCCCAACAAAGAGAAGAAAAAGCTGGACAAAGATGAACAGATGGACGAGGAGGAGAAAGAGAAAATCCATGAACAAGGAGATGAGGTAATTCACAGACACCCTTCCTTGCACACAATCACTGAACTGCAGTAGTCCTTAACCTTTCCCTTTACTATTTTATTTTTGTTCTTTAAAATTTCACCCAGGATCAGTATTATATATTTCCGTTGCTGTTTCTGATCTGTGCCCTTGCTTTTTCTCAGAGGGAGTTTGATGAAAATGAAGTGGACCCCTACCACGGTCAGCAGGAGAAGAGATCAGAGCCCGAGGCCATGGATCTGCCCGAGGATCTCAACCTGGACCAGGATGATGAGGATGGAGAGGGTGAGGATAATGGTGAGACCGGTCGTTAAATAAACACATGCATGCCTGGTTTTACTGTCTCCAAACAGTAACACTGTTCTGGAATATGTAAAGTGCATATGAGTAATGACCACTAAGTTAATGAACATTCAATTCAGTTTTATTTATATAGTGCAAATTCATAACGGAAGTAATCTAATAGCACTTGTTCCAATAGAGCAGGTCTAGACTGTACTCTTTATAACTGAAAATGTGTGGGAATGCTGAAATGGTTTCTCCAAACACTGCTGAAAATAAGTCTGAAATGAAATGGCTAAAAATCTTAACACTCAGACATCATTGCAGTACACTCCTTTAAAAACCTGGAAGTTGAACTGCATTAACTAAAGAGGCTAAGAGCTGAAACACGTTGGTAATAAAGCTGAAAGCTAAATTGTAATATTGTCAACACTGAAAGTTGAAATGAGTTACCTAAAAAGGACGAAAGTTTAAATGCATTGCAGTGCTCTTCTCAAAAACCTAGAAGTTGAAATGTAAAACTGGCAGAGGTGTAAGCTGACTTGCATTACCTAATAATGCTTAAAGCTGAGATACATTGCTAAATCTGGGCACTTAGCTGTAATACTGTCAAAGCTGCATTTACAGGTGCATCTCAATAAATTATGTAATGTCATGGAAAAGTTCATTTATTTCAGTAATTCAACTCAAATTATGAAACTTGTATATTAAATAAATTCAGTGCACACAGACTGAAGTAGTTTAAGTCTTTGGTTCTTTTAATTGTGATGATTTTGGCTCACATTTAACAAAAACCCACAATTCACTATCTCAACAAATTAGAATACTAATAATCACAAGACCAATAAAAAAAAAAAAAAAACATTTTTTGTGAATTGGCAAGTATGTTAATTTATTGTACATTTACTCAAAAGTTGGTAGGGGATCCTTTTGCTTTAATTTAATTTAATTACTGCCTCCATTCGGCGTGGCATGGAGGTGATCAGTTTGTGTCACTGCTGAGGTGGTATGGAACCCCAGGTTTCTTTGACAGTGGCCTTCAGCTCATCTGCATTGCTCTTTC
Organism: Coreoperca whiteheadi; assembly: GCA_011952105.1. Taxonomy (NCBI): domain Eukaryota; kingdom Metazoa; phylum Chordata; class Actinopteri; order Centrarchiformes; family Sinipercidae; genus Coreoperca; species Coreoperca whiteheadi. The sequence goes on from CM022481.1 coordinate 4,029,270, forward strand.
TCTTTCTCTTGTTTCTCATTTTCCTCTTGACAATACCCCATAGAATAGACAATTATAGTGGACAGGCGTCTCTCAACAGGCATGCACAAGCCTTTCACTTTTAGTTGGCTTGCAGGACAGAGAGGACATTTTTCTTAGGAGAGCCTCTGATCATTCATCAGTGTTGCACTTACACTTTCTGACTGCAGTACACTAATTTTAAGTCTTTATTTGCAGTGCATTTTATACTGTTGCAAGGACCGATTAATGTCATAATTTATTATTCTATTTAATAGTATTTGATTATTTGTTAACATGAATAAGTGTTAGTCAGACAAACATGCAATTTCAAGATGTCACCTTAGGCTTTGGGAAATAGTCATGGGCATTTTTCACTATCTTCTCACATGTAAATTATTATTTGAATAGATGAGTTGATAATGAAATGAATTAGTTCCAGCTCTAAATTACATTAAAAATGCTACAGTACATGGTAGTCCCTTTAACACTATCTGTGAAAAACATTCTCTTCTTAAAATTAAGGCCATGACAGTGTTTGTTTTGGCATTTTAAGCATCTCAGTGAACTCTTATGATATTTTCTGTTCAGAGGAGAATCCATTCGACATCGATGATAAAGCCATGGCCCTGGATGAGACGGACCGACAGAAAGATGGGGATGAGGAGAAGGAGGAGGAGGGATTAGAGGAGATGGAGGAGGACCGGACTGACCTACCAGGAGAGGAGAACATTCAGGAGCCCAATACTGAAGAGGAGGAGGGAGGAGGAGAGAAAGCAGAGGGAGAAAAGGAGTCTGCCGAGAAAGATGAAGGGGAGGAGGAGAGAGGACAGGAGGCAAGAAGAGATGAAGATCTGAATATTCCAAATGACGAAGGTCACAAACCAAAGGTGTGTATGTCAAAGAAGTACTGTACCTGTTCATTGTGTGATGAACAAAGATGTTTTGTTTTGTGTGTCACTGTTGGGACTTGTAATACTTAACAGGAGGAAGCGGGAGCAGGTGAGGATGAGGAGCAGCCTAATTCCGCTGAGAGGAAGGAGCACAACACCGACGGTCAGACTGGAGAGCAGAACGTTCAGAGTGATACAGCTGTGGAGCTAGCAGGAGAGGCATCAGAGAGAGACCAAGCTAAAGAGGTACACTTCAGTTTCACTCAGCACTTAACCTGTCTGAAGTATGTTACACTAGGTAAGACAAACCAATGGAATAAGGTAGCCCTTAGGACATGGTTCAAGGCCTGCAAAGGTTTCACCTTGAGAAGCATTCAAGAATACTGACATGGTTGGCAAGTTTGAGCACTCTGGTATGTGGTTTTGGCATTGGGAAAGAAGTGTAACAGCGTCCTGCACTATAATTGCAGGGGGAGGAGGTGTATTAATTTATATTAGAGAGCGTAGGCCAACTCGAATCACCAGGATGAGTGAAACTCTTATAGATATAAATTTTTACTAACAGGCCAGAGAGACTAATAAAAACATATAATCTCATTACTGACCTTTCAGATCATAATATGACATTGATTGTAAGAAAGTTAACTAAACGTCTTCTTTACCATAACAAAACAGAAAATCCAATTTTAACATCAGGCATCCCCAAGTCAAAAATAGCTGACTTTGAACATGAAATGAAGGCAGTTAACTGAGAAAAGGTAATTAAAGAATCAGACTTAAACCAAAGTGCAAGCAATTTTGCTTCTCTCTTAAATGATTTTATAGATAAACACACGAAAACTTGGAAAAGTAGGCATAGGAAATACTCTCTACCATGGTTTAACATTGACATCCTTCAGATCATTTAAAGGCAAGATCTTGCTCTTAAAAGTTCCTTAATAACAAAAACTAATACTGACCATCTTATTTATAATGGATTAAGAACAAAGTAGTATCTGAGCTCTGAAAGGCTAAGACCAATTATTTCTCCAAACTAATTGAAGAAGCCAGTGGTAGTAATTTTAAAGTGTGGCAACATATAAATAGACTAACTCAAGTAAGCCATAACATCCCAAAATACAATGTCTTAATATGATTAACAATTTGAATCATAGTCATGAGGATAATGCAAATGGTTTCAATTGTTTTTTTTATTGATTCTGTACAAGAATTAGCAAGTAATTTTAAATATACGGAGTCATCTCCTGAAGAATTTGGCTATGCTTATACAGGCTCCTTGTATATTAAAGAGGTGTCTTGTTACGAAGAAAAAAAAGTTATTGAAAATATGAGTAACTCCAACTCTAAGGACATTTATAACATTCATACTGCATTAATTAAGAGAGATGAAAGCTGTTTGTTGGAGCCAATCACTTATTTAGTAAATCTATCGATACAGACAAAAAGATTTCCAGAGAGTTGAAAACAGCAATAATTATACCGGTCTATAAATCAGGAGATATGGATATAGCAAGTAATTATAGGCCTATTGCTATTATTCCTGTAGTCTCAAAGGTTCTGGAGAAGATCGTTGCTGAGCAATTACAGCAACACTTAGGGTGCTTTCACACCTGCCTCATTTAGTTCGGTTGAATCGTACTAGAGTTCGTTTGCCCCTTTGGTTCATTTGGTCAGGTGTGAAAGCAGAAATCGTACTCGGGTGCAGACCAAAAGTGGACCAAACAAGCGTACCGAGACCACCTATTATGCCAAGATACCGAGACCACCTCTTCAAGGAGGGCCTTCATCTTGGCATAATTTTGGACAGGAACTTAAAATTTGACAGTCAGGTTAAGTACATCGGCAAGAAGGTTATACCTAACCTAAATCGTTTTCGTATTATTGGATGGGATTTGTCTTGTCAAACTGCAAAACTATACATGCATGCAATGGTATTTTTGTATTTATCATATTACATTACATCATGGTCACAAGCCTCCAAAACTAAATTAAAGCCTATTATTTCAATATACAAACAGGCAATGTAAAAGTTATGGACAATAAACACATGAGATGGCATCACTGTAATGTTTTAAAAAAGCATAATCTTCTTAGCGTTGACAGTTTTGTTGATTTTAATCATCTCAAATTGGTTTTTAAATGTCTGATGAATCATGTGTCACCTCTGTTTTCTCAGTTGGTCAGTAAGCATCAGACTTCACATAGGGCAAACACACGAGCCACTCTCAGGGGCGACTGTATTATCCCAAAGTGTAAGACATCTTTTGGTCAGTCTGCTTTTTTGGGAAAGGAGCTATAACTGTGGAACGCTTTACCTGTTAATTTAAAACTAGAGACTAACGGCAATGCTTTTTACAGAGCACTTAAACAATGATTAAAATCAAAACAACAGTGCTCGCATGAATAGTCTTACACTGGGTAATTTTCTGGACATGTTGTCTTTGCTCTATAGTCTTTGTAAATAATATGGAATATATTGTTCTTTCTTCAGTTTAAATGTTTTTGTCTCTCTTTTTGTAATTTATAGTATTTCTGTTTTTTCTGTTCCGTTATTATTATTTTAGCATTATTATTATTATTATTGTTTTATAACCCTATTTAAAAAAGCCTCTTGTGGACAGGTGTTCAAAATTAGCATGTGCGCTAAAACACTTAAGCATATGGTTCGTACAATGTAATTATGTCCATGTCAAATAAATCTAATACATTTTTTTTTTTTTTTTTTTTTAAACCACATCTCTTGTAGACGGACAGTATAACCTTGAAAAAAAAGATTTCTTCAGATATCTCCAGGACAGAGACTTCAGTAAAGAAATTATAAAAGTGGAGGAAAGAGAATGTATTTTATCATCATATTCAATGATGCCTACAACAAACATCTTATATTGAAATTACTGTATGCAACAGAGTATCAAAACTCCAAAAATTACTTGACAGTACTCAGAAGGAAATGGTGCAAGGAGACTTGACCACGCGAGTGGTTGTCGTGCACAAAACCAAAATGCCAGCAACGCGCGCAATTTAAATAAGGAACAGGGTTCAAAAAGGGAGAAACAAGCCCTATACGCTCTCAGGATAACATACAGCTTAGCTACCTATGCTACCACGTTATCTGGGCCATTTGAGATATGTGTAGTCGTGTAAATGTACGTGTGTAAAAATGTGTGGTTTAGTGGAGCGGAGAGAGAGAATTAAATGGCCATGTAATGATTTGGAATAGAAATACTTTAAATGCTTCAGAATCATTACAGAAAAATAAGTGCTTGGAAAGCAGCAGAAAAAATACTGAAAATGCATTGATACTGTATACACTGCTCTATGGTAAAAAGTACTACTACAAACTACAAGAAGCATACAACTTGTAGTTAATATATTACTGTAACTCAGCTTCATTTGTAGACTTGTGTACATGTCAAGTGTAATGTCTTTTGAATAGACCTGGACAATGAGACTGGAAGTGAGCTGGCGCATTCCCTTCCTAACAGTTGCCATATTCATAGCCATGGACAATGCCCTGTGAGATAAAATTTTTGAATTCTGCATATGTACTAAGCTGTGCAATTGGGAATGTGACTTAAGCAGGAACATGCAGTAACTACAGGATAGCAGATTCTATGAAGTGGTCCATAACGCAACTGGCAGTCATGGTCAAATTCCATGACAATTCTGAAATCTTACCGGTCTGCATAACATGAGACTGTCCTGTCAACCACTGGCAGAACTTGCCAACATTAATACCCATGTTCTTGGTATTTCTTTCTGCCTTGTCAACAGCTTCATCTTCACCCTTGGTCTCCTCTTTAGTCAACTCTTCTCTGTTGTTTTTTTCCTCTTCTGAAAAAGTAATATAAAATAATTGTTAACAAAGTTAATTTTAAGGACAATTTAAAGCATTGTTGCTTGCCATTAAAATACTACATACCTAACTATTGCTACTAAGTACTGTAACAACCACTGCCCAAAATATTACTGAAACTGCCTTCTTTTTAAGTCACTAAAAGTAGAATGTGGTCTCTTTTCGGTCAGTTTTATAGTAGCCTAATGTTAATGGCTGACGGCAGTTGCTAGCACTGACCTTAACTAACTTGTGCATTGGGTCTAGAATTTTTAGTAGCAACTGTAATCTACATAGATCATGTATGCCACTGCTGTGGACACAAACAGCCTATGTTTCTTTTTAGTTATGCATGATTTACCTGTGTTATGGGCATTGAAGAGGTAACTGTTCCTCATTTTATCTGGTCTTTCTCTGACATCTTCTTGGAGGCTCTGCCACAAAAAAAGGGGTCACAGCCAGAGACTGTGGGTGTTGAAAGTGACCGATCAAAGGAGCAGAAACGTCAGTCACAGTCTCTTCCGTCCCCGCCTCTAAAGTCTTAAAAGGTATTTGTGCACGCAGACCAGAAATGCCCTCTTGCGAGGATGGTTATCTGCAGGTGGATGTTGTTCGGTGCGCTCGTGTCAAGTGCAAGCGCCTGGTTTTTATGTGTGCAGGTTTTGACACTAATTAAACTCCATAATCTTAATGCTACTCGTTAAATGTAAAGATGGAGTCTTCCTCCCAAACCCAAACTGGGATCTGATTTCGCAGGAGAGTACCTTGATAGCTGAACACTCTGGCTCCCATTCTACTTTTGGAGACTCTAGGAACCACAAGTAACCCTGCATTCTGGGAGCGCAGTGTTCTAGTGTTCTACTATTGACTCTTTAAGATACGATATTACCTGACCATTAAGAGCTTTGTAGGTGAGAAGGATTTTAAATTGTATTCTGGATTCAACAATGCAGAGTAGATAATATTGAGAAATATCTCTTTTCCTAGGTCTTGTTGGTACACGTGCCGCAGCATTCTGGATCAACTAGAGAGTCTTCAGGAAATTATGTGGGCAGCCTGATAATAATTCCTGATAAGGAATTGCAATAATCCAGCCTAGAAGTAACAAAAGCATGGACTAGTTTTTCTGCTTCATTTTGAGACAGAATATGCCTGATTTTTGCAATGTTACGTTGGTGATAAAAGGCAGTCCTTGAAGTTTGTTTTATGTGGGTTTGTAGGATAATTCCTGGTCAAAGATAACTCAGAGGCTCGTTACGGTGGTGCTGGAGTCCAGGACAATGCATTCTAGAGTGACTATATCTTTCGATAGTATGTCTGGGAGGTGTTTGAGGCCAAGTACAATAATGTACCAGGTTACGTAGGTAACCATGGTTCTCTGATTGGGAACGAGATGCTGCGTCAGCTGACGCTATGGAGAAAGCCTTCAGCGTGACTGCCTCTGAATCTCTGTATCAACTTAGACCAATCTTGATTGGGTTTAACGTCAACACGGGACGCACGCTGGCGGAACCGGATGTATAAAGGGAGACGGCTTCACTGTTGCTGTCAGCCTTCTGATCGACTGGCAGCGTCTCGTTCTCTATCAGGGAACCATGGTTACCTACGTAACCTGGTATGTTCCCTTTCAAGGGAACTTTAATGCTGCGTCAGCTGACGCTATGGGGAACGCAGTACCAACTCCGCCATGCTGAAGGGATGCCTGTCAGAGTGTGAAGCCAGAGGGGCACACTTCAGGACAAGAGAGACACAGACACAGATTATTTAAGCGGTCTAGGCTGTAAAATCTCACAAACGTGTGAGGTGAGGACCATCCCGCAGCATCGCATATATCGGAGAGGGGGGTTCCCGACCACCAATCTCGGAGGATGCCATACTCCGTGTGGAGTGGGCTCTGATCGACTGAGGTGAAGGCAAACCACGCACCTCGCAAGCCAAAACAATAGCCTCAACTATGCACCTGCTAATGGTGTGTTTGCTACCCCTTACTCGGGCCCTTACGAGGGGGCCCGAAGCATATCAGCAAGTGGTCCGAATTGCGCCACGGGTATGTCCTCCGGACATAAATCTCCAGGGCTCTGACCGGACAAAGCAGTTGCAGCCTACCTTCCTGTTCCGCCAACTCTGAAGGAGGATGGAACGCCTGCAGGACTACCGGCCGGGCCATCTCAGTGGGTACTTAACCCGGCCTGGGATGCAGGATGGCTCTAACTGTGCCTGAAACGATCTCCGGGTTAGCAGGAGCCACCGACAGGGCCTGCAGATCTCCCACTCTCTTGAGAGAAGTCATGGCCAGCAGAAATTCCATTTTTAAGGCCAGACACCTGTCTGATGCATCGTCCAGTGACTCGAACCGGAGGCCTCATCCTCAAGGTGCCACGAAGGAAACTGGTAACAAAGCGGTGCTTCCCAAGCAAGCAGCCATCCACCAAACTGTGGAATGCTGCGATCGCAGCCACATACAACTTAAGTGTGGCGGGGGAGAGTCCTGCCAAAAACCGGCTTTGGAGAAACTCCAGCACTTAAGCCTTTGGGCAGTGAACTGGGTCAAGATGGCGCTCCAGGCACCATGTAGTGAAAATTTACCACTTGCCCGCATACAGTTTCCTCGTGGACAAGGCTCTAGAGTGTAAGATGGTCTCAACTACCTCGGTATAGAGACCGGCAGCTTGGAGGTGGTCCCCCTCAGGGGCCAGACCCGCAGCTTCAATTTCCCCGGCTGGGGATGGAATATTTCGCCTTGGCCCTGCGACAGCAGGTCCCTCCTGACGAGAATCTCCCACGGGGGCCGTCCAGAATGGCTACCAGGCCCGAGAACCAGATTCTGGCGGGCCAGAACGGGGCCACGAGCAGCAGCTGGGCCCCTGTTCGGCGAACTTTCTCTAGAACCCCCGTGTTCTAGCCTCGGCCACGGCTGTGCCATGGCATCCAGCCCCAGGGGCGCTGGATACACAAGGGAGAACCAGAGGGGGCAGTGAGCGTTGTCTGGGTACGCGAACAGGTCCACTTGTGCTCTGCCGAATCTCTTCCATATCATCTGCAGCATCTCGGGGTGCAGTCTCCATTCCCCGGGCCTCGGCCCCTGCCTCGACAGGATGTCTGCTCCCACATCGAGGTACCCAGGTATGAAAAGTGCTCTGAGAGAGAGCAACTTCCCCTGGGACCACAAAAGGATCTGGCGTGCCAGTCTGCATAGAGAGCGCGACCTCAGACCACCTTGTCGATATATGTAGGAGACCACCGCTGTGTTGTCAGAGCGGACAAGCACGTGGTGGCCCCTGGGGTCTGGAAGAAAGTGCCGTGAGGCCAGCAAGACCGCTCACATCTCCAGGAAATTTATGTCTGTTGTTACAGATTATGAAGCCCTTTGAGGCAAATGTGATTTGTGATATTGGGCTATATAAATAAAATTGAATTGAATTGAAAATTGAATGTGCCATAGATACGGGGTCAACCACAGACCTCGGGCTGTGCGGCCTTCCAAAACCGCTGGAGGCGACCATCAAAAGTGTGCGACGGTGATACACCATTCCCAGCACTGGGCCCTGGGTCAGGAGTACCCGTTGTCTCCACCTGTCTAAGGCACGCATGCACCTGCGTGTAACCTTGATCAGGTGAAAAGGATTGTCCCTTCGGGGAAAATCCGGCGTCTCTGAGCCACCACTGCAGCTGCTTAATGTGCAGGAATCCAAGCGGAATCATGGTGGATGCTGCAGCCATGAGGCCTAACGGTCTCTGAAACTGAAGTGCAGTGAGAGGTCGGCCTAGCTGCACCCTGAGTACCATAGTCAGGATTGACTCGACACGTGCGGGAGACAGTTGTGCCCGCAACATGACTGTGTCCCACACTACTCCTAGGAACGTTAATCCTTTGTGTTGGAGTGAGCGTGCTCTTGCTCGTGTTGAGCCTCAACCTCAAGCACCTCAAGTGAGCAAGTACGACATCTCGATGCCGTACCGCGTGAGACGAGACTGGGATAAATCTACCAGTCGTCCAAAAAATTGAGGATGCGGATCCCCTGGAGTCTGAGAAGAGCCAGGGCAGAGTCCATACCCTTCGTGAAGGTGCGAGGGGAGAGTGCTAGGCCGAAGGGAAGAACCCGATATTGGTAAGCTTTGCCCCCTGAAAGCGAATCGCAGGAACTTCCGGTGTCCCTGAATGATAGAGAAGTACGCATCCTTTAGATTGATTGTGACGAACCAGTCCTCGGACTGAATCAGACTCACAATCATAGGGATCCTCAGCATCTAGAACCATAGTCTCCTCAGAGAACGGTTCAGGTGACGAAGATCTAAAACGGGACGCAGACCACCGTCTCTCTCGGGACTATGAAGTACTGGCTGTAGAACCCGGTATGCATCCCTCAGGTGGGGAGTTGTTTTATGGCCCCATTGTACAAGAGAGAATGTATTTCTCGCTCCATCACCAATGCTTGTAGTCTGTCAGCCCTGATTTCCTCAGAGTCAGACCGAAGCTTGTAACTTGTCGGACAGTGCGCAAACTCAGTGCGACACACCAGGTCAAGCTTCTCAAGCAGGCAGAAAGTCCCTCAGGTGAACCAACCGCTCGAGGCTGGTGCCTGGGGGATCTGGAGTGGCGGCCTCGGTTACCCGAAGCACGTCAGCAGTGGGAAATCCCAGAGGATCGGCATGTACATGCCTTACCACCCCCCGAACCTGCAATGTGAGAGCTGCTGTACCCCGAAGCGCTGGAACGGCGGGATTTAACTGGAAAAAGAATGTCTAGAGGCCTGGGTAGAACTCTGGCCTGACTGCTGCACAGCCATGCAGGTCTAAAGGCAGTGGTTGCACGGAACTCACCACGCCCTGAAGCGCCACTGGGGGCAGGGTTAAGACACTGAGCTCCCGAGGGCACAATGGGGGACAAGCCATGTGTTCGCCCCCGATGGGGGGGGGGGGGGCGGGCGCCCTCCGAGGCTCGACACTCGAGTCAGGGCCTCTATGGAAGCCTGTCGGGCGAGAAGCACGGCCCTCAGGTCCGTCTTCACTCTTACAGGCCTCCGTCGAGCAGGTTGGAGCAAGCCCCTCGTCCACTGGGGAGGGGTAAGCTGAGCCACGCTCGCTTTCTGGGCCAGCATGTAAGAGCTGCGAGACGTCGAATGCCTAGGTGGTCCACCCTCAGCTCCGGCCCGAGACCTCTATCGACGAGGGATAAACCGCTGAAAGGCCGCAACCTGTTGCCGCGCTTCGACAACTGAGCCGACCGCCTCCCCGTTGAGACCAACGGGCGAAAGCGGGGCATCCATAAGGAAGGTCTTATCCCTATCCTTAATACCCGACACAGTCAGCCGTAAGTGGGGCTCTGTTGCCACCAGCAGGGCCATGGACCGCCCGATAGCTTGGGCCGTATCCTTCGTGGCCCTGAGCGACAAATCCGTCGCATGGCGAAGCTCCTTCACATCCTCAGATGCGAGGGGCCCCCCATTGTCGAGGTCATCCAGCAGATTGGCCTGGTATGCCTGCAAGACCGCCATAAATGTATTGTAATCTATTCATAAAGACATGTACAATAACCGCCATCTGAAATATAATCTAGCCATATCCAATTCCAAAACTGCTTATTACACATCTCTTTTCCAAACAGCTGAAGGAAACACACGAACATTGTTCTCCACACTCAACCACATTCTACAACCCCCAAACACCATTCCCTCTCATATGTACTCCACCACCAACTGCAACAGATTTATGAACTTTTTTACATCCAAAATGGAAAAAATTCACCAACAATTGTTACCTCCTTGCTCTTCCCTCGACTGTAAATACTGCCTCTTATCCATCCCACCCCCGTCATCCTCACTCTCCTCCTTTGCATTACCCACATCAATGAAATTATGTCTATCATCCAAAAATCTAAATCATCCACTTGCAAACTCGATCCGCTCCCTACAACCTTGGTCTTCCTTCTCTGTCGCCCATCATCACGGACATTATACACTCCTCCCTTACCTCTGGTTCTGTTTCATCACCCCTAAAACCAATAATTACTCCCATTCTCAAAACACCTTGTGTTTATCCAAATAATCTCAATAACTTCCGACCAATTTCTAACCTCCCATATCTCTCCAAAATTCTTGAAAAGATATGCTGCACAGATCCACAATCATCTCAATAACAATAGCCTCTACAAGCAATTCCAATCTGGATCCCGTCCACTCCAAAGTACTGTAACAGTGCTGGTTAAAATCCCTAACGACCTTCTGATCGCAGCAGACTACTCGCAATACTCATTCTCCTTGACCTAACCGCAGCCTTCGATACAATCTCCCATCACGTTCTCCTCAACTGTTTACTCTCTATAGGCATCAACAACACTGTCAGATCGCACACAGTTTGTTCAATTAAAAAATTCTCATTCCCAAACATCCCTAGTTAAAAGGGGTGTACCCCAGGGCTCTGTCCTGGGACCCCTCTTCCTTATCATTTACTTTCTCCCCTTGGGCAATATTTTCATGAAATTCGGCATCAACTTCCACTGCTATGTGGATGACACCAAGCTCTACCTCTCCCCAAACCCAGCACCTCACTCCCTCCTTCATCCCTTCTGGACTGTCTCCAAGAAATTCAAATATGGTTTTCCAACATCTTTCTCCAACTTAATGGCAATAAAACAGAATGTCTGATCATTGGCATAAAGTCCATATTCTCTAAGACAAACGGTTTACCTTTAATAATCGACAACTCCACCATCCACCCCTTCCTTCAGGTAAAGAGTCTGGGTGTCATCTAGGCCTGCACGATTCTGGGAAAAATGTGAACCATGATTTTTTAGCTTAGAATTGATATCACGATTCTCTGCAACGATTTTTTTCTCATGTAGCGTAATGTTTATTACACACATGAACTACGACAAAACAAACTGGCAGTACCAAAAATATTTGTTCGCCACAATATCGCCACAAGCCTACAAGTTTTCATCAACATCCATTAGGAGTGTAACGGATCGCAGTTGTCGAGTGAAACACGTGACTAAAAGGTGCTTTGTCATTGGCTGAGGGTGAAGCCCTGAACTTTGTGAAAGCTGTCCTTTCAAAATAAAGACCACATTTTTTATTTATTTATTTTTTTTAAATTGAAGTCATTTAAAATTAAAATCGTGAACAGGGTGAATCGAGATCGCGATTTTATAATTATTTATCGTGCAGGCCTAGTGTCATCCTCGACAGCACTATCTCCTTCACAGCTCACATTAACAACTTCACCCGGTCTGCCTAATACCATCTCTGTAACATCAACCGACTCCGTCCTTCTCTCACCCCAAACAGTACTGCCATACTTGTACTTGTCACATCCCGATTATATTACTGCAATTCACTCGTCCACAGTTTACCACAAAAGTCCCTCCATAAACTTAAACTGGTTCATAACTCCGCTAACCGCATCATCTCCAGAACCCTATTCACACAACACATCACTCCTGTCCTCAAGCAACTTCACTGGCTCCCCATCCGCTACTGGATTGATTTTTAAAATTTAGTTTTTAACATTTAAAGCTCTTCACAATCTGGCCCCCTCCTACCTCACAAAACGTATTCATATACACACACCTTCCTGTACCCTCTGTTCTTCTTCAGCCAACCTCCTGTCCACCCTGTCTGCCCGTCTGTGTACCATGGGACTGAGAGTAGCAGGTGCGGCTGGGGAACTTCACATCTAGCACCTGGACAATAAGCACTGGTGCCCCACAGGGGTGTGTGCTCTCCCCACTGCTCTTCTCCCTCTACACCAACGACTGCACCGCAGGAGACCCATCTGTCAAACTCTTGCAGTTTGCTGACGACGCAACAGTCATCGGCCTGTTGGGGGTTTGCCAACTATGGTTCATATACAGGGCGCCATTAATGTTGGGGTTACACATGGCAGTACTGTTAATTAGATTTGACTATCAGGATTATCAAAGATAATCATAAATAATGCTTTAAATTAAAGACCTCGGGGCCCCACCCTTTAATTTAGGGGAAATGACAACCAATTAATTGATTCAGTCTAAAAAGTGAAATACACTAAACTATCAATTTGGAACTCAGATTAATAATTAAATAACTATAACCCAAATTACCATTAATAGCTAGTAGGTGAAGGATTCGGAATTCAAACATAGAAGTTGGTAAATTATTCACTCTTGTGAGACATTAACAAGACTAGCATAATTAAACACAGTCATTTATTTACAAAAGTAAATAAAGTAAAAACACACTATGAGGACTAACTAAATACACTAAACTACAGACAAAAAGATGTGTGTGTGCGCCTGTGTGTGGGCAAAACGTGGACCAACAAAGAACGTTGATTCAATATGGCGGGAGCCATAAAAGATGAGTGAGCTAACTACAGTAGCTCGCGTAGTGAAGCTAATGTATTAGCTACAAAGCTAGACAAAAGCACATTTAAAGATGGCGATAAGCCATCTAGGAGAGTTGACTCACTAACGTTGGATTAGCACAACATGTGGCTTTGGCTTGGTGGCAGAACAATTTCCTGCCAATCGGAAGGCTAGCGGTTTGATCCCCCAGCCATGCATCAAAGTATCCTTGAGCCAGATACTGAACCCCAAAAAATGCTCCCGAAGTTGCTCCTTTGGTTTGTGAATGTTCTCATATGTAAGTCGCTTAGGATAAAAGCGTTTGCTAAATGTAAATGCTAGCAGGTAAAGCCGACCTGTAATCTAATAGTGCCATCAATTTAGCAGTGGCTACCAGATTAACTAACAGGTCGAAAAGATTCACAATGATAAATCTTAAAGAAATCACATCAGTGAGGTCACATATGCAAAGTTACTAAACAGTTCTGTACTACGCTAAGCACCATGTTTAGCTAACATGCTATGTCCAGTGGTTGTTACCAATCCGTTTGGTCGATGTTGCCCCACGGCCGGTGTCTGTCCGATGGGCCGTGTGGGAAGAATTTGTTTTGCTTTGGAAGCAGCTGTTTGGTGCAGGGCGAGGTTGAGCTGTCTCGGTTTGTCCGGAGGGCATGCTGAGAGAGAGAGAGTGAGGGCAAGAAGTGAGTGGGGAAGTCCATCCTTCCTGTCCTAGCCTGCTCTCTATTATCAACTAATCTCGTACATCTGGGTCCGTACCGGATTATTTTAAAATTGCCAGTGTTTAGCTACTTCTTAAAATGCCTTCTCTAGACCCAGCTATGTTAGAGAATTATAGACTGATCTCCAAGCTACCCTTTTTATCCAAAAGCCTTGTAAAAATCCTGATGTTGGATGTGAGCCATAAAATCTTTGACAAATTTCAATCCAACTTTTACCATGTTAGTACTGTGACTGCATTATAAAGAGTAAATGGACTGTACTTAGTTCCTTTCTATATAGAGACGTCTTCAGTATAGGTTCATTTTTAGTTTAGAAAGTGGCAGATGGTAACTACCCCTGAAAGGGAAACTTCGGTCTCCATTCAGTTGGTCTCTGCCACGTCTGGATAAGAGTTTTGGTGTGTCTTTAAAAAAGGCTCTAAAGATTTATAGAAATGTTATTACAATACAAAGACCTTTATAGGGTAAAAATATCCTTTATTAGGTGCAATATAAGCTGAATGCTTAATTCACTCAATCTAAGGGTAATGTTGCAAGTTTGAAACTGCTGCTGTCTTGTGTGTAATCTGCTGGGTATATATGCCGCTGTCTGCAGGAAGTTTATGCCTAATATGATTACATCCTGTCAAGGAGGTAGGCTCTTATCCATATATGGTCATGTTAGCCCCTGTCTTGTTTTTCAACGTTCTATTCAGTCCTTAACCTGACACATCCTGCATAGTTATTTAAGCATTTCCAAGAAAATGGTTGTATCTGTTTAGGCACATTATTACAGAAGATAAAATCTAAAGTATTGCCATTTTGCTGGTTTAGCAGTACAACTTTTTTTATTTCCACATTCTATCCCACAATCCCAACAGTATCAACAATGACGCGTCCTCCTCAGCTCCCCAGGTGTGTGGAGTCCCTCAGGGGTCGGTCCTTGGACCAATACTCCTCTCATTGTAAATGCTTCCTCTGGGTCATCTGTTCAGCTGCTTTCAAGATGTTTCATATCACTGTTATGCTGATGATTCACACATCTATTTCCCTGCCAAACCTGAATCAACTGTCCTCCCCTCATTATTGTTTAGCCTCCATCAAAGATTGTATGTCTCTTAATTTCCTCCACCTAAACTTAATTGTACCTGATAACTTTGCCACTGCAGTTGATCAGTTTATTGGACAAATAATCTTGGTATCATCTTTGACCAGCATTTGTCCATCATGTTACTAAGCTCATCCAGACCTGTTTTGTTCAGCTAAGAAATATTGCTAAAATCAGATGTATCTTGTCGTCTTCGGATTTCGAACAATTAATTCACACTTTGATCGTTTCCCATCTAGATTATTGTAATTCCCTCAATACTTCAAAATTCAGCTGCGAGGTTAATAAAATGTCCTAGCCATACCCCTCTATTGGCCTCCTGTAAATTTTAGAATAAACTTACAGATCCTGTTGATTACATATAAAGTACTACATGACCTTGTCCCCAATTACATTTCCAATCTGCTAATTCCTCATTCCACTTCTCAACCACTCCAATCCTCAAATCTTGGCCTTTTATCTATTCCTTACCGCAACTTCAAAACAGAAGATCATCGCGCCTTTGCTGTTTTAGTCCCAAACCTCTGGGGCTTCCACAATCTATCAGATTAGCTGAATCTTTAATCTGTTTTAAGCGGCTTCTAAAAACCCATTTTTTTTAGGCAAGTCTTTTTTATAGATCACCATCCCTGTCTCATGTTTTGGTTCATTTTACTTTGCTTTTGTGCTGTGTTTTATATTGTAATTTATCAATACTTTCTTTAATTGTTCATTGATATATTCCGTGTGTGTGAAGAAATTTAACTCTGTTTTTGAAAGTGGATATTTAAATTAAGCTTTACTTACTTATGTACTTATTTTTTCAGTTCATCATCCACCCTCAAATTTCCCCCTAAAGAAGATAAAATCTAAAGTATTACCATTTTGCTGTTTTTTTTTAGGAACGCGGGAGCGGAGCTGCTGATGCCAGCCAATCAGAGGGCCACCAGTCCAAGCTGACAGCAAGAATGGCTTCACAGACACAGACACAGAACAAGACTGAAGTACGACTGGCCTCTCAGAGAGAGCCCAGATAATATGCATTGTGATGAATCTCCACTTTTACCCCCCTTTTTGTTTTTCAATCCATCTTATCACAGTTTTTTTATTTTATTTACTGTACTGGTCTAGAGCTTCAAGAGAAAGCCGGGTCAAGCAGACAATGAGCGATCGACAGGTGACTACAATGAACATGTTATTAAGCGTCTGCGTACAGTGGAGAGCAGTAAGAATCACACTGAGGACAGCAGGCAGAGTGATGGCCAGTTGGAGTCAGACCTGTATGAACACATCAAACAGGGAGAGGCGGCCTATGACACTCAGACATATGGTCAGTAATCACCTTCAAATACACACTCCATAGGAATGGAAAGTTTTTATTTAGTAAAAGTTCCTGTGATCTTCTACAACATTATTTCCAATTCTTTTTAGCCATTAGGCTTTTAAGTGGATAAATGGATGTCATATTTGCTGTTTCTTGCTTGTCTTGCTATTTCTAGATGTTGCCAGTGCAGACCAGCAGAAAGCAGCAGGACCTCAGCAGGACCAGGATGAAGATCGTAACGATGACGATGTTGCCATGGAAACAGAGGAACCGGAAGAAGATCTCCAGGTTGCTGAGCTCCAGGAGCTGAAGCCTGAGCAGCTTGACTCTACCAAGGCCTCCCAGAAATGTGACACATGTCATCTTATCCTGCCAATTTGGACTTCAATAACTGTCAAAGACTTTTTTCTTGATGTGTTTATGTTGGTTTTTGGTTTACAGATAGTATTTGAAATTGCGCTCAGAATTCCAGCACATCCCCCAACTTCTCCCTCCTCTTCTTCTTGTCCAGGTGCAGACAGTGGAGAGATGGAGGTAAAGAGGCAGGGAGAGAAAGAGGAGAGGTGGAAGGACGGACAAAATCCCAGAGAAGAAAAGCAAGCGGAGAGAAACACAGAATCCACAATTCACACAGTTCCTGAACTGCTGTTGGACACCATGCAGGTAGAGAACTACTATAACATAGACAAAAATCTTTTTATTTTCTGCATTTTTTATTTCTTCTTTATCATACACAAACATTCTAGGGTCTCAGGACTAAAATCAGATTTGCAGATGAATGTGAAAACAGCCTTTTAGCGTCAAACTCTGCACATTCATCATTGCACAGTGAAGCTCAAATATCCAACTGTAGAAACAAGAAGAAAAACATATTTTTGACAGGAGGGGGACTTCAAATTGCATTGAGTTATCCAAGTCAGACCTTAAAGGTGTGTGTGTGTGTTTGCAGAAAGCAGAAAGAGACCCAGAAGAGATCAGGAGGGAGATGGAGCTGCAGCTGGAGGCCTGGCACAAACTGGCTCCAGGAACTCAGGAGGAGGTGAGGCTGAACCGGGAATTTTGTTCCACTGTTTACAAAGGGACAGTAATACTTAGTTTTAATGGTTCATATAGATTATAACATCAAACCTATATGAACCTAGACACAATTATTATCTGCAGCTCTCCTCGGTTTTACCTAACTTAATAGTGAGTTTCAGCTCATTTACCTCTCCAGCCCAGAACTTTACTGTTCACTGTCAATGCTCTCATTGCGTCATTTCCAGCTGCAGCCGGCAGGAAAATAAAGATCTAAAAACCCACCGTGCACTACCTGCTCAGCACCAAACAGCAGTCTTCAGTATAGGTTAATTTTTAGTTTAGAGAGTGGCAGATGGTACCTACCCCTGAAAGTGACACTTTGGTCTCCGTTCTGGACGGAGTTTTTTTGTATTCGGAGAAGGCTCTAAAGATTTATATCTGAGTCCTCATCACACCATTATTTTAAGTTTATTGGTCCATTACACTCAAATATGAAATCTACTGCAAACAATCTTGGTGTCATCTTTGACCAGCATGTGACTTTTGTCCATCATATTATTAAGCTCGTCCAGACCTGTTTTCTTCAGCTAAGAAATATTGCTAAAATAAATGCTACTACACAAGCAACCCCAATAACACCTACACTGATAAAGAAACAATTCCTAGATAAATGTTCTAACATCCGCAAGCATCAACTGTTATCACAACTAGAGAGCGATGAGGTACAACAAACATGTTCCGGCAAGGGGGAGCCAGAACAACAAGTCAGGGAAGAGATATCATCATCATCATCCCCACACTCCGAGATTGGGTACCAAGTCCCAACAACAACAAGCCATTATGGCACAGACTTACTTAACACAAGGGCGACTGATCTGAGACTAAAGATCAAGACCAAGCTGGACACCTGGCACTCCCAACAACCATCACGACTACCAAGGCTAAGTGACTAAGTACCCTCTGAAATACTATCTCTACTAAGACCATAACTGAGACCAATGTGCTGATATACACCACACCAACAGTGATCCTAGAGATGCTTGGCTACAAGATGTACACCATAAGCCACGAACAGCATTATCCATGGGGGAAGCTCTCAGACATACAGAAAGGTGCCAGGAAGAAAGGGCTATCTAAGAAATAAAACAAGTGGTCTATACCTGAGGCACTGGATACTGCCAAACAAAGACTCACAGCTCTGGCTACCCACCTGAAGAGATACATGAGAGAAGCAGAAGCCAGGAGAATAAACCGGATATTCTCCACCAAAACATCTAAAGTGCACTCTCAGGGGGGCGCTAGCAAGCAGGTGATGGAGTAGGCTGTGGTTTCGACATGCTCTGCGAAAATTCAGTTTAAAAGTGTTATTCAGCTCATGTGTTATTCAGCTCATGTGCATCACCTACCAGGGTTCCCCAAACCAGACAAGCAAATGGAGGCAGCGGACTTGAAAGCCAAAATTCTTACTTCACTGAAAGAGGATATTGTCTCCCTCCTAAAGTCGGAACTTAAGACTGTGTTAACTGAGAAATTCAATGCGGTTAAAACAGAACATTATGCAGTTAAAACAGAACTGGCAAACCATAGAGCAGCAGTCCGCTGTGACGTGGACATGATGAAAACAACAATATCCAATATGGAACAAGGGCTATAGACGATGTGACTTTGCTGCAAATTAAGATGGGAAAGCTTGAGACTGAGACAACTAGCTTACAGGAAAAGAACCTCGACATGGAGGATAGAATGAGATGCTCCAACGTCCGGATACTGAAGGTACCAGAAACCCCTGGCTCAAGCAATCCTGCGGCAGTTTCTAAATACTCTCTGGTAACTAATATTTAAGGCCTTCTCAGATGCTTTGGTTCCAGGGCCTGTAATTAACTTTTTTGACCACCGGCCGCTGTGGCAGGTGGATTAAAAAGTTTGAGGCTTTTTTTGCCTCCATAAAAGGTGAAAAACAGGAATTGTACAAACATTGTTCTTTAAGTGCTGTCATTTTATTAACTAAATCAATATAATTCTTAGAATATACATTTTTTAAATCTTTTTATTCATTGATTTCATTCAATTCAATTTTATTTATATAGCCCAATATCACAAATCACATTTGCCTCAAAGGGCTTTACAATCTGTACAACATACGACAACCATACGACATTTGTCCTTAGACCCTCGTTTCGAAGGAAAAACTACCCAAATAACCCTTTTAACAGGGAAAAAATGATAGAAACCTCAGGAAGAGCAACAGAGGAGGGATCACTCTCCCAGGATGGACAGACATGCAATAGGTGTCATAAGTACAGAACATATACAATTATGATGACAATGGCAAAATTGATATATACACAAAATTATGTTGAAAAGTGTGGGATGTAAAACATAAGGGAAGATGATGGGTCCAGAAGGACAACTGAGCAGCTCCAGGTGCAGGCCAACGAGCAGGACCTGAGCCACTCGTCCCCTGCACCATAGACACAGCAGCACTGCCCCAGCAGGTCGCCATAGTCACAGATTCGGATACATCTCCGGACGCTGAAATACCTGCTGAAAGTGACCGTAAGAAAGAAGAAAGGGACGAGAAAGCACAAAACTACGGTAGAGGGAAGAAGTCAAGTTAGTAACATGCATTTATGGGATGAGAATGCATACGGATGGAGAGGAGGACAGAGGTGAAGAGAGAGGTGCATCATGTGAAGTCCCCGGCAGTCTAGGCCTTTAGCAGCATAACTAAGGGATGGTTCAGGACTCACCTGAGCCAGCCCTAACTATAAGCTTTATCAAAGAGGAAAGTCTTTAGCCTACTCTTAAATGTGGAGATGGTGTCTGCCTCCCGAACCTGAACTTTTGGAGACTCTAGGAACCACAAGTAGCCCTGCATTCTGCGAGCGCAGTGTTCTAGTGCCTGATAATATGGAATTGCAGTAATCCAGCCTTGAAGTAACAAATCCATGGATACATTTTTCTGCATCATTTTGAGACAGGAAGTGCCTGATTTTTTGCAATGTTACATAGGTAAAAAAAAGGCAGTCCTTGAAGTTTGCTTCATGTGGGAGTTGAAGGATAGATCCTGATCAAAAATAACTCCAAGGTTCCTCACAGAGGTGCTGGAGGCCAGGGCAGTGCCCTCCAGAGCAATTATATCTGCCGACAGTGAGTCTCGGAGGCGTTCGGGCCCAAGTACAATAACTTCAGTTTTGTCTGAGTTTAACATCAGAACATTTCTGGTCATCCAGGTTTTTATGTCCTTAAGGCATGCTTGAAGTTTAACTAACTGATCAGTTTCATCTGGCTTAATCAATAAATATAATTGGGTATCATCTGCATAACAATGAAACTTTATGGAGTGCTTTCTAATAATATTGCCCAAAGGAAGCATATATAAAGTAAATAGAAGTGGTCCAAGCACAGAACCTTGTGGAACTCCGTGACTAACTTTGGTGTGCTCGGATGATTCATCGTTAACATATACAAACTGAGATTGGTCTGATAGATAGGATTTAAACCAGCTTAACGCGTTTGCTTTAATTCCAATTAAATGTTCCAGTCTCTGTAATAGAATTTGATGGTCAATGGTATCGAATGCAGCACTAAGATCTAACAAGACAAGTACAGAGACAAGTCCATTGCCTGATGCAATTAAAAGGTCATTTGTAATTTTCACCAGTGCTGTTTCTGTGCTATGATGGACTCTAAAACCTGACTGAAAGTCCTCAAATATACTATTGTTATTTAGAAAGTCACATAACTGATTAGCAACAGTTTTTTCAAGGATCTTAGAGATAAAGGGAAGGTTATATATAGGTCTATAGTTGGCTTAAACCCATGGATCGAGAGTGGGCTTTTTAAGGAGAGGTTTAATAACAGCTACTTTTAAAAGACTGTGGTACATAACCTGTCAGTAAAGACATATTTATCATATCTACTAAAGATGTGCTAACTAATGGTAAAACATCTTTAAGCAGCCTAGTTGGAATTGGGTCTAAGAGACAGGTTGATGGCTTACATGAAGAAATTGTCGACGTTAGTTGAATAAGGTCGACAGGAGAGAAGCGGTCCAAGTACACCTCAGGTTTCACAGCTCCCTCCAACGCCTCTATGCTTGAAGATCGGTTGGCACCAGCTGAGGCCAGGACGTGATTCATTTTCTCTCTAATAGTCAAAATTTTATCATTAAAGAAGCTCATGAAGTCGTTACTACTGAGGGCTACAGGAATACATGGCTCAATGGAGCTGTGGCTCTCTGTCAGCCTGACTACAGTGCTGAAAAGGAACCTGGGGTTGTTCTTATTTTCCTCTATTAGTGATGAGTAGTAGGCTGCTCTGGCATTACGGAGGGCCTTCTTATATATTTTAAGACTATCTTGCCAGGTTAAACAAGATTCTCCCAGATTTTTGGAACGCCATTTCCTTTCAAGTTTTCGTGATGTTTGCGGGTTTCAGCGTTACACCATGGAGCTACCCTTTTTTGTTTTATCTTCTTTTTAAGAGGAGTAACAGAATCAAGTGTCGTTCACAGTGAACCTGCAGCACTATCAACAAGATGATCAATTTGGGACGGACTGAAAATTGCATAATTGCTTCTGCTATGGGGCGGCTGTGGCTTAGCAGCAGAGCGGGTCGTCCTCCGATCAGAAAGTCGCCGGTTCGATCCTGGCTTCCACCAGCACGTGTCGAAGTGTCCTTGAGCAAGACGCCAAACCCCCCAGTTGCTCCCGATGGGTCAGGCCAGCGCCTTTGCGTGGCAGCTCCACCGTCATCGGTGTGTGAATGGGTGAATGAGAGGCAAACTGTAAAGCGCTTTGGTCCGCTAAGGTGGAAAAAAAGTGCAGTACTAAGGCACCGGCCACATGAATATTAAAATCACCTACAATAATCGCTTTATCTGTTTTAAGGACTAAACCTGATAGAAATTCTGAGAATTCAGATAAAATCTCAGAATAAGGTCCAGGAGTACGGTACACTGTAACAAATAGGATTGGCTGTTGTGTTTTTCAGGTTGGGTGTGAAAAACTTACAACAAGGCTTTCGAATGACTTGTAATTTAGTTTAGGTTTAGGGTTGATAAATAGGCTTGAGTCGAACATTTAATTCTCTTATTTTGAGGTGCTATTTCTGCTGTGGTAATTTTTATAAAATTATTATGCATAACTCCTCTTCTGTTGGCATATGATTTTATAAATTTCAGTGGGCGGGGGGCAGACACCGTCATTATGGGGTTATGGTTGGTTAACTGCTCGGGAAGCCCAGAGAAGCGTGTAGGACTGTAACTCTGCCTCCTGGTCTCTACTCTGGGTTGTCATGGTTTAGGTCCACTGATAAACTCGGCCAGATTTCTAGATATGAGAGCTGCACCATCCAAAATGGGATGAATGCCGTCTCTCCTAATCAGACCAGGTCTTCCCCAGAAAGTCCACCAATTATCTACGAAGCCCACATATACTGACTGCTGCTAATCTGAGTCCACAAAATAATATTTCTTCCCACCACGTTTAAAGTTTATGGCATGCCCATCTCGGGAATTTGGGCATCAACATTTTTTCCAAACTTCCCAGTGGTAAGCACGACATCAGAGGGCTCGTATTTCCGATAATTCCGATGGTACGCGAAGGCAGCATTAGTCACGTAGACAGGTCCTGGTGGCTGTTCCTAACACCCAATGCACACGCACACACATCTGTACATCCTGAAATCCAACAAAATAGCGGACTTAAAAAAATAAATAAATCACTCAATTCTCATTGGCTACCCGCCAATTGCGAAATTCACCTGCATTTGGCGTGTGGTCGGGTGTTAATTTCAGACCCTGTTTGGAGGTACCCATAAAACCTTCTGCCATTACAGCAAGATTTGGAGTAGTTCCATAAATGTAGTGTGGACTACAGTATGTACTGTAGTCGCCAGCCAAAAATACCATAGCCTTTGCGTCACTTGTAACTAGACGACAAATACTTCTTTGAAATATTTTATTTATTTACATTTTCAAATTAAACAACAAACAAACAGGGCCCACATGCAGTTGTGACAGTCACATTTAGTACAGCAGTGGGAGGAAAGGTTGTTGATACAGGAACAAAATGAGTTTACTATATTTTAGTTTTTTCAAAATGAGTTAGGAATGGATTCCAAGAACGGGAAAATGTGTCCATTTGACTAATGCGAAGTTTTTCCATTTGTATTATGGATAGCATGTTGACTATCCATACCTGAAAGGAGGGAGGAGAGGGAAACTTCCATTCCTTCAATATCAATCTCTTGGCTATCAATCCTAGTTCCAACGGTTGCCATATTGGAGTTGCCCTTGTTAATTGTGAGCAGCCAAAAATAGCAAGTTCAGACTCAGGCTGAAGTGGCGTCTGATATACTTGACGACTGATATTTCTTAAATGGAAAGAAAAACTCACCCCAATATTCAAGTCATGGATTGGAGATCTTGCGCGTCATTTGGCAATGGAGAAAATTCATTATTCAACTAGAGGATGGGTCCAAAGATTCTACGCCACGTGGCAACTGTTTCTGACCATTTGGAAAAAATGCATGTTGTTAAGATTGCAGTCTAGTGCTGCTGACCCCTTGTCACCTTATGTTTTGTTTTGTTTGGGTTTTTTGCTATATATTTCTCATCATTAATTGTACTTTTACCTTTGTGATCGTTATTTTTACTCCTACTTGCAGTCTCTGTTGATGAGTATTTTTTATATGTGTATGTGTATATGTATACGTGTGTATGTATATATAACGCCTTGTGATTTAATTGTGCTGGATTATTAACGGTACAGTAATGGTTGGGGCTCGGTTGGAGCAGGGAGATGGGGCAGGGTTGCAATGTGTGGATCTAACTGTATTACTGCACTTTGTATACCTCCTAAATGCCAATAAAAAAAACTTTGAGGGAAAAAAGGTTTACTTTCAGTGCCAGTGTAATAACAGAAGAACAGAGACTGAGACTGAACAGTACTGGAAGAACATATGGGAGAAGGAGGCATCACATAACACCAATTCTCAGTGGCTAGTGGATCTAAGAACAGACCACAGCAATCTCCTAGAACAAGATCCAGTAACCATTACAAGAAAGAGTGCCACATACTAGGCCCTGAAATAATCCACACCTACTGGCTGAAGAAACTAACTGCACTCCATCAATGTCTGGCAACAGAAATAAACCAACTGCTGATGGATGGGACCCATCCGGAATGGCTAACCCAAGGACTGACAGTCCTGATCATGAAGAACCCCCAGAAGGGAACGATTCCATTCAACTACCGGCCAATAACTTGCCTCTGCGCATCATGGAAGCTCCATCATAGTGGCTAAGATGAGTAGGCATATGGCTCAATACATGGACAGGGCCCAGAAGGTAATTGGTTAGTAATACCAGGGAAGCCAAGCACCAGCTACTGGTCGATCGAGTACAAGAAAGCCTACGACTCAATGCCTCATACATGGATACTGGAATTCTTGGTAAATTTACAAGATCAACAGACGCTAATGGCCTTCATCAAAAACTCAATGGGGCTAAACAACTCTAACTAAGCCAACTCAAGGCCAGTCACACAAGTCACCATCAAGTGCAGCAAAGACCAAGGGGATGCATTATCGCCGCGAGTGCTGCAACAACGAATTTCATTATCAATTGTGTCACGTGACTATTACGCCACTCAATAAGTTGCGGAGAGGTTTCAGTATATAAAAAAGCGCAGTTGCATGGCGGAGGCAGAGAAATCAGTACGACCCAACTAATCCAAGGTCTGTGAGCATTTCACACTAAATTATTCGAAAGTGTGTTAATTGCAAGATATGCAAACGTGACAGGGAGTGACAGAGTTTGAGTGTGTGTCTGAGTGTAGAGGACACGTTCTAACGTTCAAACAAATCCTAAATGTTTTCTGATTTGTATTTTTCTCAAAAGAAATAAACAACAGATTAATTGATTATTAAAATATCGTTAGTTGCAGCCCTAATCACCGCTATTGTTCTGCATAGGTCTGAACCCCCTCAGCCAGATCATCACAAATAGTGGCTAGGGATACCGGTTCTGAGGTGAACCAACCATCAGTCACTTCCAATACATGAATGACATCAAGCTGTATGCCAGGAATGCGGTGGGCAGGGATCCACTGGACTGCGGCGGCGGAGCAGCGTGGGAAGCGAGGACCATCAGGCAAGCAGACGATCTGGCATGGACAGGTCGGAGAGTGGCGTCCAAAATACACCGACGCATGATGAGAATTGTTGTCAGCCGTGTAAACAAGCTGCTGGCACCTGTGGAGCCACACCCCCATCCCACGCTCTGCCTCGCCAGCCGCGGCCACCACAGTACCCCCCCCCTCAATTGACGCCACCGGACAACCCACCCGGTTTGGTGGGGTGGGCGCGATGGCATGCACATACCATGGCAGGGTCCAAGATTAGAGAGCGGGGTATCCACGCCCATAACCCTCCCAATCTACCAAGTACTGCAACCCACGACCTTGCTGGCGCACATCGAGGAGACGCCGAACCGTGAAGGCGGGATGGTCGTCGACGAGCCAGGGTGCGGTGGCAATTGGCTATCTGGCGGGTTGGCCTCTGACTACCGCAGGAGGGCGGCGCGGGTGGTGATCCATACTCTTCTGCAGCACCGAAGGTGGTGGTGTACTGAGGGCACGGCCACCTCCATCTCCTGGGACGAGAACAGGGGAGGTTGGTACCCTAGGAAGATTTCGAATGGGGGCCGTCCTGTGGCGGCACTTACAAGGGAGTTGTGGGCGTACTCAATCCAGGATGAGTGTGTGCTCCACGTAGTGGGGTTCGAGGCGGTAACGCAGCGGAGGGCTGACTCAAGGTCTTGGTTAGTTCTCTCGGCTTGGCTGTTGGTCTGCGGGTGGAATCCTGAGGACAGACTGACCATAGCTCCGAGGGCTTTACAGAATTCTTTCCAGACCCGTGAGATGAATTGGGGTCTCGGTCAGACACGATGTCGGCAGGTGTTCCATGTAGACGGAACACGTGATTCCACCATGGTTAGAATTACCGTCTTCCCCTGTGACGGTGTCCGCTCCCATCGTGGGCCACCAGAATCGTCCTCCAAGGAGGCTCAGGGTGCGTCCCGTCCCGGGATGGCATGAATATCGGGACGAGTGCGCCCGCTGCAGCACCTGGGATTGGACGTTCTCGGGTACAAATAGACGGTTCCGCGACCCCCCTCCAGGGTCGGGATGGTTGCACTGAGCCTCCTTGACTATGGACTTTCCCATGTCAGAGAGGCGACGATGCAGGATGGGGGAAGGATGGTTTCTGGACCGGCTGCTGACTCAGTTGAGGCATGGATCCGGGAGAAGCCATCAAGGCTTGATGTCACGTGTGCCGGTACAATACGTGATGGCGAAGTTAAACCAGGTAAAAAACAGGGCCCACCGTGCTTTATCTCTTGGCGGACTGGATGTAGGTGAGATTCTTTTGAACGGTCCAGACTGTAAACAGTTATTCGGCCCGCTCCAGCCAGTGCCTCCATTCTTCGAGGGCCAGTTTCACCGAAACCGCTAGCAACTCCCGATTCCCCTCATTGTAGTTGCATTTAGATGGGGAGAGGCATCGGGAAAAGAAGGTGCACGAGTGTAGTACTTGATTGGGGGCAGAATGCTGTGAAAGGACTGCTCCCACGCCTGTATCGTAGGCATCCACTTCCACGAAAAATTGTTCCGGATTAGGTTGTATGAGGACTGGGGCATGGATGAACAGGTACTTGAGTTTCCTGAAGGCCTTCTCTGCGGGGGGTGACCACAAGACCTGCTGACGAGGGGAAGTGATTTGGGTCAGGGGTGCGGCCACGTTGCTATAATTTCGGATGAAACGATAAAAATTGGCAAATCCAAGGAAGCGCTGAAGCTGCTTACAGTTGCTAGCGGTGGGCCAATTCTCCACTGCCCGGACCTTGGCTGGATTGGGCTTCATCCGTCCTGCCTCTAGGATGAAGCCCACAAAGGAGACGGTCTGCACATGGAACTCGCACTTTTCAGCCTTAGCGTAGAGTTGGTTCTCTAACAGCTGGGAGAGGATTTGGCAGACATGGTCAATGTGTTCGGGTAGGGATTTTGAGTAAATTAAGATGTCATCGAGGTAAACAAAAACAAAACGGTTCAGGAAGTCACGCAGTACATCGTTGACCAAGGCCTGGAAGGTAGCCGGGGCGTTAGTTAATCCGAACTGCATGACAAGGTATTCAAAGTGGCCTAAAGGTGTGTTGAACGCCGTTTTCCATTCATCCCCCTCCCGGATCTGCACCAGATGGTAGGCGTTACGTAGGTCTAGCTTCGTGAACACAGTGGCTCCATGCAGCAGCTCGAAGGCCGAGTTGAGCAAGGGCAGTGGATAGCGGTTCTTGACAGTGATACTATTCAGCCCCCGGAAGTCTATGCATGGCCGCAGAGTCTTGTCTTTCTTCTTTATAAAGAAGATGCCCCCAGTGGCGAGGTGGATGGTCGGATTAGGCCATAGGTCTCCAGGGACTCGGCAATGTATCTCTCCATGGCCTCCCGCTCCGGTTTGGACAAGCTGAAGAGGCGACTCACTGGCAATGGGACGCCTGGGAGGAGGTCGATGGCACAGTCGTATGGTCAGTGGGTGGGGAGGCGGGGATACCGCTGAAGTCTTTGCTGAAGACCCGCCCTAGGTCCTGGTATTCACTGGGGACGGTAGAGAGATCTGGAATCTGGTTCTTGGGGGTGTCCTCAGGGTTCGGGGTTGGCGTTAAGGCTGACTTCAAACATGTAGCGTGGCAAGCTGCACTCCAGCCCCAAATCTCCCCCTTTTCCCAGTTAATATGCCGATTATGTCGAATCAGCCATGGATGTCCCAGAACTAGAGGAGCGTGCGGTGAGGGGATTAGGTTCAACTGAAGCGTCTCATGATGGTTGTGGTGTCAACACGGGCAATCATGGACAAAAACAATCACCCACCTTCTGTGTTCGCACCCTCTCGGTAGCCGAAAGGTGTGTGCGCCCAAGCTGCATAGGATCCTCAGACGAAAAGGCAGGGATGGCACCCGAGGTCGCCGACGGGACATACGCCGAGCTTGCGCCCAGGGCAACTCCGGGCGACGAGAGCGGAGACGGGGAGGTGGGTGGTCGAGTGCTCGCCTTAGCGCAGCGACGTTCCCGAAGTCGGTTATCCACCCGGATGGCTAAGGATACCAAGGTCTGGAAATCCCGCGAGGAGCCTTGTCCTTCAAACCCTCGTTGAGGCCGTTCTGGAAAGCACTCATCAGCACCTCTTTATTCAAGCCTGTTTCTGCCGCCAGGGTGTGGAATTCCACTGAGTATTCGGCCATGCTCCGGCCCCTCTGGCGAAGAGTCAACAGCCTGGAAGCGGCGTTTCTCCGGCGATCGGGATGGTCGAAAACCATCAGGGTAGACAGTGGCGTGTTGGTATTGACAGCCTCTGCCCAAGCTAACGCTCGGCCTCTAAGCAGCCCCAGCACATAATACACTTTAGCCTGGTCATCAGGGAACGTTTGGGGACGCTGGCGGAACACCACCAAACATTGGAACAAAAACCCTCGACACCCCTGCAGCTCCTCGGCAAAAGGTGCGGGGGTCAGTGGCATGGCACTCCTGGGGAGGAACGGGGGTTGGCATCGGTGCAGACGCCAACTCTGCAGGGACAATACGGGAGGAGAGTAAAGACAGTTGAGAAGTCACCTGAGCCAGCTGAGTCATTACATACTGGGTTTGTTCAGAGAGTGTGCGGATGAGCTCCTCCTTCTCTGGCAAACAAGTAATTTTATTGAAGATTTGAGTGGCGAAGGTGGGGGGTCTGTAGGTGAGCGGGGCTGGTGAGGATTCCTGGCCGATGCGCGGGGGGAAGTAACTGGGCGGCCGTGGGGACGAGGCGAAGAGCGCAGGCGAGGCGG
Organism: Coreoperca whiteheadi; assembly: GCA_011952105.1. Lineage (NCBI taxonomy): Eukaryota > Metazoa > Chordata > Actinopteri > Centrarchiformes > Sinipercidae > Coreoperca > Coreoperca whiteheadi. The sequence goes on from CM022481.1 coordinate 4,058,355, forward strand.
CGGGCAGGGATCCACTGGACCGCGGCGGTGGATCAGCGTGGGAAGCGAGGACCATCAGGCAAGCAGACGATCTGGCAAGGAAAGGTCGGAGAGCGGCGTCCAAAATACAACAGCGCGTGGTGAGAATTGTCGTCAGCCGTGTAGACAAGCCGCTCGCACCTGCGGAAGCCACACCCCCGTCCCACGCTCCACCTCGCCAGCTGCAGCCACCACAATAGAGCCCACTGATATCAAGACAAGGAAACTCCTCACAATGCATTGAGGATTTCAGCCCAAATCCAGCACCCTGAGACTGTACACTAAGCGGAAATGAGGGAGGCCGAGGACTAGTGAGTGTCAGAACCCTTGTCCCGGATGAAACAACAAAGATCCAGGAGTACAACAGGAAGATGGCCCCCACTGATGAACGGCTAAGTGAATACTTCAGGCAGCAGAAACCCAAGGATGGAAGAAGTGGCTGATATTGAGAAATCCTACAAGTGGCTGGAAAAGGCTGGAGTAAAGGACAGCACAGAAGCACTAATTCAATTCAATTCAATTTTATTTATATAGCCCAATATCACAAATCACATTTGCCTCAAAGGGCTTCACAATCTGTAACATACGACACTCTCTGTCCTTAGACCCTCGATTCAATTAAGGAAAAACTGCCAAAAAAATCCCTTTTAACAGGGGAAAAAATGATAGAAACCTCAGGAAGAGCACCAGAGGAGGGATCCCTCTCCCAGGACGGACAAACATGCAATAGATGTCATAAATACAGATCATGGCACCACAAGAACACGCACTCAGTACTAGATCAATAGAGGCTGAGGTCTACCACACAAGACACGATCCCAGGTGCAGACTATGCAAAGATGCCCCTGAGACAGTTCAGCACATAACAGCAGGGTGTAAGATGCAGGCAGGAATAGCGTACATGGAACGCCATAACCAAGTGGCTGGGATAGTGTACAGGAACATCTGCCATGAGTTCGGACTGGAAGTCCGAAGGTCAAAATGGAAGACCCATCCTAAGTTAGTTGAGAATGAACGTTCAAAGATCCTGTGGGACTTCAAGATCCAGACTTACAAACTGGGGATGGCCAACCAAACAGACATCGTGCTAATCAACAAACAGTAGAAGAAGGCAGTGGTGCTAGAAGTAGCAATCCCAAGCAACAGCAACATCAAGAAGAAGGAAAATGAGAAGCTTGAAAAATATCAAGAGCTGAAATAGGAGCTAGAAGAAATGTGGGGACTGAAAACAGTGGTACCAGTGGTAATCGGAGCAATGGGGGCTGTGATGCCCATGCTGGGAGAGTGGCTCCAGCAGATTCCAGGTGAAACATCTGAAGTCTCTGTCCAGAAGCGTGCAGTCCTAGGAACAGCAAAGATACTGCACAGAACCCTCAAACTCCCAGGCCTCTGGTAGATGACCCGAGCTTGAGGGTGACACATAGCACCCCACTGGAGTGAGAGGGGGATTTCTTTTGTGTGTGTATGGATATATTTGTATATGTTTGTGTGTATATGTCTCTACTCTCCTCCACCTGATTTCACATTCCTATCTTACAAGTGCTTAAGATTTAATTATGCCTCTTAAAATAAGCTTCTGCTTTTTTTAGGAATATAACCTATGCATGCTTTTCTGAAATGATCCTTACATTACCTTCAATTCTAAATACAAGCACATCTTGATAAATGTCAAATAGGTGTCTTCATAACATGAGCCATATCCAGGTCCTAACTGTAATTCTGATTGTATGAGGCCCAGGTTGTTGTTGTAACTTCTGACTAATGGGTTCTTGTCTGTGTTCTAGGAGAGTGCAGCAGCGTCCATGTGGCACCAGTACCAGACTCTGACCTCAGCGCTCTCCCAGCAGCTATGTGAGCACCTACGCCTGATCCTGGAGCCCACACAGGCCGCCAAACTCAAGTCAGGACCAACACACTCAGTACCTTTTTTATATGTTATAATGGAAGTTTTAAATTACATAGCGTGATCAAAGATGCATTTGAGGCACACTTATTGTTCCCATGAACTATTAACCTTGTGGTTACCAGGTTGTTAATATTACTATTGCCTGTTTTCTCCTGATTTTGTCCCCTGTGATTAAACTGGGAGGCTCATTGTTTATCAGTGCTAATGCTATTTTACAATGAGATAAATACACACAATAACACAATGTTGTTAAATGTATGTGGGATTTTCCACTGCTCCACAGAGGTGATTACCGCACAGGGAAGCGTCTGAACATGAGGAAGGTGATACCCTACATCGCCAGTCAGTTCCGTAAAGACAAGATCTGGCTGAGAAGGACCAAGCCCAGCAAGAGAGATTACCAGATCTGTCTGGCTGTGGACGACTCCTCCAGCATGGTGGACAACCACTCCAAACAGGTAAGAGAGCCCCGTTATGTAATCCTACAAGCTGCTTGTAAAGCTCTTCCTATGAAATGTCCACAGTCAGAAAACCAATTGGGTGAATTAAACAAAGAAACAACAAATGTCTTACTGAAAAGAGGACTGGGCAAGTGTTTTTCCTCTTTGCACAGTGGTAAGAGGAGCGTAATGATTGTTAAGCACAAAATAGAGTTCAATATGTACAAATTAACTACTGCTGTGTCCTGTGTGTGTGGTGCAGCTGGCATTTGAATCCTTGTCAGTGATCATCAACGCTCTCACTCTGCTGGAGGTCGGACAGGTGTCTCTATATAGGTAAGGTTATGCATGTACAATGTGATACAATAAAGATAGAAAAGAATATATAGTGCAGATGAAATTATGGCGCCAGGTAAAACAAAAATAAATTCAGTACACTGAAATATGCAGTTTGTGATGTCATACTGTGTAACCATGTATTTAATGTGAAGCTAACATTTAATCCCTGCTCATGTGTCCAGTTTTGGCGAGCAGGTGCAGCTGCTTCACCCCTTCCAGCAGCAGTTCAACGATGAGTCAGGGGCTCGGATTCTCAGACTCTGTCAGTTCCAACAGAAGAAGACCAGAATTGCACAGGTGGGAATTTTCTTCACTTTTCTTCTTCTTGACTTTAACCGTGATGCGTGACTTATTGAATATAATGCTTGAATTCTGTATGGCAGTAGAAGCCATTAGTCAGGGTAAATTGTTAATAGAAATCATGTTTTATTCCTGAGTTCTATAGGTAAAACATTTTTTTACAAGTGTTAGTTAGTTTTGATTAATCTAAGACCTATATTTTCTCTCTCCATAGATACATAAAGTAGATGAGTCACCCTCTGAGCATTCCGGCCTCCTAAATGTAGAAATTATTTAGTTCTTCTAATGGAATTTGTCAACTTTGTCCCCACCATTGTTTTTTATATTACTTAATAAAATTGGTCAATAAGAGATATAAATTTAGATCTTTCTAAATTAAGGAACACAACCAATAGATGTCATTCTGTAGGTTGACACTTGAAATCATAATGTCATTGAGGTTTATGTCATGCGGTTTATTTCTTTAGCACTTCTCAAAACCAACAATACAATGTCCTTTTTGTAAGACTTATACAAACGGATTACATGAAACAGATATTATGTATCCTTTTTATCGTGAAAAGAAGAGTGATGCTTCAAATAATGAATGAAAAACATTTAATGCTACAGATGAAAATAACAGGAAGGCAATCCATTATGTCAAACACAGTTGCAAGTATACAATGTTAAGTTTGACGCATTTAAAAAGTGTTCTTATTAAACATTTTGTTAGCCTTTTTCTTATTTCTTGATATGAATTTTATGCTATAGTGCTGTTTTTAGCTTGTGGTTAAACATATGATGACTGATCATGTTAAAGTGCATCTCCTCCTCCGTCAAACTGACTCTCTTCATGCCTCTTCTCTGTAGTTTTTGGAGACCTCGACCAAAATGTTTGTAGCAGCACGACAACAGATTCCTGGATCTATAAACTCAGGTGATGACTCACACTATTTAAATATTATATTAATATAATAATAAAATATTTAAGTATCAAAAAGAGAGTAGCCAGCTCAGTAATCGTGTGCTGTGCAGTTTACTGATTCAATTCGTCAATTTTATTTATATAGCCCAGTATAACAAATCACAATTTGCCTCAAAGGGCTTTACAATCTGTACAACATACGACACCCTCTGTCTTTAGACCCTCAATTCGAATAAGGAAAAACTACCCCAAAAAAAACCTTTTAACGGGGGAAAAAACTTGAAGAAACCTCAGGAAGAGCAACAGAAATTCTGTGTAGTGAAAGTCAAATTCGTTGCCCCTCACTGACTTTCTGGGCTGTCTGCAAGCAAAGTTGGCCAGTAAAGCTTGAATAAAAACACAAGAATAGGAACCATAATGTGACAGTGTTGCATGGTAATGAAAATATTAACCTCTACAATGACTGGAGGGATTGTTCCATAAGGGCTCCATTTTTTTCTACTACTTAAGCCAAAGAACATCAAGTCAAACATCAGCTTTTATGTGTCAATTGTTGGTTTAGTTCAGACATCAAAGCACTCAGTGCCAACTTTCAGCAATTGGTAAAGAAACATTTTGCTCAATGCTCAAAAAGTGTTGATGAAAAATAACCAGGACAATAAATTTAGCCATGGGGTACGTTCCTGATAGTGTTGAACCCTGCCTTGGCAACATTCGGGTCTTCTTTGTATTGAAGTGGTCCTTGCTCTCGGACTCGGCACAGTACATCAACACAATCCTGGTAGTAGGGAAGTTTGGAGAGGGGGTTGTAGCCAAATCTGTGGTCTGGTCTCTGTAACACAGACCACTGGTCTCTATCACTAGGGGCGCTATAGAAACCGTGGTCTCTGCACACAGACTAGTGGTCTCTGCCACTAGGGACACTGAAGGCAGTGGTCCGGACAAGTTAGTGGTCCGTGGAAGGTTTATTGTGGTCCCCTGGCTGTTTTGGCAACACGGTTAGACGAATAAATGTCAGAGATCTTAATACTTTATCAAGTAAATAAACTATATCATCAATAATGCATATATTCTTATTGTTGCACTATATTTCAAAGTTTTTGTGGTTATACCTACAGTAATACATCCATCTATCTAGCTCATAATACTTTGTCTATTAAATAAACTATATTATCAATCATCTATTTCTCCTAATCTTCAAAATACACTACAAAAATAACACAATCTAGGCCTATCAGCGACAGAATGTAGCTATTTCATAGACAAAGAATTGTGATTTGGCATGTAACTATTTTTCTCTTAAACTTAAGTAATGCATTAACAAAAGATTCAAGATTCAATTCTTTATCGCCATACAACTTAGTTGTTAAGAATGTGCTTCACTGTGTTCATGACTCCACAACATCCAATCAGCATAACACATAATTAGAATAAGATCACCCCACACCATTACCTGCATCCCTAGATGTATGGTTGAATGCAAATAACATTAAGTAAACAAATACAGTAAAATACAGTACGCACTAGTACACAAGTGGCTTGGTGGCAGAACGGTTGCCTGCCAATCGGAAGGTCAGCGGTTCAATCCCCCAGCCATGCGTCGAAGTATCCTTGAGCAAGATACTGAACCCCAAAATGCTCCCTTCGGTTTGTGAATGTTCTCATGTGTAAGTTGCTTTGGATAAAAGCGTCTGCTAAATGACTAAATGTAAATGTAATGTAAATGACTCAGGAGCGAGGACCAAAGACAGATGACTGGTCTCTACCACTAAGGGGCACTATAGAGGTAGTGGTCTCTGCAACACAGACCAGTGGTCTCTACCACTAGGGGCGCTATAGAGACAATGGTCTCTGCACACAGACCAGGGGTCTCTACCACTAGGGGCGCTATAGAGACAATGGTCTCTGCACACAGACCAGGGGTCTCTGCACAAAGACCAGTGGTTTCTACCACTAGGGATGCAGTCAGTGGTCCAGGCAGGTTGTGGTCTCCTGGCTGTGTTGGCAACACTGTTATAGTATAAAATGTACTATTATGATTTTCAGTTATGGCCATATTCTTATTGTTGTATACAGTACAACAATAACTATATTGCAGTTTGTGTGGTTGTATCTACAATAACAAATCCATCACACACCTCTTCTGCCCTCCTCCATTTTGCTAATAGTGGCCTTAATCTTACTCAGAGCGAATAGCCGTTTCATAATTTCAGACTTGATCTCCTTCAACTCACTTATTGAAGTCTTCAATGAGTGCATTCTTTAGCTCTGACCTGACAACAGAGATGTCCGCTATCAAATCCGTATCGTCCATTTCTGACTCTGACAATGGAGTGGATGGTTGGTCGCTGCAGAATTTGGGCTGCAGAGGCGTCAGGCCTATAGTTTGAGGGACCAGTGTATTTATATTTATGGAGCTTGGTTGAGGTAATGCATACAGTTCAAACTTGCTCCAGGGTATCTTGGATATGTTAGAAAGTGTGTTAAATGTTAAATTTGCAGAAAGTTTGCGAAAATTAATTATTTCAGAAAAGTTAGGCAGGAGCTCGGCTCAACGCATCCTACTCCATTGCTGGCTCACTAGCCCTGCCAACAAACGCATTTTAACTGCATGACTAGCCGTATTTTTCTTATATCTGACCTTCCTCCACAGAGACAGCCCAGCTGCTGGTCATTGTGTCTGACGGCAGGGGCTTGTTCCTGGAGGGTAAGGAGAGGGTGATGGGAGCTGTGCGCTCAGCACGTAGCGCAAATGTGTTCGTCATCTTCATGGTGCTTGACAGTCCCATCTCACGGGTAGGTGAAGAAGAATTTGACCTTTTTATTTTCTAAATCTCTAGATATAATGTGTAATTAAATGCTGGTGCTGTGCTGCAGGACTCCATTCTGGACATCAAGGTACCCATATTCAAAGGGCCAGGAGAACTGCCAGAGATCCGCTCCTACATGGAAGAGTTCCCTTTCCCTTTCTACGTCATTCTGCGAGATGTCAACGCCTTGCCAGAGACCCTGAGTGATGCGCTCAGACAGTGGTTTGAACTTGTCACGGCAGCTGACCAGTAGGCCAATAAGACATCACTTTTCACAGGAAGGGAGGGCAGGGCAACAACCAACTGCACAATGCTACTCTGATGCTAGCCTCTCAGACTCAACTCAAAAAAAGAACAAAAAAAGACGAATTTGCCTCTGTACATGTGCCTTTATTTTCTTATTTTTACTGTAGATTTTAGTAGTGTTTGATAGCAACCTTTGCTGTTTTGTCCTTGTAATCAGGGGAATTATCAGTTACTTTTGTAATGTAATGAGGATTGTTTTAACTTGCATGTCTGAGATGAAATGAACAAAAATGTGATTCACTTGTGTTTGAAACACCTCAGTGAAGAGTCAGTAAATACCTCTGTCCCCCTTGTACTATATCCTTGAAGTTATGTTTGTGTGGATGTTTCAGTCAGTACTATGAAAGTCATAAAATCATTCATCATCAATGTAAACACAACAACAGATGTACAGAGCTGACAGAGCAAAGGTGTTGGATTGTGTTTTAAAAGAACCATTCCCAACTTTATGACCTAACAGTAGCATGTTGGTGTTGTCATCACTGACATTTGAAGGATCTCAACAATGTGCCTTGGAAAAGAGAACAGTATTGCATCTCACTTCACACCTGAATGTGCTGTTAGGTTGATGGATCAGAGGAGCGGCCACCACTCTCATGCACTTTGAAGAACACAGAATGCAGATCCCTGATAAATGCCCCCGTATTTAACCCATTTTAATGGTTTAAAGACACATATCTGCTGTATTTGTCTTCCCTCCATACTGTGTGACTTCCTCTAAATGAGAGCTCAGAACTCATCACTGTATCTGTTAGGAGTAGGTGTTGATGAAATGTGCATTGAAATGTTATCACCTCTGTGTTTTGGACATACATGTAAGCAGACATTGGTTATATTTAAAAAGGTTGTTTCTTCATGGCATCAATCTGTTAAATCATGACATGAATGAAGCTGATAATAAACAGTATACAAGGTTGCTCTGTTGTGCTTGTGCTCACATTTTCCAAGCCAACATTTTAACATGGCATTGTAAGAAAATCCCTAAACTATGCTGTCGAATGTTTTCCAAATTTTAATACCTAATAGTTTTTATGTTCAAATAATTAACTTTGATGCAATTTTGGAAAGGTGAAAACAATCTTGCTTCAGAGTCTCAAGTGACTCAAAATGATCAAGCGAAGTTTAATCTGCTGAAGAGAACAATTTGTCTTATCCACTCAGCGAAAACATTCCTTTTTTATTATCAAGGCACATATAATTTTGTGTATAATATAAGTTACATACTGTAGTTCACATGGATGGCATGGAACAAATAAAGTAATAGCAGGAAAGTATAGGCAGGGGTGTAGCACAAAATTCTGGAGCCTATACGTAGGCATTCTCTATGGGCCCCTCCCCACATCCACGGCTATTCATTTTAGTATCTTTGTGGGCCCTCCTCACATTGGGGCACAAATAAACATGCCGACACCTCCACAATTGCCAGATTTTGTGTGAATGCAGCCGGAGCCAGGCTATCTGCTCTGTGGCCTGTCCGCTCTTACCCCTTTTCCACCAGAATGAACCGGGTGGAATAACTAGCCTTCTAAGAACCGGTTTGTGTTTCCACTGGCTACGGAGCCAACACAGAGCCAGGTCTTACGTGACAATATACGCCACATCTTTCCCGGTAACGCTAGCGGGGTAGCGCCAAACACAAACACCGTCAACAATCGCGGACGTTGCATTGCTATTTATGTTCGCTGTAGTTTGTACAGACGGAGATTACAAGCGAGAGTAACAGTATGTGCATTACATTTATTTTTAACAATAACATTTTAACTTTAGCCTCAGCATGTTGCTACCCTCCTAGCATTAACGCTGCTGATAAACGATCACATTGCAGTTAAAAAAAAAAATGTATTAAGCGTTGGTGTAAGAAGCATAAGTGAAAACTGTTGGTCTTGTTGGTCACGGTAACCCCGCCCCCAGCTCCTGCAATAAGTGGTTCTTACTTCTAGACCAGCAACGATTTGGTGCTACTTAAGAACCACTTTTCCTGGCTCGGAGCTGGTGCTTGGGTGGTGGAAAAACAAAGAACCGATTTGAAACTAGGCTCTGGCTCCGAACCAGCACCAGCTCTGCTTTGTTGGAAAAGGGGGATCTGTGGGTGTGAGGATGTGTTCTAACTACAGGGGGATCACACTCCTCAGCCTCCCCGGAAAAGTCTATGCCAGGGTACTGGAGAGGAGAATTCTGGTCGATAGTCGAACCTCGGATTCAGGAGGAACAATGCGGTTTTCGTCCCGGTTGTGGAACACTGGACCATCTCTATACCCTCGCCAGGTTGCTGGAGGTTTCATGGGAGTTTGCCCAACCAGTCCACATGTGCTTTGTGGATCTGGAGAAGGCATTCGACTGTGTCCCTCGCGGTGACCTGTGGGGGGTGCTCTGGGAGTATGGGGTTCGGGGCCCTCTGCTAAGGGCTGCCCTATATGACCGGAGCAGGAGTTTGGTTTGTATTGCCGGCAGTAAGTCAGATCTGTTCCCGGTGCATGTTGGACTCCGGCAGGGCTGCCCTTTGTCACCGGTCCTGTTCATTGTTTATATGGACAGGATTTCTAGGCGCAGTCGGGGGCCGGAGGGAGTCCGGTTTGGGGACCACAGGATTTCGTCTGGCAGACTGGGGTGGTGGTCCCTCTGTTTAAGAAGGCGGATCGGTGTATGAACCCAGCAGCCTGGCGAGGTATAGAGATGGTCCAGTGTTCATGACTGGGACCCCCTTCTTAAACAGAGGGACCACCACCCCAGTCTGCCAGTCCAGAGGCACTGTCCCCAGCCGCCACAGGATGTTGCAGAGGCGTGTCAACCAAGACAGCCCCACAACATCCAGAGACTTGAGGTACTTAGGCCGGACCAGTATCAGATCATGTATCATGATTTGGGTTTCAGAGCCCAAGCTGTGCATGGAGGCGAGCCCAACTATGTCTAGTCGGTATTTCTCAACCCTCCCGCACCTGCTCAGGCTCCTTCCTCAAACGTCGCTCGTTCGGGCTGAGCCCGGCCGGGCCCTGTGGGGTAAGACCCGGCCACCAGGCGCTAGCATACGAGCCCCAACCGGGCGACGTCAAGGACCTTGGTTTGACATTCCTCATAAGGGGGAC
>CM022481.1:4118460-4171959 GCA_011952105.1 Coreoperca whiteheadi
CCCGTGGGCCCACCACCTGCAGGAGGAACCGTAGGGGGCCGGTGCTTTGTGGATTGGGTGGCAGTCGAAGGCGGGGGCCTCGGCAACCCAATCCCTGGACACGGAATCTGGCTCTAGGGACATGGAATGTCACCTCGCTGGGGGGGAAGGAGCCTGAGCTGGTGCGGGAGGTTGAGAGATACCGACTAGAGATAGTCGGGCTCGCCTCCACGCACGGCTTGGGCTCTGGAACCCAACTCCTTGAGAGAGGCTGGACTCTCTACTACTCTGGAGTTGCTCGTGGTGAGAGGCGGCAGGCTGGTGTGGGCTTGCTTATAGCCCCCCAGCTCAGCCGCCATGTGTTGGAGTTCACCCCGGTGAACAAGAGGGTCGTTTCCCTTCGCCTTCGGGTTGGGGATAGGTCTCTCACTGTTATATCAGTTATGTGACTTTCTAAATAACAATAGTATATTTGAGGATTTTCAGTCAGGTTTTAGAGTCCATCATAGCACAGCAACAGCGCTGGTGAAAATTACAAATGACCTTTTAATTGCATCAGACAATGGACTTGTCTCTGTACTTGTCTTGTTAGAACTTAGTGCTGCATTCGATACCATTGACCATCAAATTCTATTACAGAGACTGGAACATTTAATTGGAATTAAAGCAACCGCGTTAAGCTGGTTTGAATCCTATCTATCAGACCAATCTCAGTTTGTATATGTTAACGATGAATCATCCAAGCACACTAAAGTTAGTCACGGAGTTCCACAAGGTTCTGTGCTTGGACCACTTCTATTTACTTTATATATGCTTCCTTTGGGCAATATTATTAGAAAGCGCTCCATAAAGTTTCATTGTTATCCAGATGATACCCAATTATATTTATTGATTAAGCCGGATGAAACTGATCAGTTAGTTAAACTTCAAGCATGCCTTAAGGACATAAAAACCTGGATGACCAGAAATGTTCTGATGTTAAACTCAGACAAAACTGAAGTTATTGTACTTGGGCCCGAACGCCTCCGAGACTCACTGTCGGCAGATATAATTGCTCTAGAGGGCACTGCCCTGGCCTCCAGCACCTCTGTGAGGAACCTTGGAGTTATTTTTGATCAGGATCTATCCTTCAACTCCCACATGAAGCAAACTTCAAATGGTCAGGCACCGTCGTATCTTACATAGCTCATAGTACCTTACTACCCACTAGAACACTGCGCTCTCAGAATGCAGGGTTACTTGTGGTTCCTAGAGTCTCCAAAAGTAGAATGGGAGCCAGATCCTTTAGCTATCAAGCTCCTCTCCTTTGGAATCAGATCCCAGTTCGGGTTCGGGAGGCAGACACCATCTCCACATTTAAGAATAGGCTAAAGACTTTTCTCATTGATAAAGCTTATAGTTAGGGCTGGCTCAGGTGAATCTGAACCATCCCTTAGTTATGCTACTATAGGCTTAGACTGTTGGGGGACTTCACATGGCGCACCCCCCACCTCTGTCCTCCTCTCCATCCGTATGCATTCTCATCCCATAAATGCATGTTACTAACTTGACTTCTTCCCTCTCCCATAGTTTTGTGCTTTGTCCTCCTTCTCTTCTTTCTTACTGTCACTTTCAGCAGGTATTTCAGTGTCCGGAGATGTATCCGAATCTGTGACTATGGCGACCTGCTGGGGCAGTGCTGCTGTGTCTATGGTGCAGGGGACGAGTGGCTCGGGTCGTGCTCGTTGGGTTCCACCTGGAGCTGCTCGGTTGTCCGTCTGGACCCTTCATCTTCCCTTATGTTTTACATCCCACACTTTTCAACATAATTACATATATATATACAACAATTTTGCCATTGCCATCATAACTGTATATGTTTTTTTATGCTATGAATCTATTCTGTACTTACGACATCTATTGCATGTCTGTCCGTCCTGGGAGAGGGATCCCTCCTCTGTTGCTCTTCCTGAGGTTTCTATCATTTTTTCCCCTGTTAAAAGGGTTTTTTTTGGGTAGTTTTTCCTTAATCGAATCGAGGGTCTAAGGACAGAGGGTATCGTATGTTGTACAGATTGTGAAGTCCTTTGAGGCAAATGTGATTTGTGATATTGGGCTGTATAAATAAAATTGAATTGAATTGAATTGAAAATCAGTGGGTCAGACACACAAACTGGGACCTGTTTGTCAAGTAGTCTAGGATTCACTCAGCCAGATGTAAGTCCACTCCAACCTACTCCAGCTTGTCCCTCAAAAGCGCCTGCTGAATGGTGTTGAATGTGCTGGAGAAATCAAAGAATAGAATCCTCATGGCGCTGCCAGGCTTCTCCAGGTGAGTTATAGCATGGTGTAGTAGGAAGATCACAGTGTCCTCCACTCCGATCCCAGGAGCCTGGAGCCGATGCCGTCTGGTCCTGCTGCCTTCCGTGCTATTTTGTACAGGGGTGGGCTGAGAGGGTGAGTAATTCCATGGGCCAGTGAGAAGGTGGTGAGATGTGCAGGGCCAAAGGTGTGAAGGGCTGGGGGAGTGGTGCACACCTCCAAGTGACGAGGTGTGGAGCAGCTGCCTGGGGGGATCAGGGGGTTGCTGGTCAAACCGGTGGAAGTAATGGTTCAAGTCGTTAACCCATTGCAGGTCCCCCTCGCCTGGGAGTGGGGTGCTTTGAAGCCTGAAATCAAACTCAGCTTTATTGGCCAGGTATGTGTATACATACAATGAATTTGACTCCGGTTTTCCGTGCGCTCTATGGACATACACAGCAGTTCGACGGTATGACAATTAGTGCAATGGTGCAGAGTGCAAATGATGCTGGGATAAAAATGTAACCGTAATAATAACAGGTAGCTTATGTAAATGAAGTAGATGGAAATACACAGTATATCTCTGGTTTGTATAGCGTGTGCAGATTTTAAAGTATTCATATTTACATAAACCATGGGAGAAATGTACAGATACAGTTAATGTGAATGGTGTTAACTGTTCATCAGAGTGACAGCCTGTGGGTAAAAACTGTTCTTGTGTCTGGTCGTTTTGGCTTACAGTGCTCTGTAGCACCTCTCGGACGGGAGAAGTTGAAACAGGTTGTGTGCAGGGTGTGACGGATCTACAGTGATGTTTCCTGACTATGGACGTGTATAAGTCCTGAATGGAGGGCAGTTCGGCGCCGATTATCTTTTCTTCAGTCCTGACTGTCCATTCTATTCTGTTCCTGTCCTGTTTGGTTGCCAATCCAAACCAGACAGTGATGGAAGTGCAGAGAACAGGCTGGATTATTGCTGAGTAGAACTGGATCAACAGCTCCTGAGGTAGGTTGAACTTCCTGAAGTGGCGCAGGAAGTATATCCTCTGCTGGGCCTTTTTGATGACGGTGTTGATGTTGGATGCCCACTTTAGGTCCTGGGAGATTGTGGATTGCTCCGTCCTTCCCTCACTCGTGAACAAGACCCCAAGACATTTAAACTCCTCCACTTGAGGCAGGAGCTCTCCACCAACCCATTTTGGAGTTCTATTAATGTTTAATGTTATTAATGTTCAAATGGAAATGAGTGGTAAATAGACTGTACTTGTATAGCGCCTTTCTAGTCTTCCGACTATTCACTACGATTCACACACATATCACATTCACCCCATTCACACAGATTCATACACTATGGCAGGTGCTAATTGCCCATCAGTACAAAGATGGAGCTAACCATTCACACACATTAACACAACAAAGGCACAGCCCTCAGGAGTAATTTGGGGTTCGGCATCTTGCTCAAGGACACTTCGACACGTTAGCTGGGAGAAGCCGGAATTGAACCACTGACCTTCAGATTGGTCGCAGCTTTCTTACATTATGCCACAGTTGTGATGTACTCTGTACATGGGCCTTTTCGGTCAAATCCACCTGAGCAGGGCTTAGTTGAACGTAGGTCTCATAAAAAGTGAGACAGGTTAGCGTTGTGGCATGTTCTGTATGTGGTATCTGTAGACCACACTGACTTTAAGGCTCTGACTAGGCTCTATGTCTGCTTTAAGGGAGACAAGGTTGTGTCCCACCTCCTTTAACAAAACCTGACCGACTTTATTACTGTAGAAGAACCGATAAACCTCAGAGCTTTTCAGATTGTTCATGCTTAACCGTCCGTAGCAACGAAGTCAATAAAGTAGCAAAATATGCTAATGTACAATATCTGAGGCCACTTCTTCAGGTCTTCCTCCCATCCCTCGATAGTAGAAAATAGAAAATATGATCACATTATCCCTATAAATACTAATATAATAATAATAATAATTATTATATTGATATAATTGAAAATGAATACAAAGTGTGCATGTTCTTTATGTTTTTATGAATGAAAATAAATGCTAATATAATAACTATAATAATTATTATTATATAATCAGAAATAAATACATAATTTGCAAAAAATATCTACTGTACATAACCACCTACTATATGTATATAAAGTAACACCCTTTTTTAAATCCTTTTTAATATTTATCTCATAACTCCATGCACTCTCCACCTTGCAGTATTTGTATCCCGTTTTTCAGTTCACAGAACAATTTCATTTGTATACAGTCACTCCTTCTGTCTATTTGTTAAGATTTATGTTTTTTTGTCTGTGTAAGTACATTGAGAGCCATTAAACCGGAGTCAAATTCCTGTTATGTGTGTTATGTGGCCACAAAAGATGATTCAGATTTTTTTTTTATGCCAATGGGTTATCCGATCAATTCTAGATTTCTATTTCAGATGTCCTCTGTAACAGTATTTAAGTTGAATCATCTGACTGTACCAGTTTGGGGCAAGTGCAAAATAAAGTAACCCATAAGCACTGTAGGCAGATTGGTGTGTTAGTTTAATCAATTTTGGGCTTTGATTAAACATTTTTGCACACATCTCCAATGCACTACACTTTGTGGTGTCTTATTAAACTGTGATCAAATTATATGAGAAACTAAGCAAACCCATTCACATGATTGGATTAGCGTCATCTTTCTCAATCATTTGATAGGATGAGAGCACATTGATGTATTGTGGTTGGATGATGGATAACAAATCCACAAATCTGTGGATCTCGTATCATTTTCTAAATGGTGCAATTTCACAATGTTATGGGAATTATTATATCTGGAAATCTTCTTCTTTTCCTTTCGGCTGTTCCCTTTCAGGGGTCGCCACAGCGAATCATGTGCCTCCATCTAACCCTGTCCTCTGCATCCTCTTCACTCACACCAATTAACTTCATGTCCTCTCTCACTACATCCATAAATCTCCTTTTTGGTCTTCCTCTAGACCTCCTGTCTGGCAGCTCCAACCTCAGCATCCTTCTACCAATATATTCACAGTCTCTCCTCTGAACATGTCCAAACCACCTCAATCTGGCCTCTCTGGCTTTATCTCCAAAACATCTAACATGAGCTGTCCCTCTGATGTACTCCTTCCTGATCCTGTCCATCCTCGTCACTCCCAAAGAGAACCTCAACATCTTAAGCTCTGCCACCTCCAGCTCTGCCTCTTGTCTTTTCTTCAGTGCCACTGTCTCTAAGCTGTACAACATCGCTGGTCTCACCACCGTCTTGAACACCTTTCCTTTCATTCTTGCTGATACTCTTTTATCACACAACAAACCTGACACTTTTCTCCACCCGTTCCAACCTGCTTGCACTCGCCTCTTCACCACTTTTCCAAAGTCTCCATTGCTCTGAACTGTAGACCCTAAGTACTTAAAGTCCTGCACCTTCTTCACCTCTGCTCCCTGTAACCTCACCATTCCACCTGGGTCCCTCTCATTGACACACATGTATTCTATCTTACTGCGGCTAAGCTTCATTCCTCTGTTTTCCAGAGCAGACCTCCATCTCTCTAGATTCTCCTCCACCTGCTCCCTGCTCTCACTACAAATCACCATGTCATCCGCAAACATCATAGTCCATGGAGATTCCTGTCTAACCTCATCTGTCAGCCTGTCCATCACCAGAGCAAACAAGAAGGGGCTCAGAGCCGATCCTTGATGCAGACCCACCTCCACCTTGAACTCCTCTGTCGCACCTACAGCACACCTCACCATGGTCTTACAGCTCTCATACATGTCCTGCACCACTCTAACATACTTCTCTGCCACTCCAGACACTCTAACATACTTCTCTGCCACTCCAGACTTCCTCATACTATACCACAGCTCCTCTCTCGGCACCCTGTCATACGCTTTCTCTAAATCTAATAAAGACGCAATGCAACTCCTTATGACCTTCTCTGTACTTCTCCATCAGCATCCTCAAAGCAAATACCTCATCTGTTGTGCTCTTTCTAGGCATGAAACCATATTGCTGCTCACAAATGCTCACCTCTGCTCTTAGCCTAGCTTCCACTACTCTTTCCCACAACTTCATTGTATGGCTCATCAGCTTTATTCCTCTGTAGTTGCCACAGCTCTGCACATCTCCCTTGTTCTTAAAAATTGGCACCAGTACACTTCTCCTCCATTCCTCGGGCATCCTCTCACTCTCCAAGATCTTGTTAAACAAACTAGTCAGAAACTCTACTGCCACCTCTCCTAGACACTTCCATACCTCCACAGGTATGTCATCAGGACCAACTGCCTTTCCACTCTTCTTCCTCTTCAACGTCCTCCTCACTTCACTCTTGCTAATCTTTGCTACTTCCTGCTCCACACCAGTCACCTCTTCTACTCTTAGTTCCCTTTCATTTTCCTCATTCATCAACTCTTCAAAGTACTCCTTCCATCTTCCCACCACACTCCTGGCACCTGTCAATACATTTCCATCCTTCTCTTTAATCACCCTAACCTGCTGCACATCCTTCCCATCTCTATCTCTTTGTCTGGCCAACCTGTACAAATCCACCTCTCCCTCTTTTGTGTCCAACCTAGCATACAAGTCCTCATATGCTCTTTGTTTGGCCTTTGCCACCTCTACTATCACCTTACGCTGCATTTCCCTGTACTCCTGTCTACTCTCTTCAGTCCTCTCAGTGTCCCACTTCTTCTTTGCTAACCTCTTTCTCTGTATACACTCCTGAACTTCCTGGTTCCACCACCAAGTCTCCTTGTCCACTTTACTCTTTCCAGATGACACACCGAGTACCCTCCTACCTGTCTCCCTGATCACATTAGCTGTAGTGATCCAGTCATCTGGGAGCACTTCCTGACCACCCAGAGTCTGTCTCAGCTCCTCCCTGAAAACTAAACAACATTCTTCCTTTTTCAACTTCCACCACTTCGTCCTCTGCTCTGCCTTTGTCCTCTTCATCTTCCTCACCACCAGAGTCATTTTACACACTAGCATCCTGTGTTGTCTGGCTACACTCTCCCCTACCACTACTTTACAGTCACTGGTCTCTTTCAGATTACAACGTCTACACAAGATGTAGTCCACCTGAGTGCTTCTCCCTCCGCTCTATATGTCACCCCATGTTCCTGCCTCTTCTGGAAGAAAGTGTTCACTACAGTCATTTCCATCCTCTTTGCAAAGTCTACCACCATGTGTCCTTCTGTGCTCCTGTCCTGAAGACCAAACATGCCCATCACATTCTCATCACCTCTGTTCCCTTCACCTACATGCCCATTGAAATCTGCACCAATCATCACTCTCTCACCTCTGGGGATGCTCTGCATCATTTCATCTAACTCACTCCAGAATTTCTCCTTCTCTTCTAATTCACATCCTACCTGTGGCACATAACCACTCACAACATTGAACATCACCCCTTCAATTTCCAGCTTCAGGCTCATCAACCTGTCTGACACTCTTTTCACCTCAAGAACATTCCTCACAAACTCCTCTTTCAGGATAACTCCTACTCCGTTTCTCTTCCTATCCGACCCATGGTAGAACAACTTGAACCCTGCTCCTAAGCTTCTAGCCTTGCTACCTTTCCACCTGGTCTCCTGGACACACAGTATGTCCACCTTCCTTCTCTGCATCATGTCAATCAACTCTCTAGCCTTCCCTGTCATAGTCCCAACGTTCAAAGTCCCTACTGTCAGTCTTACATTCTTAGCTTTCCTCTTCTCTCTCTGCCTATGAACACACCTTCCTCCTCTCCTTCTTCGTCTTCGACCAACAGTAGTCCAATTTCCACCGGTACCCTGTAGGTCAACAGCACCGGTGGCGGTCGTTGTTAACCCGGGCCCCGACCGATCCGGTATGGAAGTCATTGTCATGATTCGCATTTTTAGTTTGGCATGTGTTTTATGTCGGCTGCCCTTCCTGACACAACCCTCTGCATTTATCCAGACTTGGGACTGGCACGTGCCCCCCTGCGGTTGCATTAATTATTATATCTGGAAATCTCAAATTTATAACTAATATGACACATCAAAGTAGGCTTAATGTAAGTTTGCACTTGCTCAGCTTTGTTCTGTAAACTCATTTTCAAGTATGACATCCGCACATTTTTTAGTAGTTAATAGTATTTCAGGTTGCCAACTTCTAATATCCTCTTCTATCATTGTATGAAATGTTGAAATATGTTAATTAAAATCTTTCACCTCCAAGACCTCCACACATACATTTTTCTTAACTTTGACCACCAAACACATTTCTAGATTAGTCAACTGTTGTCATGGCATCCACTTCTAAATGTCTTATTCTATCACTGGTGCAAATTTGGTAAAATTTCACTACACCAACTTGGAGAAATAACACTTCAAAATGGCCTCCAACAAAACCTCTTATGAAGAGGATTTTATGACATTTAAAATATTAGGAAAAAAGGAATATGTTAATGTCATTTGACATGACTTTCCCTTTAACTATCTCCTAAACAGCTCAGTGAAATTACTTCATAGTGTAAATTGTTATACTCTGGGTCATCCTGAGAAGGATTACATACAAAAATTGAGAAAACTAACTAAGAAAAAGATTTTATGATTTTTTTTTTGATGTGCTATAATGTTGACTTTCCATTTAAGTTTGGAAGAATAGCACACTAAAATAAATACAAATTTTATTAGAATTTAATTTGATATGTGATGTGTAATAGGCCCACAATGTAGTTTGTACATTGTGTATCAAATGTGAAAAATGGTTGCTGAAATGCAAGTCTTAATTCCTTTTTGTCTGCTACAATCACCTGTACCTTGGGGGGCGATTTTGGACGAGTGATAGGATAAGACATTAGGAAGTGGATCCCATGACAACAGAGAACTAACCTATTGAAGTATTAGTTTTTGAATTGTTCAAAGTTCACATAAATGTAACAGTGTTTGTGTAATTTTTGGTCTTTTGACAGGAATTTAAAGTGTGATTTCTCCAAGTTGGTGCAGTGAAATTTTACCAAATGTTTGTCAGTGATAGAATAACACATTATAATTCAGATGCCATGACTACAGTGACCTAATCTATTGAGGAATTTGTTTGGTTAATGGTCAGAGTTCATATAAATGTAACTGTGTTTGTGAATTTTTGGTCTTGAAAGGTAAGTTTAAAGTGTAATTTCTCCAAGTTGATTCAGTGAAATAAAATTATTAATTTGTACCAGTGATAGAATAACACATTAGGAAGCAGATGCCATAACAACTAACCCATTGAGCAAGGGCTGATGAGATAAATATTAAATTGTAAAAAAAAAATGGTGTTACTTTATATATATAGTCATCTGTATGTGCGGTATATAGAGACAGTTCAGATATACACTAGTGAATGAAATGTATTGCACATTTTGTATTTATTTTTAAGTAATTCTACTACTACTACTACTACTACTAATAATAATAATAATAATAATAACAATTATTCTTATGACTTTTATTTTTTTGTTGGCCACTTTTCAGGGTGTACCCCGCCTAAGGCCCAAAGCCACTGGGATAGGCTCCAGTCACCCGCGACCCCTAACAGGAACAAGCGGTAGAAAATGACTGACTGACTGACTGACTTTTATTTTTATATTTAATATATTAGTATTTATGATAAAAGATACATGCACATTTTGTAATTATTTTCAATGATTATTATTATAATTTTATATTAACTATATTACTATTTATTTATTTCCGTAAAACAACAAAGAACATGAAAGAAAACGTTTAGGTATATTTCAGTACATTGTCCTCGCTCAGCTTCCGTGCTTATCATAATAACACAACTTCAGGTGCAATGAAACAAATGTTGGAGTTCATGGGATTGAAAAGGCAGATAAGGCAGCAAAAGGGGCTTTGAAGAGTGAGAGGAAGCACATACAAGTAAATATTAGTAAGTCAGAAGCTAAAGTGGTTAATGAGGGACAAATCTAAAATGTGTGGCAGAATCAATGGAACAATGAAAGTAAAGGAAGATATCTTTTTAAAAATAACCCATTAGTTGCGAGTACAGGGTTGGGGGGATGAAATAGGAAAGAGGAGAGGGTTATTACAAGAATTCGGACAGGTCATACTGGTGTTAACAGTTCTCTTTATGTGATTGGAAAGCATAAGAGAAAGTGTGAATATTAGAAAGTGTGACTATTGTGGAGAGAAAGAAACAGTTGTCCATGTTTTCTTGCATTGCCAGAAATATGAGTCAGAGAGAGAAGTGTTAAATAATGCATTAAGAGAGAATGGAGAGCAAAATATCATTATTTCTTATTTTATTTTATTGTTATTTTTTTTCTTTCTTTCCAATACTTAGGGTTTATAGGTCACCCTCAAGATGAGTGGGTGGCTGTAATGCACCCGAAAGCTGTTTGCCAAACGCCAATAAAAACAAGCGAAGAAGAAGACGCAGCAGCAGCTGCTGCTGTAGTTTCACATTCGGCGGCGCTTTGGGAAAGAGAATTAGCGTTCCGCCACCACAGACTGATCGTTACCATGAAAAAGGTCGGTTCCGGTTCATTGAAAGGACGCGTCGGAAGTCGCGCTCGTAATTCACGCAAGGTATCATGGGAGCTAGGAATAAGGTGGATAGACAAGCTGTCAGAGATGACAGTTACAAGGTTACCACAGGCAGCCCTTTCTTTAAAACAGGTAAGAAAATATGTGTATCGATAAAAAAAGGATTTGTCGACAGTCCTACGCAACACAAACGGTATCTTGCTAGTAGTTTTAGCGTGTTAGCTAACGCTACATCTGCACTGCTGACTTGACGGCTCTGTTTGTCAATATTTAACTTTAATCGTTGTTTTTTTTTTTACAAAAGACTATAGTTAGGGGTGCTTTTGCAACACCAGTATAACGTTTCAGCAAAGTAACTGGGTTTAAATATTTAATCAGCTAATTTATGTGGTCACCAGTATGTTTTTATATGTAGAATGTGAGGTAACGTTAGGCCCACTGTGTGTGTACACCAATACACTTTTCACAGCACTTAACCTTTGTTTTAAATCATTATATATCTGGGATTTGTTAATATCAGTAGTTAATGGGTTCCAGAGTTGACAGCCCTTTATGGAGAAAGCTGGTTATCCAAATTTAGATATAGGATGTGGTATTATTCAGTTACTATCACCATGCTCCTAGTTACTCTGTCTTTAAGACCATTTCTCTTTTCGTAATACATTTGAAGAACGCGCCTTTTAAAATCTGTTGTTGCATATAAGACAATAAAGGCATTCTGGCAGAATAAGTGAATATATTTAGTTTACCACTGCACTCACTGCCTCCTGTTTATTTAACGTGGCCGCTGCAACTCAGAAACTTTCTATTAGCTGTATTAGTGTAAAACGGACCTTGTAGCTGATCAGGACCAAGCATAAAAACATAATCCAAAGTGGTCTGTAGCTGCTGAGTAGGCCTGCACGATTCTGGGAAAAATATGAATCACGATTTTTTAGCTTAGATTGATATCACGATTCTCTGCAATGATTTTTTTCTCATGAAGCGTGATGTTTATTACACACATGAACCATGACAAAACAAACTGGCAGTACCAAAAATATTTGTTTTGCCACATAGAAAATTGCACATCACCACAAGCCTACAAGTTTTTATCAATATCCATTAGAGTTGTAACAGATCCCGACCCACGGTTCGGCACGCACGTGACCCGCGGATTAATTGCGCTTTTTTTTTAACTAGCGGATTAATCTAAATTGTTTAGCTATTGCAGAGTGAAAGAGATTTTCTGCTGATATTGCTTTTTAAGGAATTGCATTATTTTAAACCCGATGCTGAGTTTCAGCACAACAAACTACACACAACGGTCGTGTGTTCACGTTGTTAATAAGTCAACAATGGCTAGCAGCGGAGCTTGAAAAGCCTCCCGCATCATTTAAATCGCACGTATGGGAGCATTTTGGCTTTCCCGTAAAATATAATGATGACGGAAGAAGGGCGGTGGACAAAACTGTAACGGTATGTAGACACCAAAGGTACCAAAGGTTCCAAAGGATCGGAAAAATGATCCGATCCGTAATGTGATCCGAACCGTGAGTTTTGTGATTTTTACCACTAATATCCATTGTTTATTTCCGAACTACAGCGCTCGCTGGACGAGTGAAACATGTGACTAAAAGGTGCTTTGTCATTGGCTGAGGGTGAAGCCCTGAACTTTGTGAGAGCTGTCCTTTCAAAATAAAGGCCACATTTTTTATTATTATTATTTTTTTAAAATTGAAGTCATTTAAAATTAAAATTGTGAACAGGGTGAATCGAGATCGCGATTTTATAACGATTTATCGTGCAGGCCTACTGCTGAGCCTTCATCATTCTGTCATCATTCAAAATAAAAACCGGGGTGGGAGTGTTACAAAACAATGAACCCCGCAGTGTTGGATGATCTGCTGTGTAACATTTGTTAATGTGTTAATATTACATATTTCCTGCATCAACAACTGCATGCATGTATTTTCCCTTGACAGCGCGATGCATACAGTTTGCGATAGGCCCACTGTAACTGCATGTCTTTGTTTGGTGGCATATTAAGGTACCGCTCTATAGGTTTCATATAGGCCTATAATGTCTTCCATCTGAGAATCTATATTGCTCAGAAAGAATATCGTCAGGCAAATAATCAGTTAAAGGTTGCTGCTTTTTAAAGCCGATTTAAGCTGAAACTCTAAATATAACTTCCTCCGGAGCAGGTTATGTGGTTAGTTACCATGGTGATCTAGCCAGGTTAATAGAGAGCCACCCCAGTGACACTGAAAACTCTGGCTTTAAACTCAACATAGCTGGCTAGACCACTGATATCGCTTTGTAGTACAGCCCTTACATCACATCAAATTCAGGATGATGTCATCAATAATGAAAGCACATATCACATCAAAAATTGTGGATATGAGTTATATTTAAACCTCTGTGAATAAAGATTTTTCCACATCCCTCCTCATTGTTTGGAGGGCTAGTTTCATACACAGAAGTTAAAAACAAAAAAATTCAAAAGTAAAAAAAAACAACAATTCAAAAGTTTAGAAACATTTAGTTAAAAGTGCTTGAGAACAATAATGTTTTCTGTCTGGATTTAAAAACTTTGTCCTAAGACCACCAGGCAGTTGGTTCCAATGTTGTGCTGCATAATAACTAAAAGCTTCTTCTCCTTTTTGAATATTTGCTCCACTAGCAGTCCGCTCCAATGATCTGAGAGGTCTTGCAGGTGTATATTTCTTAAGCATATCAATTATATATTTAGGGCCAGCTCCATGTAATCATTTATAAATAAGTAATAAGACTTTAAAATCAGTTCTGTGCCTTACTGGCAACCAGTGTAGATTTAGAACTGTGGTGATGTGGGCTGTCTTTTTGGTTTTGGTAAGAACTCTTGCAGCTGAATTTTGGTAGCGGGTGCCTAATGGTCTTTTTAGGAAGACCTGTTACAAGTCCATTGCTGTAATCAATTTGCTGGATATAAAAGCATGAATCCATTTTTCCAGATCTTATTTTGTCATGAGGTACCTGACCCTGGCTATATTTTTAAGTTGATAAATGCTGATTTTGTTATTGCTTTCACATGACTGTTGGTTGGAGTTAATTAAAACACCAAGCTTCTTAATAGGGCTGGGCAATATGGTTTATAAAATATATCTTGATATTTTGAGGCAATGCTGCGAAATAGGATATATATCTCGATATACACATTTTCTTTAAAATAACACGTACATTTGTAAAAAAACACAAATTCTCTAATAGTGTAGAATATGATCCATTGCTGTAGATTAAACTACACAACAGTATATAAAGGAGTTGAAATTAGCTCAACCTTATCCATTTACAGCAGTAAAATGCAACCTACACATTAATGCACTATGATGTATATTACACCAAGGACCGTGACGTCGCCCGGTATGGTCCCCAACCTGGAGTCAGGCCAGGGGTTGGGGTTTGCATGCCAGCGCCTGGTGGCCGGGTCTTACCCCAGCCCGAAAGAGGGACATGGGACCAATATCCTGTTCACTACCTGCAGGAGGAACCATAAGGGACCAGTGCAATGTGGATTGGGTCGCAGTCGAAGGCGGGGACCTTGGTGGCCCATTCTCCGGACACGGAATCTGGCTCTAGGGACATGGAATTTCACCTTGCTGGGGGGGAAGGAGCCTGAGCTTATATGGGAGGTTGAGAGATACAGACTAGAGATAGTCGGGCTTGCCTCCAAGCACAGCTTGGGCTCTGGAAACCAACTCCTCGAGAGAGGCTAGACTCTCTACTACTCTGGAGTTGCCCGTGGTGAGATGCGGTGGGCTGGTGTGGTTTTGCTTATAGCCCCCCAGCTCAGCCGCCATGTGTTGGACTTTACCCCGGTGAAGGAAAGGGTCGTTTCCCTTTGCCTCTGGGTCGGGTATCTCACTGTTATTTGCGCTTAAGGGCCAGACAGCTGTCAACTGATCCGATGGTGGGGAGGAAGTTGTACAGACTTGGCAAACCCAAACATACTGTGAGGGTCGGCTGGGAACGTTTCGCAGAGTCTTCAGTCAGAGAGATCTTCAACTCCCACCTCCGGCAGAGCTTCAACCAGATCCCGAGGGAGGCTGGAGGCATCAAGTCCGAGTGGGCCATGTTTTCCACCTCCATTGTCAATGCGGCCGCTCGGAGCTGTGGCCGTAAGGTCTCTGGTGCCTGTCATGGTGGGAACCCCCGAACCTGGTGGTTGACTCCAGATGTAAGGCATGCCATCAAGCTGAAGAAGGAGTCCTATCGAACCTGGTTGGCTCATGGAACTCCAGAGGCAGCTGATGGGTACCAGAAGGCCAAACAAGCTTCAGCCTGGGTGGTTGCTGAGGTAAAATCCTGGGTCTGGGAGGAGTTTGGTGAGGCTATAGAAGACTATTGGTCGGCCTTGAAGAAATTCTTGCAAACCATCCGGCGCCTAAGGAGGGGAAAGCAGTGCCCGGCACACACCGTTTACAGTTGGGGTGGGAATCTGCTGACTTCTCAACCATGCCAATACGTCTTCTACTGAGGAAGCAGAGGCCGAGGGCTCAGTTGTGGACTCGTCAATCCCCCAAGCTTAAGTCACCAAGGTAGTTGAGAAGCTCCTCGGTGGCAGGGCACCAGGGGTGGATGAGATGCGCCCTGAGTACCTCAATTCTCTGGATGTTGTAGGACAAGTCTATGCCAGGGTACTGGAAAGGAGAGAATTCGGACGATAGTCGAACCTCAGATTCAGGACGAACAATGCGTGCAGTTTTTGTCCTGGTCGTGGAACACTGGACCATCTCTATACCCTCTCCAGGTTGCTGGAGGGGTTCATGGGGGTTTGCCGAACCAGTCCACAGTGCTTTGTGGACTGGAGAAGGCATTCTATTGTGTCACTCGCGACGACCTGTGGGGGGTGCTCTGGGAGTACGGGGTCTGGGGCCGTCTGCTAAGGGTTGTCTGGTCCCCATACGGAGTAGGAGTTTGGTTTGCATTGCAGTAAGTCAGACTTGTTCCCGTTGCATGTTGGACTCTGGCAGGGCTGTTTTTTTTTTTTTTTTTTTTTTTCCTGTCCTATTTACATTTACATTTACATTTAGTCATTTAGCAGACGCTTTTATCCAAAGCGACTTACACATGAGAACATTCACAAACCGAAGGCGCAGCTTCGGGAGCATTTTGGGGTTCAGTATCTTGCTCAAGGATGCTTCGATGCATGGCCGGGGGATCGAACCGCTGACCTTCCGATTGGCAGGCAACCGTTCTGCCACCGAGCCACAGCCGCCCCAATACATGTGCTGCTGCACTCTGCTTAAAGTACAATACGGCCCACATTTCCCTGCATGCACCTGTTCATTATTTTTATGGACAGGATTTCTAGGCGGAGCCAGGGGCCGGCGGGAGTCCAGTTTGGGAACCACAGGACCTCGTCTCTGCTTTTTGCAGTTGATGCTGTCCTCTTTGCTTCATCAAACCAGGAGTGTGAAGTGGCTGGGATGAGAATCAGCACCTCCAAGTCCGAGGCTATGGTTCTCCGCCAGAAAAGGGTGGCTTGTCTGCTTCAGGTTGGTGGAGAGCTCCTGCCCCTTTAAGTATCTTGGGGTCTTGTTCACAAGTGAGGGAAGGATGGAATGGGAGATCGATTGGTGTATCTTCTGCAGTGATGCGGTCGATATACCGGTCTGTTGTGGTAAAGGGAAAAAACTCTATTTATCAGTTGATCTACGTTCCTACTTTCACCTATTGTCATGAGCTTTGGGTCATGACCGAAAGGACAAGATCCCGGATACAGGTGGCCGAAATGAGTTTCCTCCGTAGGGTGGCTGGGCACTCTCTTAGAGATAGGGTGAGGAGCTCAAAGTAAATCTGTTCCGGATACCTGACGCCTCCCTGGGGAGGTGGTTAAAAATTGCATTACCTTATTCAAAACCTTTTGTATATCTTTGCCTAAAAGCGTAAGTTTGAGATGGGTCTGAAGTTGCTGATAGTAGAAGTATCTAGGTTGCCTTTTTTAATGAGGGCATTACAAATGCGGTTTTTATGGCTCAAGGAAAAGGTGCCAGACAATTAGTGATGCATGTTAAGAACATCTGTTTCTGTGGAGCTAAAGACTAGAGCCCAACCGATGTATTGGCCTGTTGTATATTGGTATCTGTGTATTTTTTAAAAGATATGTGCCATTATATATATTTTTTATTTTCAGTATATTAGACAGAAAGAGAAATATGACTTTTGTGTCATTACAACGTTTATCCACCAGAGTGCACTGTCACTAAAGTAGCACGCAGTGGAGAGAAGGAGATCCTCTCAAGAACTCACATCAGACCACTAAAATACAGCTGGTGTAATGAATTGTAACGGCCACCTCACTAATGGTTAAAATAATAAACCTGCACAAAAGTGACAACTACCAACATAAACCACCATGTTCTGAACCGACACTAACAAAAAGTAACATTTGCATTTTGCAACATAAGATTAAATTAACAAACTGCTTTCAGCACTAGTACCCCTTTTCCACCAAAATGAACCAGGTGCCATTGTAGATAACATTTATTTTTAACAATAACATGTCAACTTTAGCCTCGACATGTTGCTACTCTCCTAGCATCAACTCTGCTGATTTAACGATCACATTGCAGTTAAATAAAAATGTATTAATTGTTGGTGTAAGAAGCAGAAGTGAAAACTGTTTGTCTTGTTGGTCACAGTAACCCCGCCCCCAGCCACCGCAGTAAGCTGTGCTTACTTCTAGCCCAGCAACGATTTGGTGCTACTTAAGAACCACTTTTCCTGGCTTGGAGCTGCTCTGGCTCCGAACCAGCACCAGCGCCGCCTCGGTGGAAAAGGGGTATAGGTGGTGCATGCAGGGAAATGTGGGCCGTATTGTACTTTAAGCAGAGTGCAGCAGCACATGTATTGGGGCGGGTGTGGCTTGGTGGCAGAACGGTTGCCTTCCAATCGGAAGGTCAGCAGTTCAATCCCCCAGCCATGCGTCGAAGTATCCTTGAGCAAGATACTGAACCCCACAAATGCTCCCGAAGCTGCGCCTTCGGTTTGTGAATGTTCTCATATGTAAGTCGCTTTGAATAAAAGTGTCTGCTAAATGTAAATGTACATGTAGTAGAGTGCCATGTGCACAGCTGAGAAGACGGTGGTGGAATCGAAGCGATGGTTTCACGGGAAGCTGCTAAGTAGTTTGTGAAATACATTGCTGGAAAGTTAAAAGGTGGACCCATCATTTCCTCTTTTCAGTATAACTCTAATATAACCCTGTCTCAGACAACCGTCACTCAGGCTTATCTCAACTGTTTTCAGTGTTAGCGAGTAAGCAGGCCAGCTATAGTTTGTCAGTAGCAGATTGAAAGGTTAGTGTCAGAGCATCTCTTGATCATTCTGCAGCTCAGCAGACACTGGTGGTTTGAGTTAGTGTTGACTAGGGCTGAAACCATTCATTGAGTTACTCGATTAACTCCATTACAAAGATTCCTCGAAAAAACGCTTGCCTCGAAGCCTCGTTAAATTCCTATGACGCGCAGGGATCTGATTCACACGGGCCGCACACCATAGCGCGTGATACATTTTGAATTGAGTTGGCGCGATGGCGGAGAGTAAAGTTGTCCGTAAACGGCAGAGAATGTCTAAGTTTGGGATCATTACATTCACATTTCACCAAGCGTCGCTGAAACAAGGTAACGTAGCCTAAGCCTATACATTGATGTTCACTGATTTTAATCCCATACTGTATTTGTAGTGATGTCATGATGCGATTTGACTAGATATGATGTTTAGCTTTGATGTTTTTAAGTAGTGAACGTATTCACGTTCAATTGCAAGAGAGTATAGCGTAAAAAAAGAACCCCTTCACACACACACGCATGCACCCTCGTCTGTCTCTCACACGCCAGTCAGACCAATCGCGGCAATGCATCAAATATGCTTAAACTTTTATGTAGCCACGCAACAATAATTTCAGCATGCATTCACTGTATACACCGGGATGTGATGTGTTTTTCGAACGGCGTTCTATTGAAAATGAATGTATGTATTTCTGCCGTACCAAACTGCAATGAAGCAACTGGTCTGACTAGGGCGCAACTCTTCCTCACGCACGGCACGCGTACACAAATTCACTCACTCACTCCTCTAGGTACATTTTGATGTTTGTTTTTGAGATTACAGCTGAAAAAGTCTGATTATTATTTACATATTTTAAATTAAATTGTATAGTGTACCTGTTTGGCTTGATATTTTATATTAATTTATTTTTGTTCTCAGGTGGGTAATTTGCAAAAGGTGCAATCCTTTTTTGTAATGTTGTATTAAGAAGACAAACCTAAGGCCAAATTGCCTTAACTATTTAAGTTTGTATTCATAGTTTTTACAGGTTTTACAGTTGACTTAACTATATTGTTATATAATTGTTGGCACTGGCACTTATAAACACTAGATGGGTAAAAATTGCAATAAATAGGCTTAGTTTGGAGCCAAATGTTGGAGTTGGATTCAATACATCTGTTTTACAAATAAAAGCCAAATGCTTGATCATTTTACAGCCACATCAATTTCGTTATGCATTATTTGTTTTGGTTGTTTAAAAACACATACAAAAAATTATCCAATTAATCGATCGATTAAGTGCTAGATTAATCGATTACAAAAAGAATCGATAGCTGCAGCCCTAGTGTTGACTTCAAGCTACATTGTTACCTAGTTGGTGAGATGCAAATCTGGAAAGTAAATAAATAATGTCAGGAGCCTGTTTTTTCACTGGATACATTGAACGTTTATAGGAGAGGCACTGTTTATCTCTTGTCTGGGCAGCAGGCAACCATGAGTTAATGTTTGTGATCATTGCTATATTGCTACATGTTTTGATTTTGAATCAGAACAAAGCTGTAGCATGAATCTCACAGCTTGATAGAGTAAGTTAGAGAAAATGTGGTTTAGTCGAGAGCAGTGGTGGAATGTATTTAAGTACATTTAGTATGGTACTTTAGTACAATTTTAAATGTACTTTACTTGAGTATGTCCATGGCATGTTCTTCTGCTTAAGCAATTGACTGATACTGAACAGTGTTGATGTTTATTTAGATATTTATTTTATTTAAATTTTTTCTTTATTTCATCAGTGTCCATTTCTAGAATTGGTTGTTAAATTATTTAACATGTCAAAGAATATTTAACTTAAATATTATATTCTTAGCTTTACTATAAACAGTTAACAAAGCTAGTGTGCAAACTGTCAACAAGTGGATGTTAAGGTGCTACACTTTTTCTGATAAGGTGTCTCTGTTTATGGGGCTGAACTCTGACA
Organism: Coreoperca whiteheadi; assembly: GCA_011952105.1. Lineage (NCBI taxonomy): Eukaryota > Metazoa > Chordata > Actinopteri > Centrarchiformes > Sinipercidae > Coreoperca > Coreoperca whiteheadi. The sequence goes on from CM022481.1 coordinate 4,138,511, forward strand.
TCAGGGCTGGTTTTCTTGTGGTTGTAGTTGATACAGTCATAGTTTGGCTCAGGCTTGAGCTGACCTCAAGTCTGCAAGAGACCCATCCATCCTCAGGAGCACAAGTTGATCTATGTGTTTTTGCGTGAACATCTACATTGCACGTGTTTGTGAGTTGTTCACTTGCAGCAGAAAATGGAAAAAGAGCAAACAAAACAACTCACCAAAGCTCAATTAGCCGTGCAGCAATGTAGCTGGACTGGGAGCTCCCAGCACTGGGGGAGTGAGGATGTTTTCAGTCCTGGGATGGGTGTTGGGCAGTAGGCAATTTGTTTTTAACGGGGGGGGGTGGCTCCAACCAAACCCCCTCCCTGGAGGGCTTCCTTGTGCCTTTTGTTTCAGAATGGAAACAGCCCTCCCTCCATAACCATTTTTTTTATCCCATTGCCATTATGGAATAAAATCAGTTTTTCTCTGATGCCACAGTGTCATTGTGGACTGTAATGAAAATTATAGATTTTACTATATTCCACAAGCCCAGATGTGCAGATCTGGAGCCTATAGGGAAAAATAGACAGTTTTATGGTTCTTAGGGGAAATTGGATGCCAGGCCAAACATGGGAAAATGGTGGAATCTTGATTGGTGTAACTTCAACACATGATGCGGGCTGGCGGAACCGGAAGTTATAAAGGCTTCAATGTAGTCGTCAGGCTTCTGATTTACTGAAGCAAGCCGCTCTCAGGCATGCCGGAAGTATGGCAAAGAAACACAGCATCTTGTCCCCTTATCAGGGAACAGTGGTTACATGTGTAACCTGGGATGTTCCCTTTCAAGGGAACTCAACGCTGCGTCGGCTGACACCGTGGGGAACGCAGCTCAAACCTTGCCATGCTGGGAGGGATGCCTGTCCGAGTGTGAAGCCAGAAGGCACACTTCAGGACTCCTGGCGGTCTAGGATATAGAACCTCACAAATGTGTGAGGGGAGGACCGTCCCGCAGCATCGCATATATCAGAGAGGGGGGTTCCCAACCACCAAGCTTTGGAGGACACCATACTTCGTGTAGAGTGGGCCTTGATGGGCAGAGGTGAAGGCAGCCCGTGTACCTCGTAAGCCGTAGTGATAGCCTCAACAATCCACCTGCTAATGGTGTGCTTGGTAGCCGGGCAGCTCTTAAGCTCCTCAGCAACTGGTCCGCATTACGCCATTGAGATGTCCGCCGGACCTAAATCTCGAGGGCTCTGACCGGACAGAGCAGTTGCAGCCTACTATCCCTTTCCGTCGACACTGTAGGAGGATGGAACACATGCAGCACCACCGGCCAGGCCACCTCAGTGGGTACCTTAGGTACGTACCCTGTCTTAGGATGCAGGATGGCCTGGAGAGAAAGCCAGGTAAACAGGGGCCACTGACAGGGCTTGTAGATCTCCCACTCTCTTGAGAGAAGTCATGGCCATCAATAATGCCAATTTTAACGCCAGGCACCTGTTTGATGCATCCTCAAAGGGCGCGGCGGACAGTGTGTCGTGCACCATAGTCAGGTCCCACGCAGGGACTCTGACTCGAGCCAGAGGCCTCATCCTTAAGGTACATTGAAGGAAACTGGTTACAAAATAGTGCTTCCCCAGCGAGCAGCCATCCACCATGGGCGTGGAGGTGAAGCTCGGAGAAAACTCTCCTCGAGCTTCCTACGGCGATGAGTCTCCTGCTGCTCCGCTGGCCAGAGAATATTAAATCTAGCTGTTCTCTGTTGAGTCTGAACTGCTGCTTTTTTTTTTGTCAGTTTTTACAGAGACAGAGGGTTTTGGGGATTTACAGAAACCTGCTGAAGACCATTCGACAGGTACCAGATGAGGGAGACAGGAAGTACCTCAGAGACTGGGCAAGAGACGAATTCAAGAGGAATAAGAATGCCACAGACCAGGTAAAGAGATAGTATAGTATTTGATTGCCTTTCCCATTACATAGCCAGATCACCTGCCAAATCTGTTGATTCGAGTGAAGAGCTGATGGCATACTCACAACAGAAGTATGTTAGTCAGGAAATCTAAAAGTGCTAAATTAAACCTTGCAGTAGATGTATCAAAGACATTTAGTTCCTTATTCAAAAAGCTCCTTCAGTTGTGGTGGAGAAGTTCCAGGCATTTACACCCCATTTACACCTGGTATTAAAATGCGATCTGTATATGGACGCATTATCCAGATAAGGAAAAACACATTAATGCAAGGTGTAAATTGTGTTGTGATAGGACCTGCCTGACCACATTCGTAGGTAGTCTTGCGACTGTGTGTGTGACCTTTTGGATGTGTTGAATGCAGACCATTAATTAACATTAGATCCTGACCAATCCTCTTGGCGTGTCGGTAGATTTGAATAATTAATGATGTTACACTGTGCCTAAATGCTCACAGCGTCTCTCTTAAGCTTTGTCTATACTCGTGTGAGACACCGAGCTGCGAGAGAGAGATATATTGAACACCACCTGTCACTTTTTAATTTTGATTGATTGATGGGTTATTAAGCCACTCCCCGTTTATATCAAATTCCCCCCACACACACACACCTCTCCCCCCATTCCCCCCTCCTCCCCCCACAGGAAATAAAATGAAGTAATTAATGGATTGAATTAAATCATTTAAAACAAATTAAAAAAAATTTTTTTTTTTATTTAAAGACCGGTAGGAGTGAAAAGGTTTAATGGCGGTAATTTCATTAAAGTATATGAAATTAAACTTTGTATCTTGAGTTACTTTAAAGTGCATCCTGACGGCTCTCTCCCCCCTCCTGCGGCACTGGGTGTGTGTGTGTGTGTGTGTGTTGGAGGGGGTGGGGAGCACCACAAACAACAGCTAGACCTCATTTTGTCCGCTTAAATTTTAGAAAAGCCACGTTTGTAGTAATGTTGTTACATTTTATTGCAATAATCAGTTTAGTTTCATTAATTTACAAAGAACAAAAGCTTTAGAAACTTAAAATAAGGAAACTCTGTGCTGCTTGAATGAATTAAATGTCTTTCATTCAGAGTCCGACGCAAGAATAAAATAATATGTCATTTCAAGAGCTCTCCTTCAAAAAGATGGCTGTAAACAGTTAAAACTTGGCTAAGTCAAACTCACCATTCTCCGTCTTGCAAAACACACAAGAATCTCTGTCTGTCTCCCTCTCTCCGAAATAAGACAAACTCAAAGTGAAGGAGCGTGTTCGGTAGACAAAACTAAATAGTCTCGAGCAAGTATAAAATGCAACTTTTGCTGCCATCGTCATCCTGTGCTCAACACAGTCTGCTCTCGTCGTGTCTCTGCTCTGCAGTGGTAAGTGACACACGCTGTTTCCAGACTTGTGACTGGGACCCTCCCTCGGGCTATTATCTCCATAAGACAGTCAGGAGTCTGGTAGAAAAGCCCTCTTTTACCGGTACATTTTAATGCAAACTATATTTATTTTCATTAAAGAAACCCCTTAAAAAACACGAATGAAATTTCGAGTGAAACACATTGTGAATGTCAATCTCTCCATTCTCTCACACCTCCCTTCTCACTCCGCCCCACTCATTTGTGCAAGACAAAACTTTATTGCGGATCAATATGATACTTTTATCGTTCAACCGCGAACAAAAGTATTTATGTTCGCGTTAAACATTGTATGAGTAAACGCTGTTGACTAGCTCTAAATGTTTATTGCAAATATGCATAAAAAAAACCACAAAGTGCCGCCGGTTAGGCCATTCTTTTGCACTACGCTTGAGGAAAAACAAAAAAACACACGGCATCTGTTTTTCAAAACACTCTTAGTGAATTTAGCGCTTAACGTCTGTTTCTGTCTCTTATATAAATGTAACCCTTTCATTTTGAATACAAGCGTCCTCGTAATGTGATATTTGAACATAACACACATCTTTCTTTGATTCATCCGATATTTTGAGGGTGATCCCATGTGCTTCACACATAATATTCCGGTTATAAAGAAATCCGCAGGCAGAAGGAAACGGGGTAATTTACAACGACAGGGAGGTGATCCTACGAGAAACGTGAACATAGTGTCGGATGAAATAAAACAAGAAAATGTCTAAGTTATTTGTGTCAGATACACAAGACGAGAAAGGTAACGCCTGTCACACTATTATCTGAAACAACGGCCTCTTTGTAATTAGAAGGGGTGGAGTGAGTCGCGAGCCAATGACCGAGGGCATGAAGCAACGATGGGATCTCGGGATGATAAAATGGCCCCATTTTTCAGTCTGAAACATTATTAAATCCCTAAACATGACGAAGAGAGTCATCAAGTTGAAACTGATCAGCCAGACATGCGTGACGAGTTATCAAAACTCAACCCCTGGGGGTGCACCTAAGAAACGAGTGTTGTATCTGAGCCGGATCCAGACTCCTCCCCCCGAAACGCTTCAGGAGAAGTGGGCCTTAGACGCGGGAGGGATGTGGGGGTATGCGTTCGACTACAGCGTAAATGAACTCTGTTTCTACCAGCTGGATAAAGAGGAATCTTTTGGCCCTCTCACTGCTAAAGCGACGCTCACATCAACCGATTGGTCCGTGTTGAGTCTTGTGGTTTCACACAACATCAGAGAACCTGCAACCAAAGACAACGGAAACAGCTGTGCAGATCACGACGGAATTCCCAACCGTGCCTAACCCGAAAAAAATACTGTCCTGCTGCATTTGGGAGACAAAAAGCTCCGCTTCCAGCAGATGGTTCTACCGCGCCAGCCGTCAGACGAGCGAAGGAGACGATCCCTCTGATGAATTTGTGTTAGAGTATTTCAATACAGAGTGCGGGGTGTTTCAGAAGGCATTACGCATCCCCATCAACGTTTGGATGAAAATGATGGCTGAAAGCGCAGAAAAGCTGAAGGATCTCTTCATAAAGAGTCAGACCTCTAGGGAGATTCTGTTGATGAAAAAGACTCTGACTTTTACAGATGACTCCTCCCCATCCGGACCCAATCCCCCGCCCTGGCTCTTAAAAACATCTTAAAAGAGGACTCCAACCAAATTCTGGAACAAATCCAACCCTTCCAACCAACCAACCAACCAGCCAACCAACCCACCACAAGATGCAGAGAAAAACAAAATCTCTCCCTCTGCTGCCGCTGCCGTCGAGAAAAGGCCCGTCTCCTACTCCACCGTACTCACCCAAGAGTTCGACCGGCTACCTCCCGCCTTCACCACCACCGTCCCCAGACTGGGTCTCTTCTTCTTCCTCTTCAGCATCCTCACCTCCGAGAGTCTCCCCAGAGATCAGTGGAACCTGACGGCTGTCTGTCTTCCTTTTTCCTGGACACGGTGAAAGCTGTGGTGGTTCGGCTACTGAGCTTTGCTCTGTATGAATACAGAAAAGAAATCTGTAACGGATGTCAAATTGATCACCCGATTCAGCTGCAACACGAATGTTTGTTCGTGTTGCAGCTGACACATTAAAACCACTTTATTCTCAGTTTTCTCTAATTCATCTGAGAATCCAGACTTGTCTCGCTGTTGACGAGTGCTCTTCTCTCATGTTGCCCAACGAATGTTTGTTCGTGTTGCCGGACTTCTACTTCCATCGACACTATGAGGAGGTGACGAAGAGGCTGTGGACGAATCGTTTAATTCCTACAATTCAACGGGCTCTTCAGTCACGCCACGTCCACGTCTCAGCCTGGAGGGTTCAGGGAGCGGTCGAGGCCTTTCTTCACAATCTCAAAGCGGCGAGACGCATCGAAGAGAGAATCGAGAAGCTGCGGGACAAGTTGATCGATATCAAGGGCCAGGAGCTGGAAGATGTTGTGGACTATTGGAAGGGGGATAATTGATTAAAATGGGTAATTATTGTAGAAAACTTGTTGATTTTTTTTTTAGAGATGTGTGTAGTTATTAACAGGTTAATTGATGTTTTGGACGGGGTGCTCAAAAACAGAGTGAGCGACGGAGATGTTGCAAGACTAACAGAGATGTTGGAAGTTGTTCGAAACCACGCTGTACACACACCTTGGAGTGAAATTGTGCACAACACGTTGGTCACGATAAACGCTGCTTTATTTGTAGACGTTGTGAGTTATTGTACGGAAAACAACACGTCTGTGAATACCTTGAAAGTTTTGAGAAGACTGCATTATGATATTTACCATACCATAGGAACCTCTGTGTTGAAGTCAACCATGAGCGTGCTGAGAAGATGATTGTGTTATTTCTGTTGAATAAACGGATATAAAGAAACGTGCTTCTCACTGTTTTTTGTCAAAAAGCCTGAGAAGGGTTGATGTCTATACGTACACATTTAAAAAAATAAAAATAAATCATGCCAATCAGAGGTAATTACCCCCTCAGGTTTGGTATTAACATCAAATGTGTTACATATCGTAAGTGATTCATGTTAAACTACATATTCTTGGGATGTCTGTAATGTGTAAAAATACCGAACAGGTTTTCATCTTAAAAAGAATCGGGTAGCCCTTTGATAAAATTAATCTTTTTATTCTTCTTTTGCAGTTCAATGTACATGGGGAAAAAGAAAAAAACAAAACAAAAACAAAACAAAAGTGACAATGTATATACATCATATGATTACAGCCAAAAACAGACTTTACAAATTAGGATTTTTTCCACACCTTGATATGAAAATAGGGTCAAAATCAATTTCTCAGGATGACAACATTTTTTCTTTTTCTTCAATAACCAAAAGGCAATGTTTGACCTTGACTCAACAAACGTTTCTTGTCGTACACTACTCAAAACTTTTTCTGGAACGACGAGTTTCTAAGAAAGAACCCGTCTTTATCACGAACGATATTGTGCTGAGGAGTTTCAATGACTCCTCCGTCATTGGGGTTTTTCACATAACCCTCGACCAAGCCTTTGATGCTATTAAAGTTGAACCGCTGGCAACATTTGTGCATTTGTGTGATACCCTTTACGCGTAGAACAACTTTATTGTTCCGAGTTTGATACGCATAACTCTTTGGGCCGGTAGCGGCGAATTCCTGGATCGTGTCACCCCCCAGCTCATCTGTCAGATCGCCCAGGTAATTTCCCAACTCGAGTCACGTCTCCCCCTCTTTTGTGACGTAGATGAGACTGTCTGTATCACAGTACAGCACTCGATCTTGTAGCTGCTCCAAATAACTGTTCAACTTCAGGTGTCCGTACGCTGTGGTGAAAGCGGCTATGAAGACATTATCTACCTTGTTTGGAGGCGCGATACAACGATCGCCGTAAGACCACTGTACCAAAGCCACTTTATCGCTGAGAAACGAGAAGTACTTGACATTATATTTTTCAAAAAACATAAGGTGAAAGAACTCTTCTGGCTCGCTGACTAGTTTGGTCTGGGTCCAGTTGCTTCTCTGGGCGAATTTTCCCCAAAAGCTGTTGAGGCATAATTTGGATACTTGCCTTTTAGCAGGATTGAGTTTAATTTTAGCAGCATCAAGCAGAATACCCTAATTTGCTCGATAGTCCCTGATGTACTTTTCTCTGCTTTGCTGATCTACGGCCTCGGTCGGAAAACCGGACGCTTCTTGCTTGCCTTTTAGAAATGTGTGCATGTAGTCGACAAAAATGGAATCGCTCTGTCTATCAAACTGCCATACCTCAGTGATCTGGGCTACCCGATATCCCTTTTCCAAGGCCTTGTTAAATTCAGGAGTGACCCAGCCCCCCGTCAATGCTCTGGCCTCATCAGTATGCTGACATGGACCCTGGTGAAAATTAAGTTCGGCACAGGTTCGACAGAGGGTAAACACAAGCTTACCTGCCTCAGTTCTGTAGGGCAGTACAGGAAAGTACAACTCTCACGGTGGGTAGACGACAGCCCGGATTAAACCAAAGTAGCTTTGGGGTTCTTTGAAATCTTTGTAGATTTATTTTCGGATGTCCAAGGGGGTAAAGAAAGCTACAGTTGACGTACGGGTACAGGGATGACACGTCGACATAATCTACAGGCTCATCAGACGCTGCCGTGTGTCTCAACTTTATGGCGCTGGTCCTGCCTCCGTACAAGGCTTCGCGGGGTGCTAGAGGTTGAGGAGTTTTATACTGCTTGAGAAAATCCTTCAAGCCCTGATTAGATTTTTTCATCTCGGCCCATGCATGCTCTCTCATTATGATCAGTTTGACGTTGTGGGCGGTCTGTAACGTGTAATTTTTCCTCGCAACTTGTGTGCAACTCTTCAAATGGTCGACCCGTTAGCGGACATATGTCGTGAAGTTGAAAACAAGACGGGCACCCGTGGTAAAAACAATCCAGAAATTCACAAAAAAGACCGACCCACTTGTTTTTCCCCCTCGTTTAAAGCGTGTCTAAAGGAGATGCGTTCGGTAGACGCCACCCACTCTAGCCACTGGATGCTTGCGTTTGAGTACGTTTTGAACTGACGTCTGTAGTCACAGGGGTCGGGTATCGCGAGGGAATGCTGAGGCAGGAAGTTGGTGACAAACACTTTCATACACGCGGAAGCGATCGTGGATCGGCTGAAGGGATCCACACCTGTCTCATCGATATACTCTTTTCGGAACATCCGGCAACCCTCTGCGAGAATGTCGAAGTCGTTTTGACAATAGAGACGAGCCTCTTTCATGAAATTAAACGTTCCCCCGCGCACCGTCTCGTACCAGCCGTAAAAGTCTTTCAGCTGTACCGTTGTCATGCGTTTGGTACCGTAAAACTGAGGCTCCGGGTAAGGCCCTACGTAGTGCAGATTGACGACGGAGCTGAAGCTGTGGGGAAAATACCCCTAAACTTTATCGTCAAATCCGAGCACTTTGGGCATGTCAGCTAACCGTATGGAGAGAAACGAGAGCGAGTCAATGTACCTTTGATTATATTTGGGGTCTGAAAAACTCAAAATCTTTGAGCCCTGAATGATTAACGTCAGTTTTAAACCCTGATCGATCATGGCGTTGATAATGATGTAGCTGTCAAAACCCCTGGCGTTGTGCGCGATAAACACAGCATTTTTATGCAAAGGTCGTCTGAAATGCAAGAGAAGCTCTCTGGCTCAATCCTCACCCTCAAAGGTCCATCTTTTACCGTCTAGCGTTTTTGTACAAACCAAAAAAGGCACGTGAACTCCTGCCTTGCTGACGTACATCTCAAAATCATAATAAATCAGTTTTTCCGTGTGTTTTGTTTCCCGAGGTAACGCTTGTATGTAACACTGATGCGGCTCACGCTCATCAGCAGTGTCAGAGGTCAATTTCTCGCCGCAGATTTTACATTTTACCCCAGGACACTCATGCGGTTTACCATTACCATTCATAGCTGTATAGTACAGTCTCGTGCATTTGGTGCATTTTTTGTACAAGGCGCATGCGCTGACATATTTCTTAGCCCCTGTTCTCTCCGAGGGTTCTTTGTGTTTTGTCAAACAGAGGGGTGAGCGACACATTCTGTTACACTCTGTACACACGACGGGTTGGAATACTGTCTGAGTACAGCCGGGGTCAAAGCATACGGAGCAGCGGCCCGGGCATCGGTGACTCAGCAAGTTGGTGTAGCCTGTGTAACAGTGTTGACAGACGTATGGAGCTCCTAGAAAGGCTTTGAGATTTTTTACGCCGTAGTAGTGATCTTAGAAGAGAAAGAGCACTAGTGTTACACTTTTACTCGGGCGGCTGGTTAGGAATTTAGACAGCACTCTGTCATCATCGGCTCTATAAAAAACTACAATTTTGCAATCCAGAACTTGCTCAAATTTCGGAATGTCGCTAAAGGTTACGGCGGTCTGATCATCTAACCCTACTGCATTTTGGAGTTCTCTACCACGCTTAAGAGCTTCTCCGTCAGTGAGGTGGGGGTGCAGCAGATGAGCCACACAAATGGCAAAACACAGCTGATTACCTCGGTTTTGTACGATGTACAGAAAACGCTTCTTTTTTTAATGATTTCGGAGTTTAGCATTTTTTCGGCCAATCTTTTACCGCCGCCTGAGGGATTACGAACCACTTGAATGATTAGTTCGAGCGATCCATCAGTCATCACAGACCAGTTTGATTGTACAATGCGTAGGAGCAGTCTCTCAAAATCAGCAAGATTTGCGAGATCGTTCTCCCGTACGACGACCGAGACGGTATTTCGGAGGTTTTCACCTCTCAGCTCTAGCTGTATCACATCCTGATGGCCCGCGCGTCTCGAGGCAGTTTGTAGCAACGCATCTACTTGGTCGAGCGTGCCGTTGTAATATAGAGCGTAGTCGATGACATTATCCGCGTTTATTGGAGGAGGCAAGTTCAAAACACGTCGTATCTCAAAATTGATTAAGAGAAAACTCTTTGGGTTGAGGTGACACACGGTCGCTATTTTGGATCGCATTTCCCCCTAACTGTTGTCCAGGGAGACTGCCTGTTGCCTGTTCGACGGTATGGTTTGTGGGGTTACCTAAGACAGGGCTTGCACTTTGTTCAAGTTCGGTCAGAGCATTTTGTAGCGGATTTAAAGGGTCTGGCAAAATGGACGAGTTTAGAATAGGCTCCGCACTTTGTTCAAGTTCAGGTAAAGGGCTGGCAGGCTCTGAAAAATAACTGGATATAGATGTGGTAAAATAAACTTTTTTTTTTTTTATCTACCCCTTAACACTACAAAATCCTAATGAAACAGGTCATCAATAACCACTGCAGAGTTTCAAAACATCCGCCATTACCTGATAAGTTTCACTAGTAAGCTGCAAAAGGTCATAAGAAGATCTGGAGCAAATTGTACAATAGTCTCTTCTGCTTCTTCTTTGGCATCTGCTTCTGGTTCGGCTTCTTCTTCGGATTGCTGGAGAGGTAAAAAAAAAACAAAAAAGAGTCAGAAATGAACCTCGATGAATCTTATACAGGGAAATACATTTTCTGTGTGTGTGTGTGTGTTTTCAATTAATTTAATCTTACGGCAGAATTAAAACATTTAAATAAAGTACGTTTTGTATTTTAAGGAAAGTGCTACTAATAAAATTGAAAAACGGTGAATTAATTAATTAACCACAAGCAGGTAAGTTTATCAAATTTAAGAACAAATAATGTTTTAAATTATAACCTGTTCGTTTTACTTCTTGATACCTAGATCCGGTGGACAGTTACTAGTGCTGCAGGATAACTTGGTAGTTATAGCTTTTTAAAATAAATTACTCTTACAACTGAACTAAATCAAATGAGTAATTCATGTTTTTACCGTTTGACTACAGAAAATACCTTGCTTATTAAATATAGTTAGCATTGCATCCTCCATTTAGTTTTGTTTCATGAAACTGCAGTTTGGGAAATATTTATTCCTTGAACTCTGTGTTTTTTATTTATTTATTTATTCATTTTCATTTATTTTATTTAAGGTCTCTAAAGAAATATAGTATGCACTGATGGCGTAGTAAAAGCTGTTTTTCCACAATTGTAAAGTGGCTGTTGCAATGGAGGGGGAAAGGTGGAGGGATCGTGTAAGGATGTGTGTCACACAGACACCGCAAAGCAGAGCAGAGGTCAGGATGAGCTTTAAAGTAACTCACCCTTTAAAGGTTACTTTTATATAACTAGCTTTTCACATGTACACTAAAAGGCAAAAATCGTAAAGCGATTATTCTGTTATAGCATTTAAAGACTTAAAAAGGGGATAAAGTTTTGGCCTGTGATTTGACTATGATTTTTAAAGCATAGTTTGTGTTGAATGAGAAATTCAATAGCTTCTATCCCCATCAGTTTAGTTTTAACTTTAAACTGTGGGATAGCCTTACAGAATTAAGTAAGATGAATAAAAAAATTTTTTTAAACTTACATCGGGTTGAACAGGTATCCGTAGAATCGGTACTGGGGTCTCTCTTTCGTTCGTTTGCGTTGGACCGGTCCTTGCTGGATTCTTCTGGCTTTGTAGCGTTGGACGGCGGTTAAACCTCGGTTTCTTCCGGTAAACTTTGCTGATCATCGGCTTCTATCGGTAGGCTCTGCTGATCCTCGGTTTCTTTTGGTAGACTTCGTTGAATGAAGGATTCTTCCGGTGAACATCGCTGACCATCGGTTTCTTTCGGTAGACTCCGTTGAATCAAGGGTTCTTCTTCTTCCGGTACGGCGGCTCTCGGGACCGGGTTGTTTTCATTCAAAACATCTATGCGTTCCTCCAGAAATTGTTCTGCATGAAAGTACTTATTGAACCCTTCGTCAGGGAAATCTATTAAATGAAAAATGATATACGTCTGTACAAAAGTGTATTAATACACCGGTTTAGTTTGAATATACTCACCGTAATCGGAAGTTATATTCAGCTCCGATGTCATGTACAGCTTCTGTTGATACAGACCTGTAAAAAAAAATAAAAAACAATTAAAATATGACATACGAAGATATAGAATAACAGGTTTCAAAGTATATAAGGGCTTACACTTACTGTGCGTATTTGTCAGAGGTTTTTTGGTTGAAGCTGCGAAGTGAAAAACAGGTTGATTGAGGTCTGCAGAGTTTTTGTTAACTTTGCTGAAAAGGTATAACCCTACCGTTGTCCCTTAGCCACGACATCGTAGTGAGTTGCTCGCGTCTTGGAATGAATTTAAGCCGTTGGTTTTCACAGTTTATATAGGATTTCTACATAATGGGGTTTCTCAGGGAAGGAAATTAGAATAAGTTACTATTAACGGATGTCATTGTGAGGGGTGCCCTTATCACCTCCCTATCATTGTAAATTCCTTCTACCTGCGGATTTCTTTATAACTGGAATAATTACTCTCCCATGTGTGATGCACGCGGGATCATCCTCAAAATATCGGATGAATCAAAGAAAGATGTGTGTTATGTTCAAATATCACATTACGAGGACGCTTGTATTCAAAATGAAAGGGTTACATTTATATAAGAGACAGAAACGGACGTTAAGCGCTAAATTCACTAAGAGTGTTTTGAAAAACAGATGGCGGGTGTTTTAGTTTTTTTTGGGTTTTTTTTTCCTCAAGCGTTGGGCAAAAGGCTGGCCTAACCGGCAGCTAAATTAATTTGGGTGTTTATTTTATTTATTTATTGACAACAAGATGCATATATTTTTAAAAAACAAATGCAATAAACGTTTAGAGCAAGAGATAGACTCCTGATTACACACAGGTTGTTGTTAGCATGCTTTATAACACGAGGCTTTAACAATCCACAGGTCTATTCATGATTAAACCTCGGGATGCCCTTAGGGACCTCTTTCCAAGGAAGGATTGTTAAAATTTAAGTTACTACTAATTACTATGGGTTTAGCAGAAGTGACGACAAGACGATATGCTCCTGATTACAAAGAGGCCGTTGTTTCAGATAATAGTGTGACAGGCGTTACCTTTCTCGTCTTGTGTATCTGACACAAATAACTTATACATTTACATTTACATATTGTAAATTACCCTGTTTCCTTCTGCCTGCGGATTTCTTTATAACTGGAATATTATGTGTGAAGCACGCGGGATCATCCTTAAAATATCGGATGAATCAAAGAAAGATGTGTGTTATGTTCAAATATCACATTACGAGGACGCTTGTATTCAAAATGAAAGGGTTATATTTATATAAGAGACAGAAACGGACGTTAAGTGCTAAATTCACTAAGAGTGTTTTGAAAAACAGGTGCCGTGTGTTTTTTTTTTTCCTCAAGGGTAGTGCAAAAGAATGGCCTAACCGGCGGCACTTTGTGGTTTTTTTTATGCATATTTCAAAAAGAGGGAGGGTCCCAGTCACAAGTCTGGAAACAGCGTGTGTCACTTACCACAGCGGAGCAGAGATTCGACGAGAGCAGTGTTGAGCACAGGATGAAGATGGCAGCAAAAGTTGCATTTTATACTTGCTCGAGACTATTTAGTTTTGTCTACCGAACACGCTGCTTCACTTTGAGTTTGTCTTATTTTGGAGAGAGGGAGAGAGACAGAGATTCTTGTGTGTTTTGCAAGACGGAGAATGGTGAGTTTGACTTAGCCAAGTTTTAACTGTTTACAGCCATCTTTTTGAAGGAGAGCTCTTGAAATGACATATTATTTTATTCTTGCATCAGACTCTGAATGAAAGACATTTAATTCATTCAAGCAGCACAGAGTTTCCTTATTTTAAGTTTCTAAAGCTTTTGTTCTTTGTAAATTAATGAAAATAAACCGATTATTGCAATAAAATGTAACAACATTACTACAAACGTGGCTTTTCTAAAATTTAAGCGGACAAAATGAGGTCTAGCTGTTGTTTGTGGTGCTCCCCACCCCCTCCAACACACACACACACACCCAGTGCCGCAGGAGGGGGGAGAGAGCCGTCAGGATGCACTTTAAAGTAACTCAAGATACAAAGTTTAATTTCATATACTTTAATGAAATTACCTCCATTAAAGCTTTTCACTCCTACCGATCTTTAAATAAATATATATATATTTTTTAATTTGTTTTAAATTATTTAATTCAATCCATTAATTAATGAATTTTATTTCCTAGGGGGGAGGGGGGATTTGATATAAAAGGGGCGTGGCTTAATAACCCATCAATCAATCAAACGCGATTAAAAAGTGACAGGTGGTGTTCCATATATCTCTCTGCTGCGCTGCGAGGATGCATCCAGGATTTAATGCTCAATACGCTGTCCATTGTATTATTTTCTGACACGCCAGGGAGCATACAAAAAATATCATGTGAATAAGCAAGAAGTCAACGAATGTTACCCAAAGAATGTCATTATCCAATCCAGCCCATCTCCTATAAATTATAAACTTACCAACCATTAGCAACCATTTAATTATCAAAAAAAGTAAACATTGAGTATCTAACTGGTGCTCTTGTCACCATCTCAACACCATCAGCACACATCAGCTGGAAGTGATAATGAAAATGCAATGTCATACTTATTGTAAGTACATGTTTATATGTCATTGCAATAAATACAGCATGTACATCTGATGATCATCTTTTATTAATTTGTTATTGCACTTTGAATTCACACTTCAATGGAACAAATACTAATAGGCTGACTATATATATATTATACAAATATAATTGTAGAGAAAATATATAAATATAAAAACATTTAGAAGAACAAGTATAATAATAAAGAAAATGGGACAAATAAATAGCATTTGGTTTAATGCCTTGATGATGAATACACGTGTGTGAGTACTTTATGACCATGTCAGAGGGCCTGGAAGGTAATTCAGAGACCAGGTCTGAAACTAGTGTATTATCTAAACACAGCAGCTGAGGATGACAAGTAGATTTCCCTAAAGAATGTGTTGCCAAAAGATAAAATGCCTATAGGCTGTGTAACAGTCATTCCCAGGCTCCCTAATTTGGCCTAATACAGTAATGTCCTCCCAGTACTGCCTGTGAATGTGTATAAAACCTTCAAGGCATTACTGGGAGAAGTGATGAAGAGACATGCCTAATTTCCTCTCCGAGTCCTTAGGCATGTCCCTACAGTTACCAAAAGTACATCATGGTACCCCTGGCACTCCAGCAAAAAGTGGGGCACCAAGCCTGCGCTGATGGATCATCAGGGTATCAAAAAGTAGCCCTGGCTTTCTCTCCATCAGTTGGGTGGTGAGCTCCCTGTGCTCCTCCAGGCTCATATCTTGAAGAAGTCTCTGTAGAAATAAAGCAACGAAAAAACTAAAGGCTTTATAAATTGCATTTTATTATGTTGGCAATATGGTAATGGGTCTGCAGATTATAGACTGTCCAGCTTTTCCCCAACATGTCTACAACAATCGCTGATGTCTCCCAGGCAACGATTTATGTTACACTGCGATAACACATCAAACTGAAACTACAGACTAAAGTAACATTGCTACGGGTAAAGCACAGACCTAAGGTACTATGTAAATACCACTTTGTGTTGTATTAGTATTTTTCGTATTGTGCAGAACAGGCAGGAATATAATAGAATAACATTAGAAATACAAACCTCTTTTACTTCTCTTTGGTCCCTTTGGAGGGCTTCCGCTCGTCTTCTTCTCTAGAAGCCTCTGCTCTGTTAACATTAGCTCCTTTCCCTTGTCTGCCCTGACTGCTCCACCACCTCTGCCTCTCCGCCCTCTACTTCTCCCTCTGACTTCTGTAATATTACTGGGTGGTCTATCTGGTCTTTCAATCTGCAATTGGAGAAAAATGTCTCCTATGGATACATATCAGAATAAATGCCTACAATAGCTTTTCAGCATTACTAAACTAATGTTAACTTTTGTTAGCATGCAAAGCAGCTAGCTACATTACCAATCAAATGTTAACACAATATGGACATCAATAATATTCACAATATTATTAGTTAATATTATTAATAGGTTCTCCTACACGCTTCGAAGGGGAGGGATGAGGCAAATTTCTTCAGTTGGTTGCAATCTGCAACCTCACTGCTAGATGCTACTAAAATCTTACATACTGCTCCTTTAATACCAGTATGTAAATGGGGTGTTAGTTTACTTTATTTTTCTGTGAAATCTTAAATAAAAGGGGAAGATGGTAAACATGATAATTTTCTAGATTCAGAAAAGTTTGGTAATTGATCAAAAACCATGAGGAGAGATTTTTCATTCGGATACATATTTATTATTGCAATTACTATTGAAAGTTAATTCCTGATCTTGGAAACTATAGTTTGACCAAAAAAGCTTAACTCAATGTCTAGACCTTTCAACCACATCTCAAATTCTTCATCAGCAGATGGAGTTTGAAAGTAAATGAACATAGTTACAATTTTTTTCAAACTAAAAGTATTAACTTTTGAGATAGAATATGTGTATAATAATGGATTCCATTTATATAGCGCTTTATCATGATACTCAAAGTGCAGTGAAAGGGGGAAACTCACCTCAACCACCACAAACCTGGGTGATGCATTGCAGCCATTTTGCAACAGAACTCTCACCTCCCATCAAATTATTGTATTTATTTTCCCAGCATTCTCCGCTGTGTTCATTAGTGCTGCTTTTTGTTTCATTATTCTTTCAGGATGCCATCCGTATGATGGTCACACAAGCTAACAACCATCTGGAGGAGCTACAGAAGTCTCTGGCGTTGGCCAGGAGTTAAATACTGTAAGCTGCTGTGGACTATGGACTTATCTGGATTGGCTCTCTATGAAGACCATCATTTTATTGGTGGAGACTCTTTAAGGGCTAACAGGGAAACCTCTTATCTGGGTAGTGTCTATGTAAGTGAACAATGCAGAATGTATTGAAACTCGTCTTTGGCTGGACACCGTTTCCAAGATGGATTGATGGAACGGACCTTAATGCATCAACCGGAAAACCTTGTGCTGCTCACCATACGGTGGTCATGATTTTTGTTCCATGATAACTTGTGAGGCTAACTCAGCCCATCTGCCATAGTTTTGTTTGTGCTGTATATTGTATGTATACAGGAACTAATGAAACTCAAGACACATTCAGAATGATCATTTTCCTAATACAAAATATGATTTTTGGCGTCATACAGAATGCATCATTCATATCCGAAGACTTATCCATGTAAAACTAACCTGTATGAGCAACCTGTATGAGCAGTCACTACATTAAACATATAGCAGACAATAATACTGCAACACAACTCTGAGCTTTCTTCATGCAACATGTTCTGACAGAATTCATCTTTTATATCATTGGCAGTATGGGAGGCTATGGAATCAGATTTGTGTCAATATAATCAAACAAAACTTCTTCAAACAAAAAATAAGAATTTCAGAGAGAATAAAACTCACTGAAGCAAAAAAGACTTGGTCTTTGGCAAAAAACTATTGGTCTTTTACTAGCTTTCGTTTACAGTTTCTTCTTCTTTCCTACTGAGCATACTTTTGCCCTCACTGTCAGCTTTTCGTTTGCTCTGCCTGACTTTTTGTTTGCAGTTCTGACACAAACCTGGCGGGTTTTGGGTAATGAGTTTTTGATTGACAGCTCAGTGCCCTGCACTGGCGCTGCTGTCCACCATATTGGTGCGGTCAACACTCAAGACCGCTTGGAAAAATGCTGCAGCCTGTAAGCAGCTGCAGGGTTTGGCTGTACAGACAGGCGTCACGGAAAAACTATTCGCAAGTATGTGGCAATGTTAATGTACTGTATAAAAAAATGGAAGTTGTGTCCGTGACGTCAACCATGTTGTGAAGCTCAAAGTGGGCGGCTCCTGTGGCTCCTGCTGTCGTCATCTTGGCAGTCCCTGACTCCGCCTAATCCAAAAATGGCCAAAGAGGTGGAGCTGAGGCGGACTGGATCTTCATTTGGTCCCGATTGATGAAACCACCTAGCGGCAAGCCACCTTGCGGCACCCACGTGTGACTCAAAGTAACCACACCCTTAATTATGCATAACTTTAAGCTTTAATATAATTAAAACGGGTGAGCTATATAAAAATTCACCCCCTGTTATCATGAATTAGCTATAGAGACCAAAGCTGTTTTTTGTACCAGGCTGTAAACCTGCTTATTTCTGCTGTAAAGTTGGGCATTTTAACATGTGGATTAATGGAGATTGACTTGCTTCTGGAGCCAGCCTCCAGTGGGCATTTGAGGGACTGCAGTTTTTGGCACTTCCATGTTGGCTTCATTTTTCAGCCCTGGAGGTTGCTGCTTGCTGACACCATTCTTGTAATGTTGGCTACCTAAGTAAAACATAATATTACTGAATAATTAAGTAAATAAATATCACATTTACCCGTACATTTAGTCACGTAGTTCTTTAAGAATGACCATTCTTTGTATAATTTACTGTATAGAAGATTATCAGATGGAATGTGTTTGTGCTCATGAGATAGTTAGTCTAAATTAGCTAGATCTAGTAAGCCGTATTTATGCTGCTATTTTAATGCACTGGCTGCATACATGCCAGAAGTAATTTTGAGATGTCCTTGTTTTTATTTTTTGCTTCCCCAAAGATCCTGCACTAAGGTACACTTGGGCAATTGCTATCAGACAGAAGGATTTCTCAATAGCTGTCATATCAAGGCAGATTATTTTGACAGAACTAACCAAATTGTGCGTGTGAAGGAATGTGTGATCCCTTAAGTTATTTCATCCTTTCCAGACCATCTGAACAATGTTAGTGTTTTTGAAATTATAAGATTAGAGTTCTTTGTGGTAAACAGGGTTAATATATAGTAGAAAATTATTGGAATGATGAGCATAGAAATAATCTCTTGCTAACACAACAGGAATTACCACTAAACCTGATATTGAAAGTAAACATCCCTTTTTAGATCTAATATTTCTTACTTAATTTGAAGGTGCCCAATAAAGCCAGGTCAACTCGGACATAAAAACAAGCTGGTGAGGCAAGTAATGATCCTGTACCAGTGTCTGAATCTACTGAACCGCTGAACTCCGTGACCTTGGTAAGTTTAACAAAGCAGTTCTTAAAAACAGCACTTTTGCAACATACTTGGAGTTGCGTTGTATAGCACTTACCCAACAAGTGTTATATTTCATAGGATTGTCATTATGCCCTTCACAAGTCAAATTTAAGGTAGCGGAGACTCAAGCAAGAGTTGAGGAGCTGCAGAGAAAGCTGAGAAATGCCAAAGATTGTGAAAGCCGAATGAAACTAATTGTGTAGTCATAGTGATGATTTAAAAAAGAACAATATGATTTCAGAGGAACTACAGCTAAAGCTTGCCCACTAATTCTGGTTGGTGTTCTTTATTTAGATATACAATTTTATTTAGTGCTGTCAAAATTAAAGCGTTAACTTTTTTGATTAATTTGAAAAGTTTAATGCAGATTAACTCATTACTGTCTTTAAGATCTGTAGCACGCTCAATTTAAAAGCTAGAGTAAAGATACTGGTATTAGTATTTCATACTGGTATGAAACTAGACAACCTAAGGCATTCATTGGTATCAACCATGTCATGCTATCTTTTCATGAAGGGTGCTCCAGAACGCTAGGAAAAGCAAGGTGAGCAGATTAAAGTCGTTTCTGAGTAAACAATAAAATAAAGTGGAAAATGAAGTAGCGTTAAAATGGTGAACTTTTTTTTCAGGATTTTGTCATATTGTCAAGAATATGTTCAAAGATGCTATTAAACAAATATTTGAATTTAAATATACTTTGTAATCTTGGTATTGAGTCTACATTAATTCCGTGATTTTACATTTTAATATCCATTATTACAATCCATTATAACAAGTGGTTAGAGCTCCTGCCTACCAGCAAGGAGATTATGGGTTCGAATCCCGGACCAGACCAACGTCACACGATCTCTGCGTGTCCTCCCCATGTTATGGTGGGTTCTCTCTGGGTTCTCCAGCTTCCTCCCACCGTCCAAAGACATGCATGTTTAGGTTAATTGATGACTCCAAATTCCCACTAGTGGATGAATGTGAGAGTGATTAGTTGTCTGTCTGTCTATGTGTCAGCCCTGCGACGAGTTGGCCACTGTCCAGGGTGTACCCCACCTAAGGTCCGAAGTCACTGGGATAGGCTCTCTATCCCAGATAGGCTGGGATAGGTAGAAAATGACAGACTGAAGAAAAGCAATTAATCACAGCAAATTCTGCGATTAATTAGTAAATTATTTGTAACTGACACCCCTAGTTTTATTTCATACTTAGAAAGGCATAGATAACTACCAATAACGCTGTCATTTGTGATCTGAATTGTACTTAACCTACAATAGGGAGTTTTTGTGTTTCAGGTGCTTGACAGATTGTTCGACATCATGTACAGCTGAAATCCACGTGTTAAAGCCTTCAAGGCGCCATTGGCAATTAGGCCTAGGTAATGGTGAATGGTGAAAACCCAGAATGGCAGTGGGAGGATGGATTTAGCTTGAAGCTGTTAGGGCAGTTACTCATGGGTTTCTAATTTTAAAGCTATGGAGTCTGGATTGTGCCAATAGAATAATTATTTAATCATCAACTAAACTCATCTCATTTTTCAAGTCAAAAGGATATTTAAATGTATGGTTAATATTAACTGAAAGGTAGGGGGAAAAAAGACAGTACATCTTGTATTCTTTTTCCAAGCCTCATATATTTTTGCTTGCACATCTTTGAATTGAAGTAATCCTGAAATAGAAACTGTACATGTCAAACCAGGAGATAAATTAAATGTGAGAAGAAATGGAAATAAAATTAAAAACCTTTGTACAATTAATTTTGCTATTCCATTTTACATTTATATTATTTGTTTATCATTTTTAAACAGAATAAGTAAATATAATAATATAAAATATTTTGTTTTATATAATTGAAATTAATCCGTTTTTTTCAAATTGTATCAATTTATGAAAATGAATTATAGTTAAACACTGAGAGTCTACAATTATTCTATGGGCATTCTCCAGCCTCCAAACAAATCATACCATGCTGCAAAATCAACCACTGATTCATTGGTTATATACAGTGTCAGTTTAGCTACATTCTCATAAATAATAAGTAGCTTGTTCCTCTAAAGTCACAGGGCTGATTCCAGCATGCCAATACCAACAAAAATCTTATAACAGAATTTTCTCTATTCAGACAGCTTTCACTATCATCTAGTGATTACATTGTGCAGATAATTTATGCCTGATGTTAATGAAAGACATTTACACGCAAATCAATATTTAGAGAATGGTTGGGCTTATAATTTGTGGATGTGTGTGTGTTCACTGCCTCATAGAGATGTGTACACACATCTCAACATACCAGTTCATTGCTACCGTGACCACCAACAGGCCAAGGATTTGAACATGGAACATTTTTAGGCATCTGTAAAAATGGAATAGCTGTATTCTATTATATGACTCAGTGAATCCAGGCCCCACAGCGCTGGAAATATAATTTCACTCAGTTATCTACTCAGTATGGCTGTGGTTGTCCAGGAAAAGAATGTCTGTCATAAATACAGATGATCTCATGGCTGTTGAAAGAGGGTCAAATCTACTTGGATTTTGTCAGTTTTTATGCAGCCAGGTAGTGACAGGTGAGATGTGTGTTAGCAGTCATCATGTCTGTTAGTCCTCAGCATGCGCAGCTCATCCTCCAGGTAAGTGATCCTATCGATCAGAGCAGCTATGTCAGCCTTAGCCCTCTGATTGGCCTGCCAATGAGCCTCCTGCACCTTCCTCTTGTACCGGTGCTCCATCTGCGTTGACACCGCCTCGAAGAAGCACTGGGTCCCCTCCAGAGTATGCATGTTGTCCCTCTCCTGAGCAAATGAAAAGGAGTCTTCACTGGGCTGTTCTCCAAAGACCTCCAGAGTCCTGACCCCTGTGGCCCCTCTGGATTTAGTCCTGCCCTGGGAATGCTTCTTGTAGTGCTTCCCTCTGTCCCAGCCTCGCTCCCTGTTTCTGAGCCTGGCTTCATTCCTGCTGCTGCAGCGGTGCTCTGTGGCACGAGACAGGCTGTGAGCTCTGTAATTCCTGTCCCCCCTTTGGTTGTCAGTACAGATCACTGCACGCTCCTTGGGCCGGACCACCTGGACAGATGACAGCGGGCTGTTGGCTGCTGCGAGAGAGGTAGCTTCTGCATTCTGAGCCTTATCACCATCTGTTACATGTTCAAAAAATATTTAATGAGCACATTCAATTACACAGTAACCACAACACGGCAAGTATTCTTTAAGCCATTCTGCTAATTAGCATGCAGAACATTCATGAACAAGCATGCCTTAGGCAGACTGAGTCAAAATATCAGTGAAATACTGAATCCCACACCCCACAGAGCGCGTGTCTGCTGACACCCCTCCTCCTCTCAAACCTCTACAGTATATGCATAATCTTGGTCTCAAAAGAAAGCTAAGACCTGTGAGATTACAATAGAAGTGTAGGGATTCAGGTATCTATACTCTGTCAGATAATATGCATCTGGAAAGCAGTAGAAAATTGAAATTTTTACCTCCGCCTAAAAAAAACACATAATTTATAGTGAAAACACATTAGAATCATCAAGGAATAAGCCTAAACTTTTTAGGAAAGATTAAAATAATATTTGCTAAGTAACTGTGCAAAAGTAGATGCTAAAAAGTGAACCTTAGCAGTTTAACACACATTTTATCACAGATATTTCCAGGCGGAACCAGCAAATATGGCATTTTTGGGCCCATTTGGATCGATATGTGCCATTGACCTGTTTTAGGTACCAGGCAGTAAAAACTAATTATATTTCACTAATATGTCATTATAGTAACTCATTCCATCAAATAAAACTGTTTTTGAGTCATTTAGAGATTATAATATGGCTCAGATTCACCTAGGCACTCTCTCTGCACCTACACTGTCTCTCCCATCTGCCTGTGTGTGGCCTGTCAAACACTCACAGTTCAGCAGCCCATTGGCCGATCTGCATAAATGACACCTCTTTGTGACCGTTAGAGCCAATAGAATCAATTGAAACCGCCCACGGTTGGCTTAGCAACACCAATCACCATCCAGAAGGCAGTAAGACCAGAACCAGTGATTTTTGTTTGTGAGCTCCCTCCCCCCTCTGACTCGACTGTTTGTGCTTGTGGAAAAACACTGGGATCCGCCATTGATTTCAAAGGGACTGTAATACACGAGAGAACACGCTACAACCGTCTTTTTCAATCGGAATATAACTTTTGACCAGAAGACAGCAAAGGTGAGACATGCTTTATGATATGGTTATGATTTTTTGTTATATTTATGACTGTAGATCGCTGATATTTCATCGTATGGCAAAGTGGCTGGCATCTTTGTTTTCTGCAGAGTCTGCTCTTTCAGAGGGTGTAAAGCTTGTGTGGATTGCTGGAAGTGGTGAAAATAACGAAATCATGGAATTGTGATTTGCATATTTGTGTGTTTTTGGACATTATGAGTATAATTGCCTAGGTTGTAATTGTGTTTTATTCTGGTTGTGGATGCTTGGTACTGGCTTTTAGTGCACTTTGACTACGGCAGCTGGTTTAGTCCAAAAATGATCAGTATTTTTTGCAGTTGGGCCTCTTCAAGGAGGTCTCAGTACGCTTGTTTGGTCCGCTTTTGGTGTGCACCCGAGTGCGATTG
Organism: Coreoperca whiteheadi; assembly: GCA_011952105.1. Taxonomy (NCBI): domain Eukaryota; kingdom Metazoa; phylum Chordata; class Actinopteri; order Centrarchiformes; family Sinipercidae; genus Coreoperca; species Coreoperca whiteheadi. The sequence continues at coordinate 4,162,371 of CM022481.1, forward strand.
CTGCTTTCACACCTGACCAAATGAACCGCACCAACGGGGCAAACGAACTCTGATTCAACCAAACTAAATTAGGTAGGTGTAAAAGCACCCTGACTGTCCAGACATGGCTCAGGTAATCACACCCCTGGGGTTGCTGCAACTACGCCCCCTGTAGAGGTAGTACAACAGCGTCCACATGGACCCTCTCACCCTGGAATGAGATTTAAGTGGCTTCTAGAAATTATTAGTAGTAATGTTTATCTAGATTATTACATTACATTTATTTAGCTGGTGCTTTTAAAGTGCATTTCATACGTGGATACAATCCAAAAATTTCTGATTCCACAGATCCCAGTTGGTAGCTGAATGCTCTGGCTCCCATTCTATGTTTGGAGACTCTAGGCACCACAAGTAACCCTGCATTCTGTGAGCGCAGTGGTCTGATCACTGTCTCATCACAGTTCATCATCATACAGGTGTGCACTTACCCTCACATTTACATGAAGAAAACCAGTATTGGTCAAAAACCTTTCATGTTAATGTATAATTAAAGAATAATTGGGAATGAGACAGTAGTGTGTGGGTATTTTTTCATATTTTTATAAACATTGTAGACTTATTTCAAATAAATGTGAATACATGACACTATAAACCTTTGCTATAATTATACTACTATCCAATTATATATATATATATATATATATATGTGAAGATGTACCGATTATATATGGTAACTTTCTTTTCAAATATTTTATGCATTAGCCTTCTGTGCAGGGCCAGTAAAAAGTAATGAATGTAATGTGGGTTCAAATGTTATTTCCAAACAATAAACTCAGACCTAAACCACAAATAAGATATTGCATTTTTACTTTTTTTATGCATAACATAATTGTTTGGCTGAAATTAGACAGTGGGTCATTATTTTGCACTGAACAGGCACAAATTTTAAAAAAATATGCAAAGTGTTGCAGTTAACCAGATACTATTGTATGTACAGAATGTTGTTTTGCTCGAAAATATAGACGTTGCCGTCTGATTCACCCAGGGAGTGGAAGCTGTAGGAACCAGGCTGTGGCAGTCACGAGACTGAGCCTGCTGAACAGATGTTGCAACTTAAGATAAACATCATACCATCTTTTGTGTTGGTATAACTCACCCAATGACATGTGGACAGGCCATATAACCTTGCCTGTGTGTGCGTGCACTAATTAGAAGAGCAGGGGTGAAAGGTCAACCACAATTCTGTGGGACAGGACCTCTCTCAAGAGCTGGGGGAGGTGAAGGGAGTGTTTAACAGCACAAAGCCATTAAGCAGTGTTAGTTTTATAACGGTTATCCTCCCCGCTCTCTCCCTGCTGGCATATGTCGACATGTTTATTGTCAAATTGTGTGTGTGTGTGTGTGTGTGTGTGTGTGTGTGTGTGTGTGTGTGTGTGTGTGTTAAAATAAAAAGAAGCGTTGAGGAGGTGCACCCCAGAAGTCAACTCGAACAGAGTGTGGATAGCACCAGCTACACACACTCCGGGTGCACTTCCCTTGCGCAAGAAAAAAGCAGACTCACTGTGTCTGTGTGCTTATTGACTGGTCTTGACGGATAAAAGAACCGGTTGGGAGAATCTGTTTAGGCAGACCCGACACAAAGATATGCATTTTATTATTACTAGTAGTATCTGAGAGTTATTGTCTATTTACTATTGGTCTCTTTTAGCATTGATTTCCAGCCTGTAATTTATGGGGTCATTGATTTTTTAAAGTTCATTTGATGTGGAACAGGTGGGATAAATAAATATTTGAGGACTCAGTCTCTCGTTGACCCTGTGTCTTTGCATGATGAAATGTTTAGATTTGGTCAGGTGAGCTATTTGTTGAGGCATTACCTGGAGAGCTCTCCACACGAACAACAAAGTAAGGGTTGGTTGAGCTGTCCTCTGCCACACTGGGCTTCTTCTGGCTGGGGTCAAGGGTCAAGGCAGGGCTGTTGTGGCACTCCAGGCACTGGGAGCTGCCACCATGGCCAGATGGCAGCACAGTGACTTCAGTCAGGCCCTTGGCCACAGAGGAGGAGCGCTGAAGCTTGGAGCTGCTGGGGTCTACTGTGAAGTGACCCTCCATGTTCTTCTGGAGGTTGGACAGACACCAGCTCTTCAGCTCACTGACCAGGGATGCCTGCATAAAGGGGAAGATTAGATTTAGATATAGATTTTTTATCTGTTTGGAAAGCGATGTTGGCAGCACTGCAGTGAAACCAGACCGATGGTCAGAGAACAGATGTTGGCAGATCTTGTAAAAGTTACATGTTTTATATACTGTGTGGGTGACCAAAATAAGATTTCCTGATGTGTTTGTCAAGGTGTTACTTAATGCTTTATTTTATGTATATTTAACTGCAAAGTAGGAAGTTCTTTTTCATACATTAATTTTTTTGCATTAAATATCGGAATGTTTGCTGTAATTGACTGGACGTGGCACAGCCCTACCTAAATGAAGAAACCTTCTTTTCTACGTGTGGATGGTTGCCTAAAACCACGAGGTTACGTACTCAGTCTTGTGGTGCAGAGAAAAAAAAAACAACTGTGTTAGCGCTCCTAAATTGCTGCTACCAGATTAAACAATACTGCCATTAGTTCCGTAAAGGACTTTAAACTCAGTCATCACCTGGCAGACACTATGCACACATTGCCATCACAACCTAGCCAAGTTGTCGTAAAGAAAATGCATGCTGAGAGCGAGAAGAACGAAGACAGCCGACTCGAGCAGAAGATGCCACAGGGGACCGACTGTCTGAAAGCACCTGAGCGCCTGGGAGCGCTAAACGAGACCAAGATATACATCAGCTAACCACAATTCTCCGTGGGACCAAACACATTCCGAGCTTGCCTTAGAGTGCCTCACAGAGAAACAGCACTGTTTCTCACTATATTGTTAATAAGTGGAAATAGATGGCTGCTGTGGCTGAGAGAAAGAATAATGTCATAGATTTATCTGTACATGTTTTTGCTGACTATCTAACTCATTCATTGTATTTCAGGGCCTTTTTTTAGTTGATGCTTTAGTTTTCTGTATCGTGTATGTCGGGACAGGATGTTAGTAAAAGACATTTGGTCCTACAGTATTTCACACAAACTGCAGCATCACTAGGGTGATACGCTGCAGCAGATAAGGCATACGAAAAAGTGGGGAGACATCCTGACAAGTTCATGTGATTAGAGTCGGGGGCGAGGTGATGAGTAAATAAATCTTTCCTAAGTTTTGAAAACATGTCCCAAAATATCATCAGATCACCATTGCTTTAAAGAATGTAATGAATAATATTTTTAGCATCTGCGTGGATGACTACAAAGGCGATTTTTCTCGCTGGGGATTTGCAATTGTCTTCATTGAAAATTGACTCGGATCAATCAAAAGAGTTTATTTATTTAGACCATCAGAGGAAAAGCGGGGAAATGTACAGCCTTTATATTGTTTTTATTCCATACGACAGTGCAGAGTAAGCTCAGCAGCATCACGTTCAATGCTATTATATGCATAATAGGATATACTATTTATTGTAAAAAGTGGGAGATTTGATCACAGTATGTGATTCTTTCATCTAATGCAACCGCAGGGGGGCACAAGCCAGTGTCTTCATGTGCCAGTCCCAAGTCTGGATAAATGCAGAGGGTTGTGTCAGGAAGGGCAGCCGACGTAAAACACATGCCAAACTAAAAATGCGAATCATGACAATAACTTCCATACCGGATCGGTCGGGGCCCGGGTTAACAACGACCGCCACCGGTGCTGTTGACCTACAGGGTACCGGTGGAAATTGGATTACTGTTGGTCGAAGACAAAGAAGGAGAGGAGGAAGGTGTGTTCGTAGGCAGAGAGAGAAGAGGAAAGCTAAGAATGTAGGACTGACAGTAGGGACTTTGAATGTTGGAACTATGACAGGGAAGGCTAGAGAGTTGATTGACATGATGCAGAGAAGGAAGGTGGACATACTGTGTGTCCAGGAGACCAGGTGGAAAGGTAGCAAGGCTAGAAGCTTAGGAGCAGGGTTCAAGTTGTTCTACCATGGGTCGGATAGGAAGAGAAACGGAGTAGGAGTTATTCTGAAAGAGGAGTTTGTGAGGAATGTTCTTGAGGTGAAAAGAGTGTCAGACAGGTTGATGAGCCAGAAGCTGGAAATTGAAGGGGTGATGTTCAATGTTGTGAGTGGTTATGCCCCACAGGTAGGATGTAAGTTAGAAGAGAAGGAGAAATTCTGGAGTGAGTTAGATGAAGTGATGCAGAGCATCCCCAGAGGTGAGAGAGTGGTGATTGGTGCAGATTTCAATGGGCATGTAGGTGAAGGGAACAGAGGTGATGAGAATGTGATGGGCAGGTTTGGTCTTCAGGACAGGAACGCAGAAGGACAGATGGTGGTAGACTTTGCAAAGAGGATGGAAATGGCTGTCGTGAACACTTTCTTCCAGAAGAGGCAGGAACATAGGGTGACCTATAAGAGCGGAGGGAGAAGCACTCAGGTGGACTACATCTTGTGTAGACGTTGTAATCTGAAAGAGACCAGTGACTGTAAAGTAGTGGTAGGGGAGAGTGTAGCCAGACAACACAGGATGCTAGTGTGTAAAATGACTCTGGTGGTGAGGAAGATGAAGAGGACAAAGGCAGAGCAGAGGACGAAGTGGTGGATGTTGAAAAAGGAAGAATGTTGTTTAGTTTTCAGGGAGGAGCTGAGACAGACTCTGGGTGGTCAGGAAGTGCTCCCAGATGACTGGACCACTACAGCTAATGTGATCAGGGAGACAGGTAGGAGGGTACTCGGTGTGTCATCTGGAAAGAGGAAAGTGGACAAGGAGACTTGGTGGTGGAACCAGGAAGTTCAGGAGTGTATACAGAGAAAGAGGGTAGCAAAGAAGAAGTGGGACACTGAGAGGACTGAAGAGAGTAGACAGAAGTACAGGGAGATGCAGCGTAAGGTGAAGGGAGAGGTGGCAAAGGCCAAACAAAGAGCATATGAGGACTTGTATGCTAGGTTGGACACTAAAGAGGGAGAGGTGGATTTGTACTGGCTGGCCAGACAAAGAGATAGAGATGGGAAGGATGTGCAGCAGGTTAGGGTGATTAAAGATAAGGATGGAAATGTATTGACAGGTGCCAGGATTGTGATGGGAAGATGGAAGGAGTACTTTGAAGAGTTGATGAATGAGGAAAATGAAAGGGAACTAAGAGTAGAAGAGGTGACTGGTGTGGAGCAGGAAGTAGCAAAGATTAGCAAGAGTGAAGTGAGGAGGACGTTGAAGAGGATGAAGAGTGGAAAGGCAGTTGGTCCTGATGACATACCTGTGGAGGTATGGAAGTGTCTAGGAGAGGTGGCAGTTGAGTTTCTGACTAGTTTGTTTAACAAGATCTTGGAGAGTGAGAGGATGCCTGAAGAATGGAGGAGAAATGTACTGGTGCCATTTTTTAAGAACAAGGGAGATGTGCAGAGCTGTGGCAACTACAGAGCAATAAAGCTGATGACTCATACAATGAAGTTGTGGGAAAGAGTAGTGGAAGCAGAGGCAGGGCAGAGGTGAGCATTTGTGAACAGCAATATGGTTTCATGCCTAGAAAGAGTACAACAGATGAAGTATTTGCTTTGAGGATGCTGATGGACAAGTACAGAGAAGGTCATAGGGAGTTGCATTGTGTCTTCGTAGATTTAGAGAAAGCGTATGACAGGGTGCCGAGAGAGGAACTGTGGTATAGTATGAGGAAGTCTGGAGTGGCAGAGAAGTATGTTAGAGTGGCGCAGGACATGTATGAGAGCTGTAAGAACGTGGTGAGGTGTGCTGTAGGTGTGACAGAGTTCAAGGTGGAGGTGGGTCTGCATCAAGGATGGGCTCTGAGCCCCTTCTTGTTTGCTCTGGTGATGGACAAGCTGACAGATGAGGTTAGACAGGAATCTCCATGGACTATGATGTTTGCGGATGACATTGTGATTTGTAGTGAGAGCAGGGAGCAGGTGGAGGAGAATCTAGAGAGATGGAGGTCTGCTCTGGAAAACAGAGGAATGAAGCTTAGACAGAATACATGTGTGTCAAAGAGAGGGACCCAGGTGGAACGGTGAGGCTACAGGGAGCAGAGGTGAAGAAGGTGGAGGACTTAGGGTCTACAGTTCATAGCAATGGAGACTGTGGAAAAGTGGTGAAGAGGCGAGTGCAAGGAGGTTGGAACGGGTGGAGAAAAGTGTCAGGTGTGTTGTGTGATAAAAGAGTATCAGCAAGAATGAAAGGAAAGGTGTTCAAGACGGTGGTGAGACCAGCGATGAAATGGAAGGTAGTTAGTTAAAGGTCATGAAGGTTCAGTATCCAATAAAACTTGTACATGTTCACGTCAGCTGAAAAATAAACCATGTGAACAGGAAAGTAACAGTAGTAGGCTCAATACAATCTTCAAATCTTAAAGCAAACATGTTCAGAACTGTCAAAAGTGGTTGGAGGCGGGCTGGTGGCTGAAGCATAAAGAGGGTTACAATAAATACAATATTGAATGCAAACAAAAGACATATGTTGGTACTCAATGGATGAGTTCTTTCATGTGGGTAATTTTAATTGAACTTTGATTTAAGGACTGCATTCCCTTTTGCCCAACAATCCTGCGACAGTGAATGCAGCCATTGACATCTGTCTGACGTGTGACCTGGAAGTCACCAAGTCAACAAAACGGGTCAACGATCTTTGCCTCTCTCTCTTCCCTCCGCTATTGTCCTGGACGGACGGCCGCATGGTGTCCTCGGGTAAACCTACCGGAGCAGATCCCCGATGAAAAGATAAAGGGTTGGGCCACAACACAGAAGACTTCCTTCCTTCAGAACCAAAGTTGCTGCAACAAAGTTCTATGCCACTACACGATGTCCTGACAGTACCAACACCTCAGTGATGACTTCATCAGCTGCAGAGCCTGTCTCCAGGTGAGCTGTGGTTGTTAGTGTTACCTGTCTTTTCTCTGCCTCCAGTCTTTCCTGCAGGGCCAGCTGTTCGATCCTCTGCAGACACTCACTCCTCTCTGCTGATACTCTTTCCACTGTCATCTTATCAAGAGCTTGGATCTGATGGTAAAACCACAAGTGTTGGGAATTACAATGGTTAAAGGGGCACCAAATTGTGTAAGTACAATCAATTCACTATCACAATTCACTATCAGAATTATCAAAGTATCAAAAAGTATCTTGGGGCACCACTCTTAAGGAAGAGAAATGCTAGCCAAATCAATGGATTGAAGCTCATAAAATATTCTAAACTATCAATTTGGAACTCTGATTTATTAATCTGAGTTCCAAATTCCAAATTAAATCAACAACAATTATCAAAATGACCAAAAAGTTAATTCAAAATGGCCACATGTCGTTAAACAAAAGAAAACTAATTTAAACACATTCGGGCACATTGCCCGGTTGAGTTGCATTGTGGCTAATGTAAGGACCAGTTTTTGACAAAGAAAAATGCGTGGACTTCCAGTAATGACGTGCAGCTGGTAAGGCGCACGAGTTGGGCTCACTGCTAAAATATCCAAGAAAATCCTTCAGAAAGACCAGAATTATTATACAAGCGTCTGCAAAATATATAAAAGTTTTGCGGGACACAATGCTACCCAAACCAACCAAATCTGGACAGCATTCGAAGCCATCGGTGCAGACGGAGGAGGAAAACATGGCGCCAGCTAGCAAAAAGCTAACCGAGGCACAGAACGAACATAATGCGGCTACAAACGACGACATCTTCAGCGCAATTCAAAACAATCTACTGACATGCTAGGTGCTATAAATGGCATAAAGTCAGACTTATTGGCGCAATAGCAAAGAATAGGAGAAGCAGAAGAGAGAATCGCACAAACTGAAGAGGACGTCTCAGCCCTTCAACACAAAGAAAAAAAACTCGAAGAAACAAGTGAATTTCTACGGAACAAAGTACAAGACCTTGAGGACCGCGGAAGGCGTTCCAACCGGTGACTAGTTGGACTGCCCGAGAAAGTAGAAGAATTTAATATGTGCGCTTTCATTGAAGCCCTGCTCCCCAGGGTTCTGAACGACATGTTCAATTCCAATCCTGTCATCGAATGAGCCCATCGGGTAGGACAAGGTAAAGTTAACCCAAATCGCCCAGCGACTCCAAAAGCAATCGTGATGAAGTTCCTGAACTATCAGGATGACGAGAAGGCATTGAGGTCAGCTAGAAAATTTAAAGAATTGTGCTATGAAGGACAACGGATCAGCCTGTTCCCGGATCATTCAGCCGAGACGCGTCAGCGCCAACAGCAGTTTGATGGAGTGAAAGCCCAACTTAGAGGCATGGAAATCCGCTACGGTATACTCTACCCTGCGCACCTGATAGTCACTCACTCACACGCCACATCTTTAAATCAGTCTCGGAGGTGGAGGACTTCATTTGGTCACTGCTTAAGCACCGCAAGCAAGCGGGGGCTTATTAACAAGACTCAATTCCCAAGGCTTATTAAGCAAAGGTAAAGTTTTAGTTTTTTTCTCTGAGTTATTAAAATGATCGAATTTATGGGAAAAAAATTATCCTATTCTACCAGAGGCAGAACTGGGATAACTACCTCTGCAAAGTATCTTAACTGTTTAAATGTTCTTTAATACATTCCTCTCCCCTTCATTACATGATGTACATATGTTAGGTAAATAAGTTTATGAATAATGTGACTCAGGTCAAAGTAAAATTATGACTATGTTCTATGAAGGTGGAAATGTGATTTAATAAGGGTTGTGGTCCAATTTTTTTGGTTTTTGTTTGGTTAGCGAGCCTAAAAGCGAGAATAATGATTGAGGGCTTGCAAAATGTTGCTCCATTTTATATGGATCAACCGTGTTTCATAACCAAAGTTGGTTAAAGGGGTATTTTCATGCTTTCCGTTTGGGGGACCTGCTTGGGGGCTGTATGACCGCTCTTTAGGAATAGGCATTTTCCATCAAAAAAAAAAAAAAAAAAGTTCTAAAGTACATAACCAATCTGAATTTAGTGGAGTTATGGAGGCATCTTAACCTGAGGAAAAAAGAATGTCCCTGCTTCTCAAATACCTATAAAACTTATTCAAGAATAGATTATATTTTAATCTCTAATAGTCAAGTGTAAAAAGTAGGTAAATGACAGTATCTTATTATTTGACCATGCCCCTATAACATTTATAATTCAAATGGAAAATCTTGTATTTTAACCTCCTAGATTTAGATTTCAAGCAAGATGGCTTTTGGACACTGATTTTGTTGAATTTCTGGGTAATAAAATAGACTTATATTTTAAACCAGACGAGTGCTTCAGTCAAATGGGAGGCCTTCAAAGCAATTTATTAGAGGGGAGATATTAAGCTATACAAGATATAAATCCAAAACAATAAGACACAATTAGAAAACCTGGAAAAACAATGTCGTGTAGTTTTTCAGGGAGGAGCTGAGACAGACTCTGGGTGGTCAGGAAGTGCTCCCAGATGACTGGACCACTACAGCTAATGTGATCAGGGAGACAGGTAGGAGGGTACTCGGTGTGTCATCTGGAAAGAGGAAAGTGGACAAGGAGACTTGGTGGTGGAACCAGGAAGTTCAGGAGGGTATACAGAGAAAGAGGTTAGCAAA
>CM022481.1:4171984-4221150 GCA_011952105.1 Coreoperca whiteheadi
GAATAGGAGAAGCAGAAGAGAGAATCGCACAAACTGAAGAGGACGTCTCAGCCCTTCAACACAAAGAAAAAAAACTCGAAGAAACAAAGTGAATTTCTCGGAACAAACAAGAACTTGACGGAACGTACAAGACCTTGAGGACCGCGGAAGGCGTTGGACTGCCCGGAGAAAGTAGAAGAATTTAATATGTGAAGCTTTAATATGAAGCCCTGCTCCCCAGGGTTCTGAACGACATGTTCAATTCCAATCCTGTCATCGAATGAGCCCATCGGGTAGGACAAGGTAAAGTTAACCCAAATCGCCCAGCGACTCCAAAAGCCAAATCGTGATGAAGTTCCAAAAGCAATCGTGATGAAGTTCCTGAACTATTCAGGATGACGAGAAGGCATTGAGGTCAGCTAGAAAATTTAAAGAATTGTGCTATGAAGGACAACGGATCAGCCTGTTCCCGGATCATTCAGCCGAGACGCGTCAGCGCCAACAGCAGTTTGATGGAGTGAAAGCCCAACTTAGAGGCATGGAAATCCGCTACGGTACTCACTCACACGCCACATCTTTAAATCAGTCTCGGAGGTGGAGGACTTCATTTGGTCACTGCTTAAGCACCGCAAGCAAGCGGGGGCTTATTAACAAGACTCAATTCCCAAGGCTTATTAAGCAAAGGTAAAGTTTTAGTTTTTTTCTCTGAGTTATTAAAATGATCGAATTTATGGGAAAAAAATTATCCTATTCTACCAGAGGCAGAACTGGGAAAACTTATCCTATTCTACCAGAGGCAGAACTGGGATAACTACCTCTGCAAAGTATCTTAACTGTTTAAATGTTCTTTAATACATTCCTCTCCCCTTCATTACATGATGTACATATGTTTAGGTAAATAAGTTTATCAAATAAAATTATGACTATGTTCTATGAAGTAAAATTATGATTTAATAAGGGTTGTGGTCCAATTTTTTTAAGGTTTTTGTGGTTCCAGCGAGCCTAAAAGCGAGAATAATGATTGAGGGCTTGCAAAATGTTGCTCCATTTTATATGGATCAACCGTGTTTCATAACCAAAGTTGGTTATAGGGGTATTTTCATGCTTTCCGTTTTGGGGACCTGCATGGGGGATGTATGACCGCTCTTCAGGAATAGACATTATCCATCAACAGTAAAAAAAAAAAAGTTCTAAAGTACATAACCAATCTGAATTTAGTGGAGTTATGGAGGCATCTTAACCTGAGGAAAAAAGAATGTCCCTGCTTCTCAAATACCTATAAAACTTATTCAAGAATAGATTATATTTTAATCTCTAATAGTCAAGTGTAAAAAGTAGGTAAATGACAGTATCTTATTATTTGACCATGCCCCTATAACATTTATAATTCAAATGGAAAATCTTGTATTTTAACCTCCTAGATTTAGATTTCAAGCAAGATGGCTTTTGGACACTGATTTTGTTGAATTTCTGGGTAATAAAATAGACTTATATTTTAAACCAGACGAGTGCTTCAGTCAAATGGGAGGCCTTCAAAGCAATTTATTAGAGGGGAGATATTAAGCTATACAAGATATAAATCCAAAACAATAAGACACAATTAGAAAACCTGGAAAAACAATGTCGTGTAGTTTTTCAGGGAGGAGCTGAGACAGACTCTGGGTGGTCAGGAAGTGCTCCCAGATGACTGGACCACTACAGCTAATGTGATCAGGGAGACAGGTAGGAGGGTACTCGGTGTGTCATCTGGAAAGAGGAAAGTGGACAAGGAGACTTGGTGGTGGAACCAGGAAGTTCAGGAGGGTATACAGAGAAAGAGGTTAGCAAAGAAGAAGTGGGACACTGAGAGGACTGAAGAGAGTAGACAGAAGTACAGGGAGATGCAGCGTAAGGTGAAGGGAGAGGTGGCAAAGGCCAAACAAAGAGCATATGAGGACTTGTATGCTAGGTTGGACACTAAAGAGGGAGAGGTGGATTTGTACAGGTTGGCCAGACAAAGAGATAGAGATGGGAAGGATGTGCAGCAGGTTAGGGTGATTAAAGATAAGGATGGAAATGTATTGACAGGTGCCAGGAGTGTGATGGGAAGATGGAAGGAGTACTTTGAAGAGTTGATGAATGAGGAAAATGAAAGGGAACGAAGATTAGAAGAGGTGACTGGTGTGGAGCAGGAAGTAGCAAAGATTAGCAAGAGTGAAGTGAGGAGGACGTTGAAGAGGATTAAGAGTGGAAAGGCAGTTGGTCCTGATGACATACCTGTGGAGGTATGGAAGTGTCTAGGAGAGGTGGCAGTAGAGTTTCTGACTAGTTTGTTTAACAAGATCTTGGAGAGTGAGAGGATGCCCGAGGAATGGAGGAAAAGTGTACTGGTGCCAATTTTTTAGGAAAAAGGGAGATGTGCAGAGCTGTGGCAACTACAGACGAATAAAGCTGATGAGTCATACAATGAAGTTGTGGGAAAGAGTAGTGGAAGCAGAGGCAGGGCAGAGGTGAGCATTTGTGAACAGCAATATGGTTTCATGCCTAGAAAGAGTACAACAGATGAAGTATTTGCTTTGAGGATGCTGATGGACAAGTACAGAGAAGGTCATAGGGAGTTGCATTGTGTCTTCGTAGATTTAGAGAAAGCGTATGACAGGGTGCCGAGAGAGGAGCTGTGGTATTGCATGAGAAAGTCTGGAGTGGCAGAGAAGTATGTTAGAATGGTGCTGGACATGTATGAGAGCTGTAAGACTGTGGTGAGGTGTGCTGTAGGTGCGACAGAGGAGTTCAAGGTGGAGGTGGGTCTGCATCAAGGATGGGCTCTGAGCCCCTTCTTGTTTGCTCTGGTGATGGACAAGCTGACAGATGAGGTTAGACAGGAATCTCCATGGACTATGATGTTTGCGGATGACATTGTGATTTGTAGTGAGAGCAGGGAGCAGGTGGAGGAGAATCTAGAGAGATGGAGGTCTGCTCTGGAAAACAGAGGAATGAAGCTTAGACAGAATACATGTGTGTCAAAGAGAGGGACCCAGGTGGAACGGTGAGGCTACAGGGAGCAGAGGTGAAGAAGGTGCAGTACTTAGGGTCTACAGTTCAGAGCAATGGAGACTGTGGAAAAGAGGTGAAGAGGCGAGTGCAAGCAGGTTGGAACGGTTGGAGAAAAGTGTCAGGTGTGATAAGAGTATCAGCAAGAATGAAAGGAAAGGTGTTCAAGATGGTGGTGAGACCAGCGATGTTGTACAGCTTAGAGACAGTGGCACTGAAGAAAAGACAAGAGGCAGAGCTGGAGGTAGCAGAGCTTAATTAAGATGTTGAGGTTCTCTTTGGGAGTGACGAGGATGGACAGGATCAGGAATGAGTACATCAGAGGGACAGCTCATGTTAGATGTTTCGGAGATAAAGCCAGAGAGGCCAGATTGAGGTGGTTTGGACATGTTCAGAGGAGAGACTGTGAATATATTGGTAGAAGGATGCTGAGGTTGGAGCTGCCAGGCAGGAGGTCAAGAGGAAGACCAAAGAGGAGATTTATGGATGTAGTTAGAGAGGACATGAAGTTAATTGGTGTGAGTGAAGAGGACAGGATTAGATGGAGGCACATGATTCGCTGTGGCGACCCCTGAAAGGGAACAGCTGAAAGGAAAAGAAGAAGAGCTACACCTCTTTAGCAACAACGACCCTATAAAGCAAAAGGAACTTCTGCTACTGAAAGCCCAATATAATGAATTAACTAGCAGTAAAATAGCCAAGAACTTAATGTGGCTAAAACAATCCTATTACGATCAGAGAGAAAAACCTGGAAAATTGCTTGCATGGAGAATTTAAAAAATACAGATATGCGCCATTAACCTTACAAAATGAGTCGAAGATTGTAGATCCATTGGAAATAAATAATATTTTTAAATTGTATTACGGAAATCTGTACAAATCTGAAAACACCAACGATCTAGAAGGACCAGACCGCTTTCTTGATGAACTCCACTTTCCTAAATTATCTGAGGGGTGGAAAAGTAATTTAGATAGTAATCTACGTATAGAGGAGCTCTTAGAAGCACTACAGGGCATGAATAGTGGAAAAGCCCCTGGACCTGATGGCCTCCCGATAGAAATGTATTAAACATTTGTAGGGAACTTCTACCACACTTACTTGAAATGTTCAATGAATCATTTGAAAAGGGAATACTGCCTCCCTCATTGAGGTCAGCGCTAATTACTCTTAAATTAAAGCCAGGCAAACCTGGCAATGAAAAATCTTCTTTTAGGCCCATATCTTTAATTTCCTGTGATACTAAAATTCTTTGTAAGGTCCTTGCTAAGAGAATTGAAACGAACATATCGAACCTTATTAAGAATGATCAAAATGGGTTCGTGCTTGGAAGACAAGCCTTCCATTAAATATATTATATAAAATACAAAATGCCAAGGACCATGCAATCCTATCGCCGACCGTGGAAAAAGCCTTTGACAGGATTGAATGGGTACACCTTTTTGAGGTCCTTAAGAGATTTGGGCCGGGGGATGGGTATATTAAATGGATTAGGTTACTTTATAATGGTCCACAGGCAGAAATAATTACAAATAGCCAAATTTCAAAACCTTTTAATTTAAGTAGAGGTACTCATCAGGGGTGTCGTAGAACCCCTTGCAATGACAATTCGTAGTAGTCCTGAAATAAAAGGCATAACAATAGGTGAGAGGGAACACCGCTTATCTTTGTTTGCGGATGACATTGTGGTATTTCTTACAAATCTAGACCCCTCAATTCAAGCAAATATTAACAGTATTTGGAGAATTTTCAGGCTGCAAAGTTAAATATTTAACAAACGTCCTTGGCTACGCCTGTCATTACTCAATCTACCATACAAACGGGGAGGGCTTAAAGTACCAAATATAAAACTCTACTATTGGGCAGCTCATCTTTGGTCTGCTATGTACTACTTCATAGATACAGACCCCCCAGCATAGATAGATAGTTATAGTAAAACATGGAATAATGATTCCATTACAGATGTATCTTTACTCTTCTTCAATCAAGATGCTCAGAAAAGCTACGCATAACCCTTTCCTTAGGAATACCATCTCTGTATGGTACGATGCTCATAATTTCTTAGATATAGTAATTACATTATCAGGTTTGTCACCAATCAGGGGTAATACAAATTTCGTGCCTGGGAGGAGTGACAAGGGATTTAAAAATTGGACGTATAAGGGAGTAAGCCAAGTAAATGATTTATATAGGGGAGGTACAATGTTGTCATTTCAACAACTGAGGAGAAAGCACGATATCCCCCAGAAACATTTTTTTAAGTATTTACAAATAAGAAGTTTGATATATTCTAAAATTAAAGCCTATTCAGAACCCCTTTTGTCAACTATAGAAAATCACACTTTAAAACATTTAAGGGAGAAGAGCAATCTGCCATCCTTCTACAATATACTTATAGAGGGATCAAAAGAGAACTCATTATCATATTTAACAGCATGGAAGAATGATCTTCAAGAAAACATTTCTAAAGAAGAATGGATGGAAGCTTGTTTGTTTGCCCAAAAACACAGTGTCAATACGAGGGTTAAATTGCTGCAATATAAATGGCTTATGTGGACCTACATTACCCCAGTCAAACTGCATAAATTTAATCCAAATATTCCCGACAGTTGTTTAAAATGCAAACAAGAAATTGGCACCTTTTATCATTGTATATGGGAGTGTAAAGATTTGGAAGGAGATTGTTCTTTTGATTGAAACTGACTGAAGAAAATGTGTCTCTTGCGCCCAAACTTTGTCTAGTTCATATATACCCGGTGAATTTGGATGAAGGCAAGAAAGCACAAACTGATTGATTTCCGCCTGCTCCAGGCAAAGCGCGCCATTGCTTTAAAATGGAAGGAGATCCAAGGAGCCTCACCTAACCAATGGTTCAAAGAAATGACCAGCAACCTAACCATGGAAAAACTGACTTACGCAGTTAAAGGGAAACTTTAAAGACTTTTACATGATTATGGACTCCTTTTTGCACTATCTTGCAAGTAGATCACAAAACATGGGATGGTTAAACCACATCCACCTCCTCTGTTGTGAACATGCTCAGTGTGTCACGCAGATCCTGTATTCCAGCAAAATAACTAAGTACTCATGTTTAAGTAGCAAAGTTAAATTATACAATGAAAGACTGTGAACCGGGAGGTATCAAAATGTATGTCTCACCTGCTAGATTTTATGTTCTAGCTCCCTTTCAAGGGAACTTCAATGCTGCGTCAGCCGACGCTATGGGGGAATGCCCTCAGCGTGACCACCTCTGAATCTCTGTATCAGCTAGACCAATCTTGAATGGGTTAATGTCAACACGTGTTGTCAGTCTTCTGATCTTCAGCAAGCGCTCTGGTTCTCTGAGAAATGGCGAGTGTGAAGCAGTTCAGTCAGTGCGTTTATCCCTGCCCACGCTATACCCCGACGTTGCCTACTAAGCCATGCTACACTACCGCCTCTTTAGTTAGCAAAGCTTACATGGCAGCAGGTCAGGCATGTCTGCATACCATGGCGGTCTTGTAAGCATACCAGGCAGATCTGCTTGATGACCTCGACGATGGGGGGGCCCTCGCATCTGAGAACGTGAAGGAGCTTCGCTGTGCAACAGATTTATTGCCGTATCTTTAGTGGCCATGGGCTCTGCTGGTGGCGAGAGAGTGTCACTCATGGCTGACTCTGTCGGGCATTAGGGATAGGGATAAGTCCTTCCTTATGGATGCCCCGCTTTTGCCCCGATTGTCTCTTTGGGGAAGCGTTTGGCTCGGTGGTCGAGCGCTTCAGAGAGGCGTGACAACAGGCTGCAGCCTTCCAGCAGTTTATCCCTCGTCGCCAGAGGTCTCGGGCCGGAGCTAAGGGTGGACCACCTCAGCCTTCGACTTCTCGCAGCTCCTACATGCTGGCTTAGAAAGCGAGTGTGGCCCGGCATGCCCCTCCCCAACGGTCGAGGGGCTCGCCGATGTAGCGTTTTGGGTAACCGAGGCCGCTGCTCCAGGTCCGCCAGGTGCCGGCCTCGAGAGGCTGGTCCCCCTGAGTGACTTTCTGCCCGCTTGGGAAGCTTTACACGGCATGTCACACTGGGTTTTGTGCACCGTCCGACAAGGTTTCAAGCTTCAGTTCCGGTTCAGACTCCCAAGATTCCGAAGGATCCTGGAAACCAGGGTCGACTGAGAACAAGTGATGGAGCATGAAATACATTCTCTCTTGAACAAAGGGGCCATAGAACAAATCCCAACCTGGGACATACCGGGTTCTACAGCCGGTTTACGCCCCATTTTACATCTTCGTCACCTAAACGGTTCTCTGAGGAGACTTCGGTTCAAGATGCTGATGATGCTGATGATTGTGGGTCAAATTCAGTCCGAGGACTGATTTGTCAAGATCAATCTAAGGGGTGCCTACTGGTATGGACTCTACCCTGGCTCCTCTCAGACTCCAGGGGGTCCGCAACTCAACTATATAGATGATTGGTTGATTTTATCCCAGTCTCGTCTCACTGCGGTACAGCATTGAGATTTTGTACTTGCGCACTTGTGGTGCTTGGGGTTGAGGCTCAATATGAGCAAGAGCGCGCTCACTCCAGCACAGAGGATTACGTTCCTAGGAGTAGTGTGGGACTCCCGCATGCGTCGAGTCAAGGCTGACACCTCACTGCACTACAGTTTCAGAGACTGTTAGGCCTCATGGCGGCAGCATCCACCGTGATTCTGCTTGGATTGCTGCACATGAGGCACCTGCAGTGGTGGCTCAGGGACACAGGATTTTCCCCGAGGGGCAATCCTTTCTGCCTGATCAAGGTTACACGTGGCTACATGCGTGCCTTAGACAGGTGGAGAAGACGAGTGTTCCTGACCCAGGGCCCAGTGCTGGGAACGTATCACCGTTGCACGCTCTCGATGGACGCCTCCAGCACAGGATGAGGAAGGCCGCTCAGTCTGTGGTCGATGCCGCACCGATGGCACATAAATTGCCTGGAAATGCGAGCAGTCTGGTTAGCCTTACAACATTTTCTTCCAGACCTCATGGGCCACCACGTGCTTGTCCACTCCGACAACACAGCGGTGGTCTCCTATATAAATTGACAAGGCAGTCTGAGGTCACACCCTCTGTGCAGATTGGCGCACCAGATCCTCTTGTGGTCCCAGGGGAAGTTGCTCTCCCTCAGAGCACTGTTCATAGCTGGGTACCTCAGTGTGGGTAGGGACATCCTGTCGAGGCAGGGGCTGAGGCCCGGGGAGTGGAGACTGCACCCCAAGATGGTGCAGATGATATGGAGGAGATTTGGCAGAGCACAAGTGGACCAGTTCGCGGGGAATGCTCACTGCCCCCTCTGGTTCTTCCTTGTGTATCCAGCACCCTTGGGCCTGGATGCCATGGTGCAGCCGTGGCCGAGGCTATGGTTGTAAGATTTTCCCCCAATTGCTCTGCTCCCGGGGGTTCTAGAGAAGATTCGCCGAACAGGGGCCCAGCTGCCCACCCTAGACTAGTGCAGATTTCTGGCCGGCGTAACGGTCAATCTTTGGGTTGGCAGGGATCACAAGCATTTCTGTTTTGTCGAGATTCAGCTGCAGGTGATGGTCCTTTGTCCAAAGCGAGATGTCACTCAGGCATGCCGAGATGCGAGCAACAGTTGAATCGTCAGGTTGAAATGACAAGTGGAGCTGCGTATTATCCGCATAGCAGTGATAGAAAAAGCCATGCTTCTGAATGACCGAGCCGAGGGATGTCTTGTAGATGGTCCAAGCACCTGCGGCACCCCTGTATTGAGATGTTGGGACTCACTGACCTCATCTCTCCTGGATACCCCGGACACCCTCCCAAGAGGTATGATTTGAACCATTGCAATGCGATTCCAGAGACACCCATAGCACCGAGAGAGGACAGGAGGATGTGGTGATTAACTGTGTCAAAGGCCGCAGACAGATCCAGTAAGATAAGTACAGATGACTTGGATGTCGCCAGTCTAAGGACTTCGAAACTGAGAGCAGCGCGGTCTCTGTGGAATGGCCGCTCTTGAAACCAGACTGGTTGCGGTCCAGGAGATTGTTCTGTGTGAGAAAGGAAGAGAGCTGGTTGAACACAACTCGCTCCAGAGCTTTGGCAATGAAGGAGGGAAACCGGTCTGTAGTTTTCTAATATTGTTGGATTGAGAGTGGCTTTCTTCAGTAGCGGTGTGATGCGGGCTTCTTTGAAAGCAGTGGGGAAGGACCCAGTGCTGAGAGATGAGTTGATGATGTGTGTCAGAGCAGGGACAACAGACATGGCCTGAAGGAGATGGGTGGGGATGGGATCCAGCGGGCAGGTGGTAGGGTAGTTAGAATGAATGACCTTGGAAACGTCAGCTTCAGATAGACGAGAGAAAGAGGGGAGCAGACACGTAGCTGGGATGCATCCGAGGTCGACAGGTGGCGCCGCAGAGAATTGCCTGCTAATGGCGGTTGTTTTCTTTACAAAGAAAGATGCAAAGTCATCAGCTGTTAAATCCGATGAAGGTGGGGGAGCAGGCGGAGAAAGGAGAGCAGAGAAGGTTTTAAGAGAGTGCGCGAGTCAGGTGAGTTGTTGATCTTTGAGCGGTATTAGACCGTTTTTGCAGAGGTCACATCAGCTGAGAAATTAGAGAGGAGAGACTGGTAGAGATACAAAATATCAATACATTCATATGCAAATAATTATTAAGCTAAAAAAAGATTTTGGTTCATGTTCATGTGTATTCAATGTCTCAGCTGGCGCCATGCTCGCGCTTAACATCAGATAGCCAGGGGGCAGACGATGATGTGTGGTCTAGATGTGAGAGGGCAGAAGTTGCCCAAGCAGGATGTGAGAGTGGAACACAGAGTGTCAGTGGCGCTGTCGGTGTTCAAGCTCCTCAGAGCGAGGGAGCGCTGAGGAGACAGCAGAGGAAAAGTGACCAGCGGTAGAACACTTGCAGCGTCTGGAGAAATTAGGTCGAGGTTGAGAGTGACGAAGAAATGATCTGATGTGTGCAGTGGGGTGACCTGAGCATGATGAGTGGAGGATAAGATATAGTTGATTATCAGACTTGTGGGTTGCTGATGTGGAAACCTGCTTCAGGTCAAATGATGCAGCCAGGTTGTTGAAGTCTGCAGCCTGTGGCTTTCCAAGGTGGATGTTGAAGTCCCCTAGTACCACCAGAGGAGTACCATCTTCTTGATGAATAATGGGCTTCATGATGGTTGATGACAGTTTAATTAACACCATCACCACTAATGTGTTTTATTGAACTATACATTACAATCGGCTAAAATGAATGTGCTGGTTACTTTTTTTGAACAAGAGCGCTCCCGAATCCGTGTTTCTCACACTGTTCAAGTGAATCGAGGCACAGTGCAATTGAACTCAGAGCACTTCCTCCAGGTATTCTCGGGTTCGGTACCCTGGTGCGCTCCCAGGTCCACATGACAGCTTTCACATGACCAATTTTTCATGCGAACTGTGCCCCGTTCTGTACTACACTCCTAGAGTAAAAACTGCCTTTATTTCTATTCTTAAAATTAGAGAAATGATAAAATTATAAAAATGTGCGATTACGTTGCGAGTAATCACAAGTTAAGTCATGACAATCATGCGATTAATCTCGATTAAATATTTGAATCAATTCACAGCCCTAATTCATATCATTTCCACTTTCCCTAAACATTTGTGCTAATAAATCATTTCTACAAATTATAAAACATTCTAATCATAACTTCGATTATTCAATCATTAATTTACAAACAAAATATCAAAACATTCATATGCAAATAATTATTAAGCTAAAAAAAGATTTTGGTTCATGTTCAGTGTCTCAGCAGTGAAGCCCATTTACACACTGTGGTTCAACTGATCTGTACACAGTATAATTACAGAATAATGCAGATTTTTCCATGATTTATTATTTATTTACCGATCTACTGTAAAACTTGTACTAAAATTACTAAAACTAAAATTTGTATATAATGTTTGTTTTTTGTTCTGTTTTTGTGAGTAGCAAAACTAATTTGTAAAATGATAAATAAATCAACCCAGAATCTTGTTTTAAATCAATATTTTTAAAAAACATTTGTTAGGATTCAGGTAGGGAAGGTTATTTATGACCCTAACCCTTAATAAAATTCTTTATTAATATAAGTTATCAATATAGATTAATAATTACGGACCAATAACCAAGCATGAAAACAGTCTCAAAGGTGGCTGTCTACCTAAAAATGTTGATGATTAAATATTACCAATTTCAAATAATAAACACAGGCAACTGCTCCTTAAAATATACAATCATGTTTATTTAACTTCACTTAACAATCACTATAGTCTAAACTAAACAAGCTAAGGTAAGGAGACATGCCTACTCGGGTAGTCATACAGGAGGTCAAAATGATGGCAGCCCGATCAATTTAACAAAGGGACAGGACCCAAAATGGGTGGAGACCAAGCCCGGTCTGCTCCCAGAATAACCTACAGCTTAGCTGGCTATGCTACCACGTTATCAGGGCCGTTGGACACGTGTAAATGTACATGTGTTGGGACTCGGCGGAAGAGTTCATTCGCTGTGGGTAATTTTAAGTGAGCTTTGTTAAAATGGACTGCATTCCCTTTTCTCTCAAATTCCTGAGACTGTGACATACCATCGCCGGACGTGTGATCCCGGACGTCCCCAAATCGATATAGCCGGGGTTATGGCCCCTGCTCTTCACTTGCTCTTGCCCTCTATTCTCTCTCAGCGTGCGAAGGGGCATGCAGCAAATCTCTCTCTTCTCTGCCCACGCGGACCTGCCACAGCTCCTGTCGGCCTCTCAGCGCCAGCTGAGCAGAAGCAACGTTTTCTCCTGCTGGCCTCGAGCCAGCTAGCAGAAGGCCGCAGCGAAGTAGCCTGCCTCCCTGCAGAATGTCTCGGTTACGTATATAACCTTAGTTCCCTGAATAGGGAACGAGACGCTACGTCACCACTGTGGGAACGCCTCTGCGTGGTTGCGTTGTGAAGCCCCTATGCCATCAGTCCAATAGAGAGACGGAACGTCACCGACCAGAAACTATAAAGCATACTGGCAAACACTCGCTGTTAACTTCTGAAGAAGGCTGAAACAAGGCGCTTGCGGGCATGCGGGGAGTATGGCAGGGTGACGCAGCGTCTCGTTCCCTGTTCAGGGAACTCAAGTTCCATACGTAACCAAGATGTTCCCTTTCAAGGGAACTCGTGCTGCGTCAACGCTATGGGAATGAGAATACCCACATCCCCATAGGAACCGGATGCCCGCATGTGACATGCCTTTAAGAGGCGAGCACCCGAGCCCCTGGAGTAGCATTTACGTCCAGTTTGTAGAACCTGACAAAGGTGTGTGGTGATGACCAGCCCGCCGCATCACAAACGTCCTGCAGGGAGGCCCCTGCCAAAAGTGTCTGAGAGGCAGCCATACTTCTGATAGAGTGGGACAGGAAGGCCAAATGAGAAGGCTGGCTGGCCGCCACATAAGCGAGTGAGATGGCCTCGACCACCCACTTGGGTGGTCCATAGCATACAAACCACTGTTCAGCTTTCCTCCACGGGGCAGCCCTGTGGACATAGACATCAAGTGCACGAACAAGGCAAAGCAGATTTAGTTTTTCCTGGTCTGACGTCAGAAACGAAGGACAGAAGGCCTGGAGTACTCTAGGTCTCACAGGATTAGTTAGAACCTCGGGAACATACCCTGGCCTCAGAGAGAAAAAGGTCTTGGCCATGCCCGGGGTGAATTCCCAGCACGAGGGTGCCACAGAGAAGGATTGCAAATCCCATATCTTCTTCAAAGAAGAGATAGCCCGAAGAAAAATAGTGTCAAGAGAAATCTTCAACTGGGATTCAACTTAATATGGTTCACACACGGGCACCATTAATGTTGGGGTTACACATGGCAGCACCATTAATTAGATTTAGCTATCAGGATTATCAAAGATAATCATAAATAATGCTTTAAAAAAATAAAGACCTCAGGGCACCACCCTTAAATAAGGGAAATGACAGCCAATTAATTTATTCAGTCTAATAAAATACACTAAACCATCAATTTGGAACTCAGATTAATAATCATTATGTATAACTAAAACCCAAAATTACCATTAATAGCTAGTAGGTGAAGGACTTAGAATTCAAAAATAGAACAAACCACAGTAGTTATAGCACAGTTGCGGGCCCAGCGGTGGGGCCAACTGGAACTTCTAACATAAATGAACAAGACGGCGTGACGACTGTCACTTCCCAAAATAAGCAAAGCACAATTCACAACAATTAGGACAATCCTTGAGGTAACACGGGTTATTGTGGAGAAAGCTGTAAGGCATCTCCTGGAGCTAACGAAGTCGCAGTGGAAAACGAGGAGAGTGTATCGCAGGACTTTATAACCTTGGTGTCGCCATAGTCGTGTGCCAAGATTTCATGCGCCATCTTGCGCAGCTCATCCAATAACAGTCTGTTGATTGGGTTCAGCTGGAATCTTGCTTTGGTTTCCAGTTTGATTTCAGCTCCATTTCACACCTTGGTGTTAAATAACGGCTGCCTGGCAACTCTTTGTCTCTCAGTCAGGCCTGGAGTTGAGGCTGCTCCTTGCCAACAGGCCACAGTCTTTTGTTTCCCCAATATGGTATGCTAGGCTAAGCTAGACAAAACCCAAAACTGTTATTTGAAGGGGGAAGCATAAAGACACACTTAAAAAACACAGCGCTGCGCTGGGAGAGGCAACAGTTTACCCTTATTATTATTATTTAGACAGCTTTAACAGCTGTGCAGCATCTTTTGATGGTTTGGAGTTTCTATTTGTACTGACTGACAGCTGATCCAGCTGTGCCGCAGTCATCAGAAACGAATGTGGCTTCAGGTGAAGGTGCAGAGGAAAGAATGTCTCATTTCTCTAAAGACTGGTAATCTGGTTTCCTCTCTTGTCGCATGTTTTCCTGCATCTCTCCTTGCTTCTTCAGTGGGAGCAACTAAGATGCAGGGACAGGATGCAAGTGAGGGAATGTGGATGCAATTAAGGGAATTGGGACGTACCCATTGATTTGACCCCTGAACTCTCTGCATAACACCTCAGCTACGAAATAATTCTAAGTCCATGTGTCCATTTTTCCCACAACCCTTGCTCTGCTTAAATGTCAGCAGTTTAAACCAAAAGAAAAATATTAAGTAAGTAAACTTTCCTCCTGTGTTAGCATGTGTATGTTACCTGGTGTTTGCTCTTGCTGATCAGCTGACCCATCTTGCTGTTCATTAGGTCTCGGACAGTGTGGATCTCAGTCTTCATCTTCTCCTTGGTGGCCTCCAGCTGGTTCTCCAGTTTACTGATGAGAGGTTCACAGCGGCAGCCATTCAGAGGAGCCTGCAACACACCGCAAATATCAAGGTGAACCTGAACCATCCCTTAGTTATGCTGCTAGACTGCTGGGGGACTTCACATGATGCACCTCTCTCCTCTCCCTCTCCTTCCGTATGCATTCACATCCCATTAATGCATGTTACTAACTTGACTTCTTCTCTCTCGTGTAGTTTTGTGCTTTCTCATCCCTCTCTTCTTTCATTCAAGAATTTCTCCTTCTCTTCTAACTCACATCCTACCTGTGGCACATAACCACTCATAATATTGAACATCACCCCTTCAATTTCCAGCTTCAGACTCATCAACCTGTCTGATACTCTTTTAACCTCTAGAACATTCCTCACAAACTCCTCTTTCAGGATAACTCCTACTCTGTTTCTCTTCCTATCTGACCCATGGTAGAACAACTTGAATCCTGCTCCTAAGCTTCTAGCCTTGCTACCTTTCCACCTGGTCTCCTGGACACACAGTATGTCCACCTTCCTTCTCTGCATCATGTCAATCAACTCTCTAGCCTTCCCTGTCATAGTCCCAACATTCAAAGTCCCTACTGTCAGTCCTACATTCTTAACTTTCCTCTTCTCTCTCTGCCTACGAACACAACCTTCGTCCTCTCCTTCTTCGTCTTCGACCAACAGTAGTCCAATTTCCACCGGTACCCTGTAGGTCAACAGCACCGGTGGCAGTCATTGTTAACCCGGGCCCCGACTGATCCGGTATGGAAGTCATTGTCACGATTCGCATTTTTTATTTGGCATGTGTTTTGCGTCAGATGCCCTTCCTGACACAACCCTCCAGACTTGGGACTGGCCAAGAAGACACTGGCTTGTGCCCCCTTGCAGTTGCGGTTTTAAGACTTTGCTGATCAAATTTGAGGTGGATCTGCTTAATCTCCTCAGTGTAGTTTGCAAGACTATAGGGACTGTAACTTCCTGTTGTCAGTAGGTGATGCTATGAATATGATTGAATATTGGCATGTAGACCAGAACTCTTTTCAATTGTGTAAAGTTTAGGGCAGATTTGACAACTTAGAGTGAAGTTACACCAATTTTGTGTTTCATGGCGAAACATCGAAATTTGCCGTTCAACCAAAACCCAAGCTTTGAGCAACTTTTAACCGTGAAGTCCTTTTATATATGTTTTCCAAGTTTGAAGTGGATCAGATCAACAGTCTAGGACAAGTATGTGAAAGTATGACCATTATAAATCACAAAAAATATGAAAATGAATTAGATATTGCTGACTTCCTTTTTGGTTTAGGTCATAGTACTGAGAGATTTTTTGTTTGTCTTGGCATCTTACATCTGCCTCCCAAACTTGTAAACAAACCACAAGGAGGGGCTTAATTTTTTAAGGGTGACTTCCTGTTGGTTGGGCTATGACTATGATTCAGTTTGGGGATGTAGATGTGTTCTTATCTAGCAAGTAAAATTTAGGGGAAGCTTGAAGTTCAAATGCTCCCATGCCAAGGTCATTTGCCGAAAACTCACAATCCTTACAATTAAGCATCACCAAAGTCCATTTCTGACGATATTTGAATTGGGGGTACGGCTTGGGTCCTGCTCAGTGGGCATCACCTGGAGCTGCTCAGCTGTCCTTCTGGATCTGTCCTCTTCCCTTATATGTTACATTCTACACTTTTGATCATAAGGGTGATGTTCAATGTTGTGAGTGGTTATGCTCCACAGGTAGGATCTGAGTTAGAAGAGAAGGAGAAATTCAGAGATGGGATAGTGGTGATTGGTGTAGATTTCAATGGGTATGTCGGTGAAGGGAACAGAGGTGATGTGATGGGCAGGTTTGGTCTTCAGGACAGGAACGCAGACACTTTCTTCCAGAAGAGGCAGGAACATAGGGTGACATATAAGAGCGGGGGTAGAAGCACTCATGTGGACTACATCTTGTGTAGACGTTGTAATCTGAAAGAGACCAGTGACTGTAAAGTAGTGGTAGGGGAGAGTGTAGCCAGACAACACAGGATGGTAGTATGTAAAATGACTCTGGTGGTGAGGAAGATGAAGAGGACAAAGGCAGAGCAGAGGACGAAGTGGTGGAAGTTGAAAAAGGAAGAATGTCGTGTAGTTTTCAGGGAGGAGCTGAGACAGACTCTGGGTGGTCAGGAAGTGCTCCCAGGTGACTGGACCACTACAGCTAATGTGATCAGGGAGACTGGTAGTAGGGTACTCGGTGTGTCGTCTGGAAAGAGGAAAGTGGACAAAGAGACTTGGTGGTGGAACGAGGAAGTTCAGGAGTGTATATAGAGAAAGAGGTTAGCAAAGAAGAAGTGGGACACTGAGAGGACTGAAGAGAGTAGACAGGAGTACAGGGAGATGTACAGGCAGTTGGTCCTGATGACATACCTGTGGAGGTATGGAAGTGTCTAGGAGAGGTGCCAGTAGAGTTTCTGACTAGTTTGTTTAACAAGGTCTTGGAGGGTGAGAGGATGCCTGAGGAATGGAGGAGAAGTGTACTGGTGCCAATTTTCAAGAACAAGGGAGATGTGCAGAGCTGTGGCAACTACAGAGGAATAAAGTGGATGAGTCATACAATGAAGTTGTGGGAAAGAGTAGTGGAAGCTAGGCTAAGGGCAGAGGTAAGCATTTGTGAGCAGCAATATGGTTTCATGCCTAGAAAGAGTACAACAGATGCAGTATTTGCTTTGAGGATGCTGATGGAGAAGTACAGAGAAGGTCATAGGGAGTTGCATTGTGTCTTCGTAGATTTAGAGAAAGCGTATGACAGGGTGCCGAGAGAGGAGCTGTGGTATAGTATGAGGAAGTCTGGAGTGGCAGAGAAGTATGTTAGAGTGGTGCAGGACATGTATGAGAGCTGCAAGACCGTGTGTTCTGTAGGTGTGACAGAGGAGTTCAAGGTGGAGGTGGGTCTGCATCAAGGATGGGCTCTGAGCCCCTTCTTGTTTGCTCTGGTGATGGACAGGCTGACAGATGAGGTTAGACAGGAATCTCCATGGACTATGATGTTTGCGGATGACATGGTGATTTGTAGTGAGAGCGGGGAGCAGGTGGAGGAGAATCTAGAGAGATGGAGGTCTGCTCTGGAAAACAGAGGAATGAAGCCTAGACAGAATACATGTGTGTCAAAGAGAGGGACCCAGGTGGAACGGTGAGGCTACAGGGAGCAGAGGTGAAGAAGGTGCAGGACTTTAAGTATTTAGGGTCTACAGTTCAGAGCAATGGAGACTTTGGAAAAGAGGTGAAGAGGCGAGTGCAAGCAGGTTGGAACGGGTGGTGAAAAGTGTCAGGTGTGTTGTGTGATACAAGACTATCAGCAAGAATGAAAGGAAAGGTGTTCAAGACGGTGGTGATACCAGCGATGTTGTACAGCTTAGAGACAGTGGCACTGAAGAAAAGACAAGAGGCAGAGCTGGAGGTGGCAGAGCTTAAGATGTTGAGGTTCTCTTTGGGAGTGACGAGGATGGACAGGATCAGGAATGAGTACATCAGAGGAACAGCTCATGTTAGATGTTTCGGAGATAAAGCCAGAGAGGCCAGATTGAGGTGGTTTGGACATGTTCAGAGGAGAGACTGTGAATATATTGGTAGAAGGATGCTGAGGTTGGAGCTGCCAGGCAGGAGGTCTAGAGGAAGACCAAAGAGGAGATTTATGGATGTAGTGAGAGAGGACATGAAGTTAATTGGTTTGAGTGAAGAGGATGCAGAGGACAGGGTTAGATGGAGGCACATGATTCGCTGTGGCGACCCCTGAAAGGGAACAGCCGAAAGGAAAAGATGAAGAAAGTCTTAAAACCTTGATGATGCGTCATTGTGAAGATTGTGAGTTTTGATCAAACACAGTTGATCGACAGCGATGCATTATTCGCCATGAAACAGGAAGTTATTGTATTTTTTTAAAGAATTTTGATACTCCAAAAAATTTGCAAGTTATAAAAGAACAACATCCTACATGAATAATAATGTTTATTCTGACTGAACAGGGGAGTGTTTGTGCACATACCTGCATGATCTTGCCATTCTTGCCGCGATAGAGCGTGTAGAGCTGATAGGCTTTGAAGCTGTGTGGAGGGATGGATGCATGAAGGGAAGCTCCTTGCAATTTGCCTTTCCTCTTGTTAAAGAGTTCGCTGTGCCTGGTCTCTCTGCGGCGGAGGGGGTCAGACAAAGATGGCTGAAACATCAACAGCATCTGAGGTTAATAGGCCTAATTATTCCATCTCGTACATATCTAACAGTAACTGAGGAATGGGAGAGCGCTATTCATTGTCTTCCCCTGTCCAGAATTTCGACTACAAACCATTAGCTTCTCTGTTTTTAAATGACCATCAGTATGGATTAGTGTGTTTTTTTTATTTGAAGTGACTTCAGGGACCTACTTTTTCTTTCTGTTTCCTGTTCTTTCCCCTCCTGGTGTTTGACTCGGTCACCGCAGCATGTTTGCAGGCAGCTCGGTCACTGCTCTGAGTGTCATCTGCAGCAGATGCACTGTCCTGCAGGAAACAGGACGAGGGAAATGTTTGGCAGAGCAGTTTCCTGGAAATGTTTAAGCACTCAGACATTGAAAAAATAAAAAAGAGCAAGATCTAAAGCTGGTTTTAAGGTTTCCCATAAATATGTATTTTGTACTGCTGGCTAAATGAGTAATCTAGTGGCCACAGGTATTTTGGCTTACTTCTAAATATTTCCATCATTCACATAAGTGTACAGCTGCTATAGCACCACTCTAACAGTTTTAGCAGGATTGAGAATATAAAACAGCAACACCAATACTAATATTTGGGATCAAAGGGGGGTAGTTATTAATAAAAAGGTAAATGACAGAACCAAATGGCTGAGGTTTAAATGTAGCTACAACAGATTTGCTTTCCTTTATTATACCAATTGTATAATATAGGGAAGAGGAAATAATAATAATAATAATAATAAATAATTATATTGAATCACTGTGTCAGGGAGATTACACAGTCACCATTAGGTCCCACTCCTCCCTTTCACTCACTGTCAGGTCTCAACCCTACTGTGTTGATCTACCAGACTGAATGACGTGATTATTATTCACCAGTCCCCAGAGTTCCACTCAGCCATTGCCTGTGATCATCTCGTGGTTCTCCAGCTCCACTCCCAACCCCGGAAAGGAGAAGGACTTCTAAACTCAGATAAGACATTTACTCATCCTCCTTCATCTATGGTCCTGCTGTGTTCCAATAAACCTGCCATAGTATCCTCACTTACCTCCGTGTCCTGTGTATATCTGCAGACACGATGCAAAAGGTGATGCAGACTACAGTGCAATACAGTGCTAAATAAGAAAACAAATACCTTACCAATCCTTATCAATAGGAGTCCCCTAGGGTTAACCCTTGACAATGACTAAATAATTGGGTTTTTTTTACACCTTATGGAACACTGGTTGATGTTAGTTGTTGTGCTGTTAATGTCCTAACAACAAACAAATAATCTATTCAAATTAAAAGATGTGTCAAAAAGAAGATAGAGGGATAGCCTAAAGAGTTGAATCCATCTTCATTAAGGTTGCTGTTAATACAATAAAGAGTCATTGTCTGGGTTTTTGGTTCAGGTTTGTTAGTTCCGGTTTTATTTTGTAATTTGTCTGATTCCTCATGTGTCTGTCAGTTTTGCTTCCTGTCTGTGATTGCTCTGATTGTTTCCAGCTGTGTCACTGTGTTCACCTGTGTCTTGTAACCACTTTGCTGATTGTCTACCAAAGAGACAATAAATCTCAAACTCCTCAACCTGATACCTCTGTCTGCATTTGGGTCCTATTCCACTTGCCTGTTTTCCACATCATAACAGAACAAACTGACCAACATGGACCAAGGAGACTTTACATCCCTTGTGGAGGAGGTTAGAGATGTTGCCCCTACCATCTAAAAGGTTAAACCTGGCCATTACTGGCTCATTGGACACTGGGTGCAGACTGTTTGTTTACACATAATGAAGAAGACTCTATTGTCTAAACCTAGCCCTTTGAGCCTTGCCATAATGGTGGAAAATTTAAAGAACCTTTCCATCCTTCAGGATTCTTCAGAAAGACCTTCAGGCTGCTCCCCTGACTGCTAACCAGCCAGCATACAACCTCCCTGCACCGCTGCCACAACCATCTCCTGTTCCGTGTAGGCCGCTGCAACCATCTCCTACTCAGTTTAGACTTGAGTTCATCAGTCTACATCCTGCCTGTCCTGAGCCGGTCCCATCCTCAAACCCATACCCGCCTCGCCCTGGGTGTTCCCCACAGCCATCAGCTCCCCCACTGGGCTGCTAACCGGCAGCCAGCATCCCAGTCGGCTAAGCAGCTTCCCCAGCTGCCCCTCGAAGGAAGCGAGGTTCCCACAGATGTGCATCCCCATCGCTGCACCCCTGCTCGTCCTCATCACTGCACCCAGTCGGAAAGAAACAGCCGTCCAGCGTTGGAGAGACACTGCCATCAGCGTCGGAGAGACACCGCCATCACCGCCAGCTCCAGCTCCTTAATTGCCTGACCCCTAAACTGCTTCATGGGCCCCCTGAACCTCCAGAGCTGCAGCCAACCCTGGAACCTCCAGAGCTGCAGCCACACCCAGAACCTCCTGTGCTGCTGCAGCAATCCCCTGGACCCCCTGAACTTGCTAAGCTGCAGCTCCAGCTAACCCTTGGGCTCCTTGGGTCCCCTGAGCCGCAGCCGCCCTCTGAATCCCCTGACCTGATGCTCCAGCTGGCCTCCAGCCCTGTTCATCGCCGCCAGCTCCACGCCTGGCCTCCAGAGGCAATAGTGGGGTTTAAAACAAAATAGGTTTGGATTTTTCTTTTCTTCATTCAGTGCATTTAGGCAATAAGCTGGCTCAGCTCAGAAAACGCTTGAATGTGGGTTGAGGGTGAGTAAATGAAGTCAGGAGAGTTGAATGAAGTAGGAGACTTTAGGCCCATTAGGCCCACAAAGACAGGGAAGTTCTTAGCAGGAAAAAGGAGAGGATTTAAACTGATCCAGGGATCTGCACTCAAACAGTCACTCTTACTTTACCACTTGAAGTTGAATAAAGGCTTCAAAATATCTAATTTCTTAAGCAATCTCACTCCTCAACCTTCACTATTCTATTCTTTTTCATACTGCTTTTCTTCAGTTGTTCCCCTCCCCCTGACTCATGGGTGTCTCATTTATGTACTCATCTTTATCTCAATCCGAGGTTTTAGTTTTCCCCCCCTTTCTTTTTCCTTAATTCTGCTTTTTAAACTATCAACAGATTAATTTACAATTGCTTTGAAACAATGGTCCGGTTTTTACCTTACAGGGCAGCATTTCATCTCTGGGAACCGACTGAGCTCTGCCTTCTGCCTTCAGCATGTCTCTCCTCTTCCTCACAATCCGGCCACGCACAAAACTTTGCACCTGAACAGACACAGAAGACAAAATCAAGTGGAATCTGCATAAAGGTTACATACAGTCAACATAAAATTAATAAAATCAGTTTTTACAAGGAAGGAAAGGTTTGGTAGTTTCCTTGAAATGCACACACTTGGTACATTAAAAAATATAAAAGAGGAAGATCTAATGCTGGTTTTAAGCTTTCCCATAAATACGTATTTTGTATTGCTGGGTAAAAGAGGAATCTAGTGGCCACAAGTATTGTGGCATATTTCTAAATGTTTAAATTCAATTTTATTTATATAGCACTAATTCATAACAGAAGTTATCTCATTGGACTTTTCATACAGATATATAATATATATATATAATATTATTTTTAGAGACCCAACAATTCCCACTACTAGCAAGCACTTGGTGACAGTGGCAAAGAAAAGCTTGAATAGAACCTAGGCTCAAGGTGAGCAACTATCTGCCTTGACCGGTTGAGAGGGGGAGCAGGAGGAGAGAACATACAGTAACAAAATGCTAATTCCACATACTTCCTCTCACAGCGGAGAGAATAACCAGAGATACCTGGGCATGAGAGTATGGGTGCCACCCAGAGAAATTACTGCAAATATTTCAATTTTGTTCTCTGTTTTTGTGTTGATGTTTTTCGGACATTTAAACCTTTTTTTTTTTTTTTTTTTTTTTTTTTTTTTGAATAAAGGCTAGCAGCAGTAACAGAGTAGTGTTTCACAGTCAGGAGTTTGCAGAGAAAACGTTTAGTTCCCTGAATAGGGAATGAGATGCCGCGTCACCCTGCCATACTCCCCGCATGCCTGCGAGCGCCTTGTTTCGGCCTTCTTCAGAAGCTGACAGCGTGTATTTGCTGGTATGCTTTATAGTTCCAGGTCTGTGATGTCACCCGCCTATGACAACTCGACAAGAGTGCCTGAGAGGCAGCCATACTCCTGGTGGCGTGGGACTGGACAGCCGGGGGGGGAAGGCTGGCCAGCCGCCACATAAGCAAGTGAGATGGCCTCGACCACACACTTTCTCTTCCTCTGCTTTGATGGTGGACCCCCTCCCACGGGTGGTCTGTAGCAACAAACAGCTGTTCAGCTGTCTTCCACAGGGCAGCTCTGTGGACATAGGCATCAAGTGCCCGAACAGGGCAAAGCAGATATAGTTTTTCCTGGTCTGATGTCAGAAATGGAGGAGGACAGAAGGCCTGGAGTACTCTAGGTCTCACAGGATTAGTGAGAACCTTGGGAACATACCCGGGCCTCGGAGAGTGAAAGGCCATGGCATGCCATGGGCAAATTCCCAGCACGAGGGTGCCACAGAGAGGGATTGTCCCGAAGAAAAATAGTGTCAAGAGAAAAACCTTCTCTGAAACTTTCTCAAGTGGCTCAAAAGGAGGCTCGGAAGGACAGTAGCCCCCAGGCCGGCACCCTGGTGTGTACTGCAGGTCTTAGCCTCAAAGTTCCATGGAGGAAACGAGTAACTAACGGGTGCTGCCCCAGTGAAACACCACCCAAAAGAGTGTGGAAAGCTGATAAGGACGCCACGTACACCACGTACATGTACGTTCATGTGGAGGGCGCCAACCCCGCGGAGAACCTCTCCTGCAGGAACCCCAGCATGATGCTTGCAGGGCAGTTTACTGGATCCCACAGGTGACCTCTGCACCATAAGGTGAGGAGTCTCAATTTCAGCGTACAGTTTCCTCGTGGAGGGAGCTCTAGAGTGTAGAATGATCTCAGCAACCTTGGTTGGGAGACCAAAACTTATGAGCTGGGCCCCCTCAGCGGCCAAGCCCACAGTTTCCATAGCTCCGGGCGAGGGTGTATGAAGACACCGCCCGCCTGAGAGAGAAGGACCCTCCTGTGCGGAATCTCCCGAGGAGAGCCACAAGATCTGAGAACCGAGCTCGGCCCGTCCTGAATGGGGCTGCTAATAGCAGCCGAGCCCCGTCTCGGTGCTCTCTCTAGAACTCCCGGAAGCAGAGCAATCGGGGGAAATGCGTACAGTGGCAGCCTTGGCCAATCCTGTACCATTGCATCAACTGGAAACAGTTAACTGCTCGGTGGCTTCAGTGCTGGAATTCTTTCATGGGCCAGTTTTCAGCCGGGGTTTCCCCTTCTGCACTTAAAGTGTACGTGGTGGCGATAGCTGCCATCCACGAACTACTGGAAGGCAGCTCCAGGCATCATTTTATTACACGTTTCCTCTGTGGTACCTTGAGAATGAGGCCTCTGGCTTGGGTTAGAATACCCCCTTGGGATCTAACCGTGGTGTTAGAAGGCTTGTCCTTGGCACCCTTTGAGCTGAAATGTAAAAATGGTGGAATAGGAAGTTGAAAAGTTAAATAGAAACATAAATGTCCTTAAAGAGCATAACATTTTTTCCATTTAATTTGTTTTAGTATCTAAAATTATGTAGACCGATAAACATACAGAAGAAGAATAAATTGCAAATATAAAATCAATTGCCAGAATTGAAATCTGAACTGCGTTAACTAATGATGCTATAAGCTGAAATACATTGCTAGAAAAGCTGAAAGCTAAACTGTCATATTGTTTTCACTTCAGGGCAACATTGGCTTGGTGGCAGAGCAGGTTGTACACCAATCGGAATGTCAGCAGTTCAATCCTTGCTTCCCCCAACCCATGTTTTGAAGTGTCCTTGAGCAAGATACTGAACCCCAAATTGCTCCCGAGGGCTGTGCCTTAGGTGTGTGAAGTCTCCTTGTACTGATGGGCAGTTACCCCTTTTCCACCGAGGCGGAGCTGGTGCTAGTTCGGGGGCCAGAACCTAGTTGCAAATCGGTTCTTTGTGTTTCCACAGCCGAAGTGCCAGCTCGGAGCCAGGAAAAGTGGTTCTTAAGTAGCACCAACTCGTTGCTGGCTAGAAGTAAGCACCACTTACTGCGGCGGCTGGGGGCAGGGTTACCTTGACCGACAAGACGAACAGTTTTCACTTCTGCTTCTTACACCAACGCTTAATACATTTTTATTTAACTGCAATGTGATTGTTTATCAGCAGAGTTAATGCTAGGAGGCTAGCAACATGCCGAGGCTAAAGTTGACACGTTATTGTTAGAAATAAATGTTATGAACGTACCGTTACTCTCGCTCGTAATCTCCGTCTGTACAAACTACGGCGAACATCAATAGCAACGCAACATCCACGATTGTTGACGGAGTTTGTGTTTGGCGCTGCTGCGCTAGCATTACCGGAAAGATGTTACGTATACAGTCATGTAAGACCTGGCTCTGTGCTGGCTCTGTAGCCAGTGGAAACACAAGCCGGTTCTTAGAAGGCTCGTCATTTGAACCAACTCCGAACTGGCTCTAGCACTGGCTCTGAACCAGCCCCTGGTTCATTTTGGTGGAAAATGTGTGAAGTGCTTTGAGTAGTCGGAAGACTAGAAAGGTGCTATACAAGTACAGTCCTTTTACCATTACTTCTAAATAATTTTGAAAAAGCCAAGCTGGGTACAATTCTATGTCATAAACTTGTGTATTGTGGCTATATGTACAACAATCCCAAATTTGGTTGCAATCCAATTTAGCATTGAAGAGTTATGACCCATTAAATGCATCAGGCCACGCCTTCAAAAGTTTGGTAACCAATTACAAACAAACGTTGTGCCATGTGCCAAAAAGGAGCAAAAAAGGTTTTGAACAAAACATCCAAAATGGTGGACCATTTTCCAGGTACAAATGGGCGTGACCTTGCAGGTCATGAGTTAATAGCCAAAAAATAAAAACTTAACTTAAACTTAATAACTGACCACATGATGGCACTATAGATAACATGATTTAATGTTAAGCATTCCCACATGGGGCAGCTGTCCGCAAAGTATGAATGCTTTAGCACTTGTAGTTTTTGAGATTTCACTTTCAAACATTGCTCCCATAGACTTCCCATTATAAATCTTAATACTTTTATAAATTATATAAAATTAAGAAAAGTAATTGCATACATCTCATGAAAAATGTACGTAAGTTTGTACATGAGTAGATACAGGACAAAAAATGGCTGAATAATAATAATGAAATAACAAAAGATAACTGTTTTTTAAAACACCAATCTAAATATTGAACAGAGCATGGGACTTGCATTAAAGGATTAGTACCTGATGCCTTGGTTTGCCCCAAGGGAGGGGCTGCATCTGGCTACCACAGTACATCTGCCCAATGGAACCCTATTCTATTAAATGCTAATCAAGCATTAAGCCACATTTTGGTTAAAAAATAAAGGCTTTTCTGTCATGGGAGGACCAAATGACTTCAATAGTAGCTACAACAATAGTTACACGCAGAAAGTAGCTCTTATTGACTTAGCTGCACTAATTAAAGTTTTTTTAATAATCTTTTCATATTAGAATTATGGTCCAGCTCTGCAATTCCCATTTTTCTTTTTAGCTTTTTTAGCATATTGTTTTGGTGTTCCAGCCAGTAAATGCCACTCTCATCAACTTTATCTTTATCCAGACATTACTGACAGGCCATACATAGTACATATGGTGGTATCTTTTGGTGTCATGATACAGACTCCAACAGTAGAGCTAAGCATTCTTTAATAAACTGAGTGATGTGTCTAGGTGAAAGAGGTGGTCAAAACTCTTAATGCAACTGATTTTATATAATTTATGTATTGAGAATACATATTCATGGAAAATCCAATAAGGAT
The DNA here is from genome assembly GCA_011952105.1 of Coreoperca whiteheadi. Classification (NCBI taxonomy): domain Eukaryota; kingdom Metazoa; phylum Chordata; class Actinopteri; order Centrarchiformes; family Sinipercidae; genus Coreoperca; species Coreoperca whiteheadi. Next base: position 4,198,331 of record CM022481.1, read on the forward strand.
TTAAATGCGTTTAGTCATTTTCCACATTTTACCAAAAGAACCAAGTATCAATTTGAGAGATACAAATTACCTGATCATGGAGTCTTTATACTCTATTATCAATTTGCAAAAACAAGCTATTCAAATGGTAGCCAGTGGAATAATGAAAATATGAACTGTAGTTACCTAACATGACAATGTAAAATAAAACAAAGGGGAAAAAAAGTAAAGGAAAGAAATCAACACATGACACAAATTTCATATCAGTCTTGAAAAAATCTAGTACGCATACAACACCGTGCATGCTGCCTGTTGCCGTAGCTCCATCTCCTCATCTTACCTTTTCTAACTTTTAGCTTTCCTTTTTCTTACAAACTTAAGTAACTTGTGTGTAAGTATAAATTTAACTACGCTCTATAAGAAAATGAGAGTAGAAAGTTTTTTTGTACTTTTTTTCGCCGTGGAACTTCTTCTCCTGCTACTCGGTCAGGGCACCGGTGCAGAACAGCTGTTTGGCCGTATTGTTTACACCAGGGAACAGCTGATCACACTGTAGTCGAGCGGCATGGCACCCAGGACAATTGATGTCCCCACTAAGGTCTGGAGGAGGACACACCGAGGATGCAGAGGTGGAACGAAGCGGCGAGGGAAGAGAGAGGGGTGCAGCTGTGCTGGTTAACAACAGATTGTGACGTTAATATCAAAGAGAGTATCTGTAGCCGGACACTGGACTATTAACAGTGGGACTCCGGCCATATTATCTGCCAAGTGAATTCCCACATGCCATTGTTGTGGCTGTTTACATCCCCACCTCTGCTAACTCTGCGGCATGCAACGCCATTGACTCCGCCATAGCACAACTCCAGACTCCTGAGTGCACTCATTGCACCCAGTATGTGAGTTGTACTACTAATGCAACCGCAGGGGGGCACAAGCCAGTGTCTTCATGTGCCAGTCCCAAGTCTGGATAAAGGCAGAGGGTTGTGTCAGGAAGGGCATCCGACGTAAAACACATGCCAAACTAAAAATGCGAATCATGACAATGACTTCCATACCGGATCGGTCGGGGCCCGGGTTAACAACGACCGCCACTGGTGCTGTTGACCTACAGGGTACCGGTGGAAATTGGATTACTGTTGGTCGAAGACAAAGAAGGAGAGGAGGAAGGTGTGTTCGTAGGCAGAGAGAGAAGAGGAAAGTTAAGAATGTAGGACTGACAGTAGGGACTTTGAATGTTGGAACTATGACAGGGAAGGCTAGAGAGTTGATTGACATGATGCAGAGAAGGAAGGTGGACATACTGTGTGTCCAGGAGACCAGGTGGAAAGGTAGCAAGGCTAGCAGCTTAGGAGCAGGGTTCAAGTTGTTCTACCATGGGTCAGATAGGAAGAGAAACGGAGTAGGAGTTATCCTGAAAGAGGAGTTTGTGAGGAATGTTCTTGAGGTGAAAAGAGTGTCAGACAGGTTGATGAGCCTGAAGCTGGAAATTGAAGGGGTGATGTTCAATGTTGTGAGTGGTTATGCCCCACAGGTAGGATGTGAGTTAGAAGAGAAGGAGAAATTCTGGAGTGAGTTAGATGAAGTGATGCAGAGCATCCCCAGAGGTGAGAGAGTGGTGATTGGTGCAGATTTCAACAGGCATGTAGGTGAAGGGAACAGAGGTGATGAGAATGTGATGGCAAAGGCCAAACAAAGAGCATATGAGGACTTGTATGCTAGGTTGGACACTAAAGAGGGAGAGGTGGATTTGTACAGGTTGGCCAGACAAAGAGATAGAGATGGGAAGGATGTGCAGCAGGTTAGGGTGATTAAAGATAAGGATGGAAATGTATTGACAGGTGCCAGGAGTGTGATGGGAAGATGGAAGGAGTACTTTGAAGAGTTGATGAGTGAGGAAAATGAAAGGGAAAAAAAGTAGAAGAGGTGACTGGTGTGGAGCAGGAAGTAGCAAAGATTAGCAAGAGTGAAGTGAGGAGGATGTTGAAGAGGATGAAGAGTGGAAAGGCAGTTGGTCCTGATGACATACCTGTGGAGGTATGGAAGTGTCTAGGAGAGGAGGCAGTAGAGTTTCTGACTAGTTTGTTTAACAAGATCTTGGAGAGTGAGAGGATGCCCGAGGAATGGAGGAGAAGTGTACTGGTGCCAATTTTCAAGAACAAGGCAGATGTGCAGAGCTGTGGCAACTACAGAGGAATAAAGCTGATGAGCCATACAATGAAGTTGTGGGAAAGAGTAGTGGAAGCTAGGCTAAGGGCAGAGGTGAGCATTTGTGAGCAGCAACATGGTTTCATGCCTAGAAAGAGCACAACAGATGCAGTATTTGCTTTGAGGATGCTGATGGAGAAGTACAGAGAAGGTCATAAGGAGTTGCATTGTGTCTTTGTAGATTTAGAGAAAGCGTATGACAGGGTGCCGAGAGAGGAGCTGTGGTATTGCATGAGGAAGTCTGGAGTGGCAGAGAAGTATGTTAGAATGGTGCAGGACATGTATGAGAGCTGTAAGACCATGGTGAGGTGTGCTGTAGGTGTGACAGAGGAGTTCAAGGTGGAGGTGGGTCTGCATCAAGGATCGGCTCTGAGCCCCTTCTTGTTTGCTCTGGTGATGGACAGGCTGACGGATAAGGTTAGACAGGAATCTCCATGGACTATGATGTTTGCAGATGACATTGTGATTTGTAGTGAGAGCAGGGAGCAGGTGGAGGAGAATCTAGAGAGATGGAGGTCTGCTCTGGAAAACAGAGGAATGAAGCTGAGCCGCAGTAAGACAGAATACATGTGTGTCAATGAGAGGGACCCAGGTGGAACGGTGAGGTTACAGGAACGAGTACATCAGAGGGACAGCTCATGTTAGATGTTTGGGAGATAAAGCCAGAGAGGCCAGATTGAGGTGGTTTGGACACGTTCAGAGGAGAGACTGTGAATATATTTGTAGAAGGATGCTGAGGTTGGAGCTGCCAGGCAGGAGGTCTAGAGGAAGACCAAAGAGGAGATTTATGGATGTAGTGAGAGAGGACATGAAGTTAATTGGTGTGAGTGAAGAGGATGCAGAGGACAGGGTTAGATGGAGGCGCATGATTCGCTGTGGCGACCCCTGAAAGGGAACAGCCGAAAGGAAAAGAAGAAGATGTGAGTTGTACTACTAGAGAGGAGAGGAGGAGAGGAGACTGGCCATGCTGTATACTAACGTGAAGGATGCATGCATACAGCTCTACCCCCCCGCCCCCCCGTGTAGGTCAGACCACAACCTGGTTCACCTCAAATCCTGCTATTTGCCTCTGGTTAAAAGGCAGCCTGTGACCACAAGGACAGTGAGGAGATGGTCAGAGGACCATCTGCAGGAATGTTTTGAGGTGACAAACTGGGACACACTCTGTGAGCCTCATGGAGAGGACATTGATGGGCTCACTGAGTGTATCACTGACTACATTAACTTCTGTGTCGACTGCAATGTCCCAACTAAAATGGTTAATTGTTATCCTAACAATAAACCGTGGGTAACAAAGGACATCAAAGACATCCTCAATGCCAAGAGGAGGGCCTTTACTGATGGTAATAGGGAGGAGGTGAGGACAATTCAGGCTGACCTGAAGGTGAATATCAGGGAGGCCAAGGAGAAGTACAGGAGGAAGCTGGAGTGGAAACTCCAGCAGAAGAACATGAGAGAGGTCTGGAGCGGCATAAAGAGCATCACTGGCTTCAGACCGACTGGCTTTGTATTTTGTACTGATGGGCAGTTAGCTCCTGCCATCAGTGTATGAATGGGCTGAATGTGATATGTAGTGTGAAAGCGCTTTGAGTAGTCGGAAGACTTGAAAGGCTACAAGTACAGTCCATTTACCATTTAATGTACTGTATAAGCACAAAAATGTATCTCCAAGTATGAGTTTTGTTTAGGGCTGCCTGTACTGGTGAGAGTGGAAGGTAATGATTTTACCTGGGGAGCTTTGGTCAGTAGAAGAGCTACATCTGGGTTGTTGTGCTCTCTGGCTTGGTCCAAAGCTGTCTGACCTGCCTGCAGAAACACACACACATACAGTGAGGACAGTGAAAACATGAACATTTGAAAACACTTAATCGGCAGCGGCAGATGGCAGCCCACCCTGAGTCTAGTTCTTTATAATAATAATATTACGGTCTAGACCTGCTCTATAGGACAAGTGCAATGAGAACTTCTGTTATGAATTTATTCATTGTTATAAATAAAATTTAATTGAATCAAAATGAATTGAATGATTCAAACAAACAATAATCGTAAATTTTCAAATAGTGGCAGAGGCTTTTGCTTACCAAAATGGCAGAGAAATTTGGAACTGCCTGTGGTCCTAAATCCAGTTAATGCAATACTTCCTTCATGTTGTCTCAATAAATTCGTTATTCAGTTTATTTTAACAGCATTATTTTCAACAGTACAGTCAGTGCGTTTTTAAATGAAATGCTGTTTTCAAACGCTAATTATTTCCAGTTGCTTCCGCTTTGCTGTTTTTTATGCTATTGTTAATGAATATACTTTAAACTCTTGCACATTTTTTACAGTCATTTAATTTATATAGCAGTCATATTGTACATATTCTTAATTATTTTTGTAATATTTTTCATATCTTTTTGTCTATTTTATATTTATGACTTTTGACTTGCAGTGCTTGCGTGCTACCTTTCTTCATATTTTTCTACTATGTTTATTATACAAAAATACCATACCAAAGCAAATTCCTTGTATGTGTAAACCTACTTGGCATTAAAACTGATTCTGATTTCAATACATCCTGCACAGGTATTTCAAATTGAAAGTCTCAGAGCAGCTCAATGGACATATTGCCTCTCTTTTTTGAGTTTCACTGACAGTAGCTAAACAGATTGTATGAAAAGAGCGGTGAATAGGAAATGCCTGTACTTATGGAATTAGTGTTGTGGAAATGTATATTACGCTCACTTTACCATGTGAGCTTTTATAGTACGGGTAATTCCACCCTTTCTCAAGATTTTTTCACCCAGCCTTTCTTAGCAATGGGCCTGTATTTATTACATTTTTTTGGCCATTATTTGACTACCACTTTTTTGGGTAAATTTACAGTGAAACTGCAACAGGCAAGACTTCTCTTTAAGCTAACTTGCAGTCTTTATCACGACGTGATCCTAAACCTGTGGATGCTGGTGGGAAATTTTAACTGACAGAAAATGATAAAGCAACATCTTCTGATTTATAGTGATCAGAGCTGCCAGGTTGATAAACATGAGTGTGCTGTGAAAGTTTATCAACTTAAGAGGATTTCTGCCGTACGTATTGAAGTTCAAATAGTGTTTAGCAGCGACCTATTACTTATACCAATCTGCAATATTGTCTAGTGCAGCTTTAAATACTGTTTATGGCAGGAGGCAGGGACAGTGTGCTGTTGTAAGAATCCCTCAAGAGAAGATTGGTAACACAACAGAAATGTGTGCTTAAGAAAGGCAAAGTTTGTAGGAAACACTTCTTCTACATTAATAATGTAGTAAGAGGCTGTGGACACTCACATTGTTGCAGATACGGCTGTCTGCCCCCGCCTCCAGCAGCAGACGTACTGTCTTCTTATGATTAAGAGCAGCTGCCACATGTAATGGTGTGTTCCCAGCCTGCAGACACACACACACAGTCGTGTTTCCATCACTTTCAGGTACATTACTTTGACTTACATTAATTCCCTGGAGACTTACCCTAACCCTCACCATAACCACTACCTGCTTAAAGCTAACCCTTAAGCTAGCCTAAACCTAACCTTAAACCTAAGTTTTCACCCTAAAGTTTAATGATTTAAGTTATGGGAACTTGCATTTTGTCCCCATAAGCAAGACAAGTCCTCACAATATGACTGTGTACACAGATTTATGTCCCCACAACATTAGTAATACCCACCCACAGAACAAGATATGGTGGTGTGAGAGTGGACTCTTTATAAATTCAAAACTACAAGACATCTGATGCTTTTATGAACATCTACATCTTATATATTGACCAGAGGCTCTCATGCAGAGTGACAAACATAATGCTAAAATCTATCTAAGCCATCATCCTGTCTCTTAGACCCCATTCCAACTAGGCTGCTTAAAGATGTTTTACTACTAGTTAGCACTTCTTTACTAGATATGATCAATCTGTCTTTATTGGCAGGCTATGTTCCGCAGTCTTTTTAAGTAGCTGTAATTAAACCTCTGCTTTAAAAGCCCACTCTCGATCCAGGGGTTTTAGCCAACTATATCTAACCTTCCTTTTATCTCTAAGATCCTTGAATAAACAGTTGCTAATCAGTTATGTGACTTTCTAAATAACAATAGTATATTTGAGGATTTCATCATAGCACAGAAACAGCACTGGTGAAGATTACAAATGACCTTTTAATTGCATTAGACAATGGACTTGTCTCTTTACTTGTCTTGTTAGATCTTAGTGCTGCATTCAACACCATTGACCATCCCATCCTATTAATAAATAGACTTGCACAATTCATTTGCATTAAAGGAACACCAAAGTTAGGCACAGAGTTCTGCAAGGTTCTGTGCTTGGACCATTTCTATTTACATAACATAAGCTTCCTTTGGGCAATATTATTAAAAAACGCTTGAAAAAGTTTAATTGTTATGCGGATGATACACAATTATAACTATCAATTAAGCCGGATGAAACTAATCAGTTAGCTAAATTTCAAGCATGCCTTAAAAACCTGGATGACCTGCAATTTTCTGATGTTAAACTCAGACAAAACTGAAGTTGTTGTCCTTGGCCCCCGAACACCTCTGCGACACACTATCAGTGGATATAGTTACTCTAGATGGCATTGCTCTGGCCTCCAGCACCTCTGTGAGGAACCTCGGCATAATCTTTGATCAGGATTTGTCCTTCAACTCCCACATGAAGCAAACTTTAAGGACTGCCTTTTTTCATCTACGTAACATTGCAATAATCAGGCACTTCCTGTCTCAATGTTACCAGCACGCCAGGCTCCACCCTCTCTCAGCCACAGTGCACTCACTCACCAGAGTACTAATCACACACACCTGCACTCTGTTGCTCACTGTCTGGTCTTGTTGCAGATAGCGCAAGCTTATGCCTCCCGCACGGACTTCTCGATATTCCTACCTGCGGTCTCATGCTACCCCTGCTCCAGAAATTCTGTCTTCCTGTCTCCTGAGTTCCCTGTCTGACTTCAGCAAAGACCTTCCCTGGCTTTGGACCCCTGCGCCGAGTACGGCATCCCTCCCGTACTCAGCTAACTTCCCCTTCCCGGCTAACCTGCTCAGAATCCAGTTGTGCTCATCCTGGTTGTTCGAAATAAAGACTAACTTACTCACCACTCTTCTTGTCAAGCCTGTGTGTGACAGAAGACCGGACCACAACTCAGAACACCAGATGAGCGCGCCGGATTCGGTTCAGGGGCTCGTCGACGCACTTCTGCGAGTGCTTACCACCGCTCCTACACCGCCTCCTGCGCCCTCCCCTTCTCCAGCGTGCACTTCCGGGGACAATGCGGCATCTTCCTCGCTGACACCTACCTGTCCCATGGCCGATCCAGCGCCCTTCTCTGGAGCGGCGGAGGACTGCAATGGGTTCCTCCTACAATGTTCTCTGGTCATGGAGATGCAGCCGCACTCTTTTCCCAACGACCGAGCCAAGGTCGCCTATATTATCTCCTGGCTATCAGGCAAGGCACTGTGTTGGGCTGAACCCATCTGGACCCAAAACAACCGGATCACCCATTCCCTCTCCAGTTTCCTCTCCCATTTTAAGGAGGTGTTTGGGAAACCTGCTTGGGAGTCTGCAGTTGGTGAACAATTGAAACAGGGTAACCGATCCGTTAAGGAATATGCGTTGCAGTTTCGTACCCTGGCAGCAGTCAGTGGATGGAATGAGCGGTCCCTGTTAACAACGTACCGACAAGGTATAAACCCTCAAGTGCGCTTGCACTTAGCTGCCCAGGAGGACAGTATCGGTCTGGAACGATTCATCCAACTATCCATCAGATTCTCCACTCGCATGCAGGCATGTCTCGACGAATATCAGCCTAATCCTTCTCCCAACCTCCGAAGACCAGAACCTGGCAGCTCCCCGGAGTCCACCTACGAACCCATGCAAATTGAGAACTCCCGATTGATGATGGCCGAGCGGCGAAGGCGGTTGACTCAGAGGCTATGCTTATATTGTGGATCAGCGGGGCATCTCATCGCTGGTTGCCCCATCCGTCCACCTCGCCCGGTGGTGAATACCCTGATCCCTTCACTAAGGAATATGAGCCCACTTACCACCATTGTCACTCTTACTGCTGCCGGTGTTTCGCTTCTTGTCACTGCTCTCTTAGACTCTGGGTCAGCTGGGAACTTTCTCTCCGGCATCCTTCGTCGCCAGCTGCGCCAGCCATCTACCAAGTACACTCCATCACCGGAAAACCACTGAGTCGTCATCCAGTCTGCTCCTCGGTGGGGCCCCTCCAGCTTCAGGTGGGTCTATTACATCGCGAAAGATCTGTTAGTGCAGGAGGAATCCACCACTGACATAATCTTGGGGCGGCCCTGGTTGGAGCAGCACAACCCCATTGTGTCATGGAAGACTGGAGAGATCTTACCACCGTAAGATACACTGCTTTCCGGGCCTTCCTATTTGTCGGGTGGACCATCCCTTAACCATCTACACCACATCTATCGAAAGCCCGGTAGAGAAACGATCCACTGATGTTCCGACATGCTACGCCCACTTCAGTGAAGTATTCTGCCCCAAACGAGCCTCCAAGCTGCCTCCACACCGGCCATGGGATTGTGCCATAGATCTACTACCAGGTGAACCGGTCCCCCGTGGAAAGATTTACCCCCCTGTCCATCCCAGAGGAGAAGGCCATGGAGGAATATATCCAGGAAGCCTTGGAACAAGGTTACATCCGTCCGTCTACATCCCCTGCTGCTTTGAGTTTCTTCTTTGTGGGCAAGAAGGACGGAGGGTTGAGGCCTTGCATCTAATCGACCGTGCTCTCAACAAGATAACTATCAAGTTCAGATACCCCCTTCCTCTCGTCCCAGCAGCCCTAGAACACCTCCGAGGCGCCACGGTATTCACCAAACTGGATCACTACAGCGCCTACAACCTCATTCAGATCCGGGAAGGAGACGAATGGAAGACCGCCTTTGTGACCCCTATGGGCCACTATGAGTATCTGGTGATGCCCTACGGCCTGGCCAATGCTCCCTCTGTCTTCCAGGACTTTATATATGAGGTGTTACGGGAGTTTCTACACAGATACGTGCTGGTCTACATCGATGACATCCTGATTTACTCCTAAAGTCTAGAGATACATCGTCCCCACTTAACGGAGGTCCTACAACGACTCCGGGATTTCCAGCTTTTCCTCAAAGCTGAGAAGTGTTCCTTCCATCAGTCATCGGTACCGTTCCTTGGCTACAACATCGACCGTAACGACATCACGATGGATGAGAAGAAGGTGGAAGCCATCAGGTCCTGGCCTACACCGACAACCATCAAGGAACTTCAGAGGTTTCTGGGATTTGCCAACTTCTACCGCCGATTCATCCGAGGATACAGCTCCCTCGCCAGCCCACTTACCTCGCTCCTACGACAAAAACCTAAAAATCTTACCTGGTCAGCAGCAGCCACAAAAGCATTTGTAGCTCTTCAGACGGCATTCACCTCAGCTCCTCTTCTTGTTCACCCCAATCCAGAACTACCCTTCATCGTGGAGGTGGACGCCTCAACCACAGGAGCAGGAGCTATCCTATCTCAGCAGCAGGGGAATCCCAGTCGACTCCATCCATGTGCCTTCTTCTCCCTCAAACTCAGCCCGGCGGAGGTCAATTAAGACGTAGGGAACAGGGAGCTCCTGGCTATCAAACTAGCCCTAGAGGAGTGGAGGCATTGGTTGGAGGGGGCCAACCCCGGAACCCCCTCCTCCCATCATCCTGGAGGATGGTGCAGCCTACGAAGTTCGGTAGATTCTGGACACCCAGCGTCGTGGTGGTCGATTGGAATATCTGGTTGATTGGGAGGGGTATGGTCCCGAGGAATGATCCTGGGTACCTGGAATCGATGTTCTCGATCCAACTCTGCTTGACGCATTCCATACCTCTCATCCAGACAGACCTGCACCATGAGGTCGTGGTCGTCCACCACAACGTCGGGGTCCTCGGCCCTCAGGAGCGGGTCGTGGAGGGGGGGTAATTTTACCAGCACGCCAGGCTCCACCCTCTCTCACCCACAGCGCACTCACTCACCAGAGTACTAATCACACTAACAGGAACTAGGAAAAGAGATCCTATTTCTCCAATATTAGCTTCTCTGAACTGGCTCCCTGTAAAATCCAAAATAGAATTTAAAATCCTCCTCCTTATCTACAAAGCTCTTAATCGTCAAGTACCATCGTATCTAAGAGCTCATAGTACCTTATTACCCCACTAGAACACTGCGCGCTCAGAATGCAGGGTTACTTGTGGTTCCTAGAGTCTCCAAAAGTAGAATGGGAGCCAGAGCCTTTAGCTATCAAGCTCCTCTCCGGTGGAATCAGATCCCCTTTCGGGGTCCGGGAGGCAGACACCATCTCCACATTTAAGAGTAGGCTAAATACTTTCCTCTTTGATAAAGTTTATAGTTAGGGCTGGCTCATGTGAGTCCTGAAAGATACCTAAGTTATGCTGCCTAGACTGCCGGGGGACTTCCCAGGTTGCACCTCTCTCTTCACCTCTCTCCTCCTCTCCACCTGCATGCATTCTCATCCCATAAATGCATGTTACTAACGTGACTTCTTCTCTCTCCCGTAGTTTTGTGCTTTCTCGTCCCTCTCTTCTCTCTTACTGTCACTTTCAGCAGGTATTTCTGCCTCCGGAGATGTGGAATCTGGATCTGTGACTGTGGCGACCTGCTGGGGCAGTGCTGCTGTGTATAGACACACACAGGTGGAGAGGGCGAGTGGCTCGGGTCCTGCTCGTTGGGCTCCACCTGGAGCTGCCTAGTTGTCCGTATGGACCCATCCTCTTCCCTTGTATTTCACATCATGCACTTTTCATGATAACTATATATAGAATTTCACCATTGTCATCATACTTTAATGTGCTATGATTTTTTGCTATGTATCTATTCTGTACATACGACATCTATTGCATGTGTGAAAACTGTGATTTGTCATACTGGGCTATATAAATAAAATTGAATTGAATTGAAATGTGCGTGTCAAATATAGTAGGAAACTGAATTTTTTCTTCCTCAGGTCATATTGTCAAATTACAAAAAAAAAATACATCAGCCACTTTTACAAGCCAGATATGATTTTCTAAACAATGGCAAAAAAGTTCATATCAATAGTCCCATGCCAAAATGGCTAGTATTGTACAATAGCCCAAGACAGGATTATTCAGTATTTAGCTGGTGATGGGTGATCATTTTCTGTTCAGTCAGTAACTCACCAGGTTCTTCTCTGACACAGAACAAAAGGCTCCTAGCAGGATGTGGATCATAGCCACATGGTTGTAGCGGGCTGCAACATGCAGACATGTATCTCCTGCCTGGAAAAAACGTTAGAGATTAGACATATTAAAATAATTTAATATCAAAATGAAGCATTTAATTAAATTTAAAAGATGTGTCACAGCACAACGTGAAAATTAATTATAATACTTTATGGGGGACATTAAATTATTTTTACGGCCTTGATTCGGTATATTTTAAAAGATGCTGAAAACCCCAGTGATGATTATTTTTCCATTGTTCTACACTGGTGTAAAATTTAACATTTACATGAAAACTGAAAAAACATTGAAATATTTTCACTTTAGCTATTAAAGTCCAGCTGAAATCAAAATGTATCAACCCTTTTTGAAGTCAAATATCATGTCAATTTGATTTTTTACATTTTTTTCTTAATTACTGAAAAGAAGTAAAAGGTCTTAGGATATACATCAGAAATTCTCCTTTATTTACACCTCTGCCTGGGTGGGCCAGTCTAAGTGTTTTATTTACAGCTGAGCTAAAAGGGGCACAGGGACACAAAATTCTTGTGCTACTAGTAACTGTAAGCTAAATAAAGTGTTTTGTTAGCACTGGTACTGAAGTTTGAAGACTACACCATTTACATTTACATTTTACATTTACATTTAGTCATTTAGCAGACGCTTTTATCCAAAGCGACTTACATATGAGAACATTCACAAACCGAAGGCGCAGCTTCGGGAGCATTTTGGGGTTCAGTATCTTGCTCAAGGATGCTTCGGCATGGCTGGGGGATCGAACCGCCAACCTTCCGATTGGGAGGCAACCGTTCTGCCACCAAGCCTTACCTGATATTGCAGGTGATTTTTCAAGCTGTTCAAGTTGCTAAAGTGGACTAGCTAGTTAGCTATGTAGCCTGCAAGCTGACATTAGCAGCACACTTCCCCTAGTGGATGTTTATTTATCTTATTTATTTGGTCTTGATTCCATCAAAGTCTGAGACTCTTGTTGTGTTGTGTCACAGGCTGCTGTCTGACTGTTAGTCAGTGTCACCATTAGCCAATGGCAGAATGTTGATGTTACTGCTTTATGTTGCTTAATTGGTCTAGTTATAAATCTAGTTATAAATATATATATATAAATTCATAAAATGTGATGCATTAGTATGATTTACCCAACAGTATTGAAACATACAAAATATATTCATAATATTCCTAAGTAATAGATTACTTGATTGATCAAAGAAAATAAATCGATGACAATGCTGATAACTAATTATTTACTTAAAATTGTTTATTAAGAAACCAGTTAGCTGCTTTTCACAGTTTAATGTAATTTTAAATCGAAGACTTCTGATGGTTTTGGACTTTTGGTCAGAAAAAAAAGGAAAGGCAATTCAAGACACTTTGGGTGCTTGGATTTGTGGTTTTGGATATTTAATGAATAAATGATTAATTCACAAATCTAAAAAAATAATTGCTAGATTAACCAGCACTGGAAAAGCGTGTTAGTTTCAATCTGAGGTTATTTTAGATTAATGAATCAATAATTCAACTTAAAAGCGAAAAATATTTATTTCTATTATGTCTATGTTTACCTAACTTTAGAGTTTGAGTCCATTTTCTTTCAGTTAATGACAGTATATTTGAAAATTGGTCCTCCTGCCACAAACATCATAATTAAATATAGAAGGCTCCTCACTGAGAGTCGGCACATGAACCATCTGTTAACACAACAACTCCGGAGAAAAATATCGAGCTCTTTAGCTGCTAATGTTTGATTTTCTTTGCCATCTAGTTTCAAACTTTGTCTGTCTGCTGTTTGGTGTACCTGAATAGGGAACGAGACGCTGCGTCACCCTGCCATACTTCCCGCATGCCCGCGAGCACCTTGTTTTAGCCTTCTTCAGAAGCTGATGGCGTGTGGTTGCCAGTATGCTTTATAGTTACAACATTCCATCTCCCTATTGGATGGATGGCATAGGTGCTTCACGATGCAGTTACGCAGAGGCGTTCCTATAGCGGTGACGCAGCATCTCAATTCAAGGGAACTCGCGCTGCGTCTCAAACGAGAATACCCACGTCCCCATAGGAGCCAGATGCCCACCTGTGAGATTGCACTTAAGAGGCGAGCACCCGAGTCCCCCATTTATGTCCAGTTCATAGAACCTGACAAAGGTGTGCAGTGAGGACCAGCCTGCCACATCACAGATATCCTGCAGGGAGGCCCCTGCCAAGAATGCCTGAGAGGCACCCATACTTCTGGTGGAGTGGGACCAGAGAGCCCAGGAAGAAGGCTGGCCGGCCGTCACATAAGCAATTGAGATGGCCCCACTTGCGCATCCTCTGCTTTGATACCGGACCAAGGATGGACCATACCAAAACAAACAGCTGTGGCCAAGCCCACAGTTTCCACAGCTCAAGGCGAGGGTGTATGAAGACCCTGCCCGCCTGAGAGAGAAGGTCCCTCCTGAGCGAAATCTACCGAGGAGAGCCGTCGAGGACACAATGTCCGAGAACTGAACTCGGCCTGGCCCGAACGGGGCTACTAATAGGAGCTAAGCCTCGTCCCGGCGCGTTCTGCTTCGAACTCCTGGAAGCAGAGCAACGGGGGAAATGCGTACAGGGGCAGCCTCGGCCACTCCTGTACCATCGCCTCCTGTCCGGGAGGAGCTGGAGGTGACAGGGAGAACCACAGACGACAGGAGCTCCACCACCACGGCATAGTCTCCACTCCCCGGGCCTCAGCTCCTGCCTCGACAGGAAGTTCGCTTCCACATTACCAGGGGGCGAGATACATATCTGACAGAGAGCAGCTTCCATTGGGCCCACAGGAGGATAAGGCGAGCCAATTTGTATAGGTGACGAGACCTCAGATGCCCCTGATGGTTTTATATAGGAGCCCACCAATGTGCTGTCTGTGAGTACAAGCACATGACGGACCTGAAACACTGCTGAAATTCCTAGGCAATTTATGCGCAACAAATGACGGCTTCCCAGTCACAAGCCCTGAGCTAAGAGACGCCCCCCCCCCCCCGCAACCCATAAGGGAGGAATCCGTGGTCAGAGATGCCTGTTGACATGGTGCCCCAAGTAACGGCCCTCGGGCCAGGAACCAAGGATCCTTCCACATGACCAAGGTGCGGAGACACCGGTGCGTTGCCCTGATCACGCAAAAGGGGTTTCCCCTCGTGAAAAACCCTTGGTCTTGAGCCATCACTGAGAAGGACTCATATACAGCAGACCGAGAGACTCACATCACATACTGCTGCCATCAGGCCCAACAGTCTCTGAGATTGCTTCACAGCGAGTGACTGGTCTAGCTTCACCCCGTTCATGGCTGAGGGGATCGAACCTACGTGAGGCTCCTCTAGGTGAGCCTGCATAGAAACCGGATCCCACTTCATGCCTAGGAACATCATAACTGGAGAAAGAACGCTCCTCTTGGAGTTGGGGCTCAGCCCTAACTTCCTATGTGCGCAAGAACAACATCTCGATGTAGAGCCGCGAGATAAGCTGACTGAGCCCAGATCAGCCAGTCGTCAATTTAGTTGACGCAACGTTCACACACGAAGTGTGTGAAAGAGCTAGACCGAAGGGAAGCACCCGATATTGGTACTTCTCCCCTGAAAGCAAACCTCAGGTACTTCCTGTGCTGCGGAAGGATGGAGACAGGAAAATACGCATCTTTGAGATCTATCATGACAAACCGGATCTGATCTGAGACAAAATCTGTTTGAGTGTAAGCATCCTGAACCTGAGCCTTGCTATTGCACGGTTGAGGACGCGAAGCTCTAAGATGGGGTGCCACCCTCCATCCTTCTTTGGCACGATGAAGTACCGGCTGTAAAAGATTGACTCCCTGTCGGGCGGGGAAACCCTGTCTATAGCCCCCTTTTTAAGCAGAGTCTGTACTTCCTGAGACATCTCCAGAGCCTGCTCGGGGCCAACCACCGTGGGCTGAACCCCGATGAAACAGGGAGGATGACATCTGAACTGGATAAGCGTACCCAATACTTATACACCGCAGGACCCACCGAGATAAAAGTGGCAGATTCCCCACTCCGACACAAAATCTAGTAAGTGAACCAACCTCTCGAGGCCGACCTCAGGGAACAGCTGACTCGACAGCGCCATCTCCCTCCTTGGATGACTCGCAGGGCCCTCCACACCCCGGCAATCGGGCGGGGTTAGTGGATTGACCCTGTGAGGGTGCCGAGGACAGACGGTGTGGATATGATGGTACCGTGTATTGTGGTAAAACCCCATCCGCCCACGGAGAGGACCGCCCTCGCAGTCCTGGGCTCGATGGTGTGAGGGCCTTTTAGTTAATGTAATAACTTTATAGTTAGTTAATGACTGATCACTGGCCTCGGGTGTATGGGTGCTTAATTGTGAAAATAAGTTACAGAACATGCTGAGGGGGTCTGAATTCCAGACCGTAGCGAGCCTGTTGAGTCCCACAGGGACACACAGGTGGCTGTGAAAGCTGTAGTATCACTTACATGTAGCGCCACTAATCAATTACATTTGCACCACATTAAGAATCCTATTATATTATATCCCATTCGTTCTCATTGTAAATCGCTAGATTAGGGCTCTGCTTTTTGCCTATGTGAGCAGCTCATAGTCGGTGCCTGCTGCTCACACCCAGCAGCAGACGAGACTTGGGATTTATGGGGGAGAAACTGCTTAAGCACCTGTCAGTAACCGCCATGACGGCAACGCCGAACAGGCCTCCCGGGGATAACGGCGCATCAAGCAGAAAAGTCTTATCTTGCTACTTAATCTCAGTGAGATTGAGCCATAAACGCCTCTCCGTGGCCGTAGGCTGCCATAGAGCGACCTACACATCTGGCCGTGTCCCTGGTGGCCCGGAGAGCAAGATCTGTATTTGGCTCTGTGACTATGGCGACCGGCTGGGGCAGTGCTGCTGTGTCTACGGTGGGGGGACGAGTGGCTCGGGTCCTGCTCGGTTCTCCATCTGGACCCATCATCTTCCCTTATGTTTTACATCCCACACGTTTCATCATTATTATATATACACTACAATTTTGCAATTGTCATCATAATTGTATGTGCTATGATTTTCTGCTATGAATCTATTCTGTAGATACGACATCTATTGCATGTCTGTCCGTCCTGGGAGAGGGATCCCTCCTCTGTTGCTCTTCCTGAGGTTTCTCCCTGTTAAAAGAGTTTTTTTGGATAGTTTATCCTTAGTCGAATAGAGGGTCTAAGGACAGAGCGTGTCGTATGTTGTACAGATTGTAAAGCCCTTTGAGGCAAAATGTGATTTGTTAAATTGGGCTATATAAATAAGATTGAATTGAATGGTTTAGTGGGCAAGGATGGAGCTTTTATGGCCGACGGTGACTTGGGGGCGAGATGGCTAGCAAACGTCTCTTCCACCCTAAGCATCTGGCCATAGCCGTGTTTATTCAATCCCCAGATGTTGCTATACACATCTGGGGATTGAATGTGTGGATTGAAAACACAGGAAGACACGGGCCATTTCCAAGATCTCGACACCTCGTTATGGAGAGCTTCAAAAAACGGCAAGAGCGAGGAGAAACCACTCGTCAAAACCGCACTTAACTGCGGCTCGCTCATGTTGCTCTTGTGGCCAGTTGATATTCAACCTGGCCACTGCTCTGCTCAAAACCTCCATGAGCTCCCCACTCGCAGGGGTCTGAAATGGCGAGTCTCCAGCCCCCGCATCGACTGGGCGGGCTCCCGAACCCAGAGAAGTGGCCCCGGATCTGGTGGGAGAAGGCTGTCCGTCTCAAACCATCCATCTGCGAGCCCCACGACATGAGCTGCCGCTGCGCCTTGGCAACAGTGGGGCCCGTGCCGCAGGGAACGCGAGCCAGGACGCCCTCCTCGAAAAGCGCCCGGCGGGATCGCAGCACGCAGCGACGCATTTACGTTGAGGCGTTCCCATAGCGGTGACGCAGCGTGAGTTCCCTTGAACGGGAACCAAAACAACGAGGGGCTAAAAAGCTCCATAGAGCTGAGGGAACTGCATAGCGGGGTGATAAATCTCTGTGGATATGTGACTACAAGCGACACCTTTCAAGTTACACACAGTCTGGTTTTAATATACAAATATACACTTTTAATATACAAATAATGATTAATGATTTGTATATAACGTTGCCATACGATGGAAGGCTCCAGTATAAAAGAGGGAGTTCCTGGCAATAAGGCAGTTTATATGAATCCACACTGGCCCTCATGTTATAGGCATGGTGTACTCACCATAATTGGGAAAAAGTAATTGTGAACATGCCAATTGATGATGGTGTACATGATGTAGCTTTTACCCTGAGCTGCACAGGCAGCAGTTCCACGGTTCGGACTTCATTACTACCATCATTAGTTTGAGGACATGTGTTTAACAAATGTTATGTTATCACATCACAACAATTATCAACAATTTGTTCCTAAATGTAGTTGTCAAACCACTATGTGGACCAGGCATAACCAAAATGCCACTGTACCAATGATGACACAAGAAGTTTCTTAACAGAAATGTCAAAATGATAACTTAGATAACATTCTAGCAACAACAGATTCAAAAGAGACACACTGGTACATAAATATATATATATACAATTTCAGTTCCATTACCTAATTGGTGCCTGAAATCTACTTTACTATATAGTTCTATAAGAGACCCATCTGAGAAACATTCAGTGTTTTTGGAGTGAAAGGATAAAAAAACATTAACTTCCCACATAAAAAAAACTATGAATTATTGAAAGCAATGAGACTGATGGGAAATGTGGCCTTTATTCTGGAAACACTTGCAACAAGCACCAGTTATCTGACAATGATAGTGATGTTTAAATTCTTTTAGATCAAGAGGTGTCTATATCTGAATAATTGCAGGCTGTTTCTGCATCTATCTCATTAATTCTAGCAAGTGATTCTAGCTTGCAGCAGCACCTACCAGAGCCCTGCTGGAGACTTACATGGTTCTTGCTTTCGGGCCTAGAGCCTCCCAGGAGTAAAACCTTGGAGCTCTGAACATGACCATTCTGACATGCAAGGTGGAGAGCTGTGTTTCCTGCCTGGAAACAGGAGGAGAGTCAGAGTCATCATTTATTAGTGTTTACTTTTTTTTGCTGTTACCTATTTATGTGTTTTTATTATCTTATTCAGGTTCACAGTGTTTGGGATACTTTGGTAACACCCTTCATCTGACAATCACACTACTACAGTGAACTTAACTAACATAAGAAAAAGATGAGAGAGATGAGAGAGGGGACAGAGTGAAGAAGAAAAAAATAAGAACAGAGTGAGATGGGGCAACATAGTAGACATACTTAAAAAAATAAAAGGGACATAAAGGAGAGAGAGGGTGAAAAGAAAATACAGAGAGAAAAAATATCACAAAAAAGGGTGAGAGGAAAGGAGATGTCAAGGAAGAGACAGTGCAGAATATTTTGTTCATGTGTGTCTACAGAGGTATTTATGTGCCAGATATAGGGATGCATAAAAACACTTTATCCTAAAAGAAACTTTGAAGGGAACTGAAAGCTTTTCTCTGTTACAGTCCATGTAATGGAGTCATTTTTTACAGTAATAAACCATTAAACACACTGAAAAAAGGTCAGTTATAGTCTGTAACTAGAATCTATATACAAGTAAGTTTAACTTGTTTCAAATGATAATCATTTATTTCATTTTACAATTTATTTTTGGAGTAATAAAATATTTGTCTGTAGCTTTCAAGCTTTGTATCTCAAGGTCTTCATCAGTGAATGGAATTTTTTCAGTAATGTATGGTGATGAAATAATGACAGTAATGGAATTTGCATATTGGAAGCTTTGGAAAAAGCTTATGGGTGGACGTTGAATAAGGATTTTTGTACACAAACAACTTTTTTCCAAGGCCAAGAATGAACTTTAATGCTCATTAAAGTGGGACTGTGAAACCTGCTGAACAGCGGCCACAGTGGCAACTGCAGACTAATGGCATGTTGAATTTCCTTAAATTTGACAAGATTCTTTTCAAGTCAGTGACTTGACTGCAAATGGTTGAAATGAGACCACAAGTGGGAAACAGCAAACATGTACCCTGGTGAGATACTACTTATTTTTTACTTTTGTTAACTTAACTTAACTTAAGAGTCATAAAGTTATTGAAATGTCTCCATAATGTCAGTTACACAACAATATCTATGTGAAGATGATTCCTGAGGTTTCTATCATTTTTTCCCCTGTTAAAAGTTTTTTTTTGTGTAGTTTTTCCTTAATCGCATCGAGGGTCTAAGGACAGAGGGTGTCGTATGTTACAGATTGTGAAGCCCTTTGACAAATGTGATTTGTGATATTGGGCTATATAAATAAAATTGAACTGAATTGAATTGAAGTTTTCCACAATATGCTACTGGTCATACTAGACCAAGTAAGGCTGTAGCAGCAAAACACGAGTGTACTGAAATGAGAAGTATTTTTATTTCTTATGAATTCAACTTTTCATTTGTACAAGTCTTATTTCTACATTCAAAAGTCTTGCTTTAAATTACTTGTTCTGGGTAGTTTTTGCAGTGTAGCACAATGGCCTTATTTCCTTTTGAATTTCTGTTAAAGATCAGCACTGGATGACAGATGAAGGAATGATTATAGGAATCATTCTAGGAATTACGTGTTTATAGCAAACACGTTTAATTAGTGCTGTGGTTGAAATTTGAATCACCTTGTTTTTAGCGTGAACGTTGGCTCCAGCCTTCACCAGCAGTTTAACAGACTGGCTGAAGCCGTGCCAGGACACCTCATGGAGAGCTGTGTTGCCATCCTGACAGGACAAAAAACAAAAAGCCACATTACTGACCAGACTGAAGCACTTGTCTACACCAATCTTTGAGATTCTTCAATTTCTGAAGATTCTTTTCCTTCGTAACTCTAGTAACTCAGGGAACCCATGAAGAATTACTTTGGTATATTGATGAGATTCAATCAGTACAACAACAGAGTCACATCATACTCACCACTCGGTTGCTCTGAGTTTCTCTTTTTTACAGAAATACTTGTTTCATTAACTATTTCATTCCAATAATTTTTACTTTCCAATTTTTTGCAAGCTGTTTATTTGCACATATTTTTCACCTGATATTAGCCCTGGCAAAAATTATAGAAACTGAAAGAAAATGATAAAAAATTATAGAAACCTCAGGAAGAGCAACAGAGGAGGGCTTTCCTGTCTGTCCTGGAACAGGATGGACAGACATGCAATAGATGTCATATGAAAAGAATAGATTCACAACAGAAAATCGTAGTACATACAATTATAATGGAAATGATGAAATTGTAGTATATATAATTATGATGAAAAGTGTAGAATGTCTTCATTACTTAAAGTAACCGTATAGCATGCTGCATGGAGTTTCTGACTATAACCTTGGCCAAATTAAACTACAGACCCCATGACAACAAATTATCTTTTATTCCTACATTCATTCTCCACATTTTACAGACCTATGTAGGTGTATGAATGTATTTAACCCTATTCCCACTAGCTTTGTTGCTACCAGTCAATACTCTTTTTACTGTGATTCTAAACACTATACTCTACTTTTCATGGGGGAATAAGGCTAAGCAGATTACAGGCACACTGGTTTCTCTATGATTATCAGGTGCATTAATGCTGTCATTATGATGGCTTTGAAATTCCCCCTGTTCCTCCGACTGACTGTAATAGCGGTCTGTGTGTGTGTGTGTGTATGTGTGCTCTTGTTTTACTATATTCGTGGGGTCCCACCTCCTTTGTGAGGCCAAAATGGGTAAGGTTAAGGTTAAGGTTAGGGTAAGGGTTAGGTTTAGGCTTAGGCAAATGCCTAGTTGTGATGCTTAGGTTAAGGGTAAGGGGCTAGGGAATGCATTATGTAAATGATGGGTCCCCACGAAAATAGTGGCGCAAACCTGTGTGTGTGTGTGTGTGTGTCTTTTGATCTGCACCTTGTCCTGTCTGTCCAGTGCACACCCTTCTTGGAAGAGAGCACTGATGACATCACTGTTTCCCACTACGGCAGCCCGGTGTAATGCCGTCTGCTCCCCCTGCAAACAGCCACACAAATGCAAAACTAACAATATGTGACAAGAAACATTCAACGGGACAAGAAAATCCATTGATAGAAAAAACAATTATACACCCTTAAACTCTTCCACAGATCAATAGCTGGTGTACAGCTTTACATACTGATTCACATACTTATCAAGTCTCAATTTACAATTTGGAATAGTTAAACATTTTGGGAAATACACTTATTTGCTTGCTCACTCTTTCTAAGAGTGAGATGAGAAGATGGAAATCAGTACTCAGGTTTCAATCCAAATTTTGCACAAGTTTTATCAAAGTTTCCAAAATGTATTTGCTAGATCTGTTTGTATTGGACTTTGACAGATTTGGATTTTATCAATACAACTCTTCCACCTAAACCCAGTGGGTGGGTCACCCAGAAGGTGACTTTAAAAGTACTTAGGGTCAACGGTTCAGAGCAATGAAGACTGTGGAAAAGAGGTGAAGAGGCGAGTGCAAGCAGGTTGGAACAGGTGGAGGAAAGTGTCAGGTGTGTTGTGTGATAAAAGAGTATCAGCAAGAATGAAAGGAAAGGTGTTCAAGACGGTGGTGAGACCAACAATGTTGTACAGCTTAGAGACAGTGGCACTGAAGAAAAGACAAGAGGCAGAGCTGGAGGTGGCAGAGCTTAAGATGTTGAGGTTCTCAACGAGGATGGACAGGATGAGGAATGAGTACATCAGAGGGACAGCTCATGTTAGATGTTTCGGAGATAAAGTCAGAGAGGCCAGATTGAGGTGGTTTGGACATATTCAGGAGCGACTGTGAATATATTGGTAGAAGGATGCTGAGATTGGAGCTGCCAGGCAGGAGGTCTAGAGGAAGACCAAAGAGGAGATTTATGGATGTAGTGAGAGAGGACATGAAGTTAATTGGTGTGAGTGAAGAGGATGCAGAGGACAGGGTTAGATGGAGGCACATGATTCGCTGTGGCGACCCCTGAAAGGGAATAGCCGAAAGGAAAAGAAGATTAAGTTTTCATTACCCTGGAATAAGCTGTTAATATCTATAGAAAGAACAGGTCCCCTTCCGTGGAGGCTACCATGTGGCACCGCCATGCTTCTACAGTAGCCCAGAACAGAAAAACCAAACACTGACTCTAGTTGGGGCCTTTCACATTTTCACATTTCACGGCCACCATAGTTTCTCCTACATAATTGGAAGGGGAGGGTGAGGCAAGCAATATTCAAATTTTGTGATGTTAAACTCTGACAAAACGTCCCAGGTTACGTAGGTAACCATGGTTCCCTGATAGGGAACGAGACGCTGCGTCAGCTGACGCTATGGGGGAACGCCTCCAGCGT
>CM022481.1:4221807-4242545 GCA_011952105.1 Coreoperca whiteheadi
CTGAAGTTATTGTACTTTGCCCCGAATTCCTCCGAGACTCACTGTCGGCAGATATAGTTGCTCTAGATGGCACTGCCCTGGCCTCCTGGAGTTATCTTTGATCAGGATCTATCCTTCAACTTCAAGCACTGCCTTTTTCCACCTACGTAACATTGCAAAAATCAGGTACTTCCTGTCTCAAAATGATGTAGAAAAATTAACTTCAAGGCTTGATTAGTGCAATTCCATATTATCAGGCAGCCCGAAAACGTCCCTTATTATTCTCCAGTTGATTCAGAACGCTGCGGAACCTGTACTAACAGGAACTAGGAAAAGAGATCTTATTTCTCCAATATTAGCTTCTCTGCACTGGCTCCCTGTAAAATCCAGAATAGAATTTAAAATCCTCCTCCTCACCTACAAAACTCTAAATGTTCAGGCACCATCGTATTTTACAGAACTCATAGTACCTTAATACCCCACTAGAACACTGTGCTCTCAGAATGGAGGGTTACTTGTGGTTCCTAGAGACTCCAACAGTAGAACGGGAACCAGAGCCTTCAGCTATCAAGCTTCTCTCCTGTGGAATCAGAGCCCAGTTCGGGTTCAGGAGGCAGACACCATCTCCACATTATAAGAGTAGACTTTCCTCTTTGATAAAGCTTATAGTTAGGGCTGGCTCAGGTGAGTCTGAACCATCCCTTAGTTATGCTGCTATAGGCAGGGGACTTCCCAGGTTGCACCTCTCTCTTCACCTCTCTCCTCCTCTCCATCCGTATGCATTCACATCCCATAAATGCGTGTTACAAACTTGACTTCTTCTCTCTCCCGCAGATTTGTGCTTTCTCGTCCCTCTCTTCTTTCTTACTGTCACTTTCAGCAGGTATTTCAGCGTCTGGACATGTATCTGGATCTGTGACTGTGGCAACCTGCTGGGGCAGTGCTGCTGTGTCTATGGTACAGGGGACGAGTGGCTCGGGTCCTGCTCGTTGAGCTGTACCTGGACCCATCATCTTCAATTATGTTTTACATCCTACACTTTTCATCATTATTATATATACACTACAATTTTGCCATTGTCATCATAATTGTATGTGCTATGATTTTCTGCTATGAATCAATTCTGTATTTACGACAACTATTGCATGTCTGTCAGTCCTGGGAGAGGGATCCCTCCTCTGTTGCAATTCCTGAGGTTTCTATCATGTTTTCCCTGTTAAAAGGGTTTTTTGGGTAGTTTTTCCTTGTTCGAGTCGAGGGTCTAAGGACAGAGGGTATGTGGTACAGATTGTAAAGCCCTTTAAGGCAAATGTGATTTGTGATATTGGGCTATATAAATACAGTTGAATTGAATTTAATATGAAAGCAGGAAGCATACAGTCCCAGGAAAAAGGTTCAGCTCACATTTATGGTTAGCCATAAATGGAATTCCTGCACACAGAGTAGATCAGTGGTGAGTGACACTTAGCAGGTAGGTTTTGACATTAGAGCGCAGGAAGAAAGAGTAATGAACAATGATTTCCATGAAAGATGGTGCAGAAAGATGAGGGAGAAGACGAGGAGAGGGTAATTCTAAGCTAGATGAGAACTGAGCCGAGCGCAGCAGTAGCGGTGGAGGAGTGGTGTTTGTTCAGGGAAGGAAGGATGGGGGGACAGATTTCCGCTGGCTCAGTAGGAGCAGGCTTGGCTAACCTCCTTCCAATTCGCTGATCTTCCAGGCTCCTTTAAAGCCTTCCTCTACTGTCTTGTGAATTTGGCAACTCCAAAGATCTGGGAGATCTTTTCACTACCTGTGCGAAAGTGGGAAAGGGGCACTTGAATCCTGAGGGCAAAACCACAAGTGGGCTCCTTGAATGGGACTCCAAAGAGTCAAGGCCACTAGAGGTTATTATACTACAGTTATCTTTGTGTTAAAAGTAAAAAAAAGTCTAACGTTGTGGGTCTAAACTATAACACAGATTTGAGGGCAGAAAGATAAGCAGTCCACTGGTAACCACCAATCAGGACAGTGTGAGAGCAGGAAGTGGATGAAAAGTTGAAACATGGCCAACGCAACTGACAGATGGATTAATCTACTCACATCATCTTGGATATCCAGTTCACAGCCAGCTTTGAGCAGGATATGCACAACCTCAATGTGGTCTTTGTAGGCAGCCAGGTGAAGGGGGGTTCTGCCATACTGTGGACACAAAACACACACAATTTAGCCCAGTCGAGTAAAGAAACCCACAACTGCTGTCCCACGCATAGAAATCATAGTGTGATTGGCTGTTGCTTGGTGGCAAAGCGGGTGATCCCCCACATGTCTAAGTGTCTTTGAGCAAGATACTGAACCCCAAATTGCTCCTGAGGGCTGTTCCTTCAGTGTGTGAGTTTCCTTGTGTTGATGGATTAATCTACACAATCTTAATGCTTTCTTAGCTACTGCCATCAGTGTGTGAATGTGTGGCAAGTGCTTTTGAGGAGTCGAAAAGCACAATGTAATAAAAGTGGTCATAACTGGTTGCACGACTGAAGATAAATATGGAGTACAATCCATCTTAGTAATAAGTTAAAACAATTCAATTCAAATTACATTAAAAAAATTAAACAGCGATATGTATTTTTTACCCAAAAAAAGCTTCTATAAAAACTGTTGATTTTTTTTTAAACTTTTTTTATTTGTAGATTATTCAGAGCAACTGGATAAGTCTATTGTCTGATGTAATTAAAAGGTCAGCCATTCACCAGTGCTGTCTCTTTGCTATGATGCATCCTGACTAAAAATCCTCAAATAAACTATTGTTTTTTAAAAAGTCACATAACTGATTAGCAACTGTTTTCTCAAGGATCTTAGACAGAAAGGGAAGGTTAGATGTAGGTCTACAGTTGGCTAAAACCCCTGGATCAAGAGTGGGCTTTTTAAGAGGAGGTTTAATTACAGCTATTTTAAAAGACTGTGGTACATAGCCTGTTAATAAAGACAGATTGATCATATCTAGTAAAATGTCTTTAAACAGTTTTTTGTCTAAAAGACAGGTTGATGGCTTTGATGAAGAAATCGTTGAAGTTAGTTGAAGAAGGTCGATAGGACAAAAGCAGTCTAAATATATATCAGTGTTGGGATTCAAATTAATATGCCTTACATACGGGCGCCATTAATGTTGGGGTTACACATGGCAGTACCGTTAATTAGATTTGGCTATCAGGATTATCAAAGATAATCATAAATAATGCTTTAAATTAATAAAGACCTTAGGAACCACATTTTAATTAAAGGACATGATAGCCAATTAATTGATTCAGTCTCCTAAAATATACTAAACTATCAATTTGGAACTCAGATTAATAATTAAATCAATAACTATAACCCAAATTACCATTAATAGCTAGTAGGTGAAGGTTTCGGAATTCAAACATAGAAGAGGTTGGCAAATTATTCCCTCTTGTGAGACATTAAAGAGACCAGCATAATTACACACAAGTAGAAACACACTATGAGGACTAACTAAATACTTTAAACAGACAAACAAATGTGTGTGGATGTGTGTGTGTGCGCGTGTGTATGAAAGGTGGGCCAACAAAGAATGCTAATTCAAGATGGTGGGAGCCATAAAAGAGAGAAGTGAGCTAGCTACATTAGCTTGCGTCTTGGAGCTAATGCCTTAGCTACAAAGCTAGGCAAAGGGCAGAACCTGTTTAATCAAACTCTGCATATTGGAAGCTAAATTAAGACCCTGTGGTGATTGCTGTGAGAGGTTTATAAATTTATAGAGACCAGTGAATTTGTGATATTGTGACCTTGGTTTGGCAAGCCACACCGTTTTCTGATGAGAGGATGGATCACTTAAAGTCCTGAGTGAGCTTGGTTGGAGTTCAGGGGAGGTGATGTCCCCTGAATTCCCGGTGTTAGACAGATAGTAGTCCACCGCTAAATTTGTTCTGGCGTCAGAGTCCCCACAGGTGACGAATTGGATAAAGATTAGCAGTTCCTAAAGGAGTGATGTTTTACTGGTAAAAGGGGTTTGAGTCCCCTGGGAAAGTTTTGGTTCATTTTTAGTGGGACCCGGAAGTAGGAATAACAATATTATTATTACAAGGAAGAAAGATTAAAACTCCAGACTTCTATGATTAAATAATAATAAAATAACTTCAAATAAAGAGGGAAAATGAATACAGGACAGGTCAGAGATTATGTGTTGTGTGAAAAACAGGACAAGCAGGATGCACAAGACTTAGCAGCACAGGGAAAAACAGTCTCAAAGACAATTCACCTGGTAATGTGCCATAAACCATCAGACTTTCTATGAGTTGCTGACAGGTAAGGCCCTGCTATGGCAAATATACAGAGAAGGAGGTTAAATGCCCTTTCTGGATGTTTGGCAGGTGAGTTGTGATGAGAACAAGATTGCCCAATTTAATTTGAATCGAGTTTTGTCTGAACAGGTGCAGCTGGCTGAACCTGATGCAACCAGCTGAGCCTCCATACCATGCAGTCCAGGTAAAACGAAACGCTGGAGCAAATTGGCAACACCTGACACATTGTGTACTTGCCTCACCGTCCTTGCAATTGAGCAGGGTTAGACCAGGGTTGTGGCTTGGTGGCAGAGACATGAACAGCTCTGAATGAAAGTGTGAGTGAATGGAATTTACAAGGTCTCTTAATCATTTTAATGTCATAGAGTAGGAAGCAGTATGGAGTCTTAAAAAAAAAAAGAGGTACACTTAAGACTTTATTTTCTATTTTCCTCTCTCCAGCACCAGTGTGGGGTTTAGTCTCACTATACATTTAAAGACTTTATTTTATTTATGCCACTTGGTTACTGTTACGTATTATTATGCACAATGCGAGTGGGGGTGTTAGATAGAGCTAAACTCCATCTCTTGGTGTAATGTGGCCGCTTTTTTTTGTGTCCTCCACACTTTTGTTCTCGAGTTTGGCTGGGGGGGAGGGATGTATTTATCAAGCTAGGTTTGTAATCTTTTTTGATAACGGGGTAGGGAGGTTTTGTTTTTGTTTTGTGTGTTGCTTCGTTCATTATTATGACCATTCCTTCTTCTTCTTTTCCTTTTGGCTGTTCCCTTTCAGGGGTCGCCACAGCGAATCATGTGCCTCCATCTAACCCTGTCCTCTGCATCCTCTTCACTCACACCAATTAACTTCATGTCCTCTCTCACTACATCCATAAATCTCCTCTTTGGTCTTCCTCTAGACCTCCTGCCTGGCAGCTCCAACTTCAGCATCCTTCTACCAATATATTCACAGTCTCACCTCTGAACATGTCCAAACCACCTCAATCTGGCCTCTCTGACTTTATCTCCGAAACATCTAACATGAGCTGTCCCTCTGATGTACTCATTCCTGATCCTGTCCATCCTAGTCACTCCCAAAGAGAACCTCAACATCTTAAGCTCTGCCACCTCCAGCTCTGCCTCTTGTCTTTTCTTCAGTGCCACTGTCTCTAAGCTGTACAACATCGCTGGTCTCACCACCGTCTTGAACACCTTTCCTTTCATTCTTGCTGATACTCTTTTATCACACAACACACCTGACACTTTTCTCCACCCGTTCCAACCTGCTTGCACTCGCCTCTTCACCTCTTTTCCACAGTCTCCATTGCTCTGAACCGTTGACCCTAAGTACCTTCTTCACCTAGAAGGATTTTATCTAGAATTCTATAAAAAAATGGGAAAAGATATAGTAGGATCACTTTTACCCCTTTTCCACCAAAATGAACCAGGTGCTGGTTTAGAGCCAGTGCTAGAGCCAGTTCGGAGTTGGTTCAAATGACGAGCCTTCTAAGAACCCGTTTGGGTTTCCACTGGCTACAGAGCCAGCACAGAGCCAGATCTCACGTGACTGTATACCGGGAAATATGTTTGGTAACGCTAGCGCGGCAGCGCCAAACACAAACACCGTCAACAATCGCGGACGTTGCGTTGCTATTTATGTTCGCTGCAGTTTGTACAAACGGAGATTACGAGCGAGAGTAAGTACCTACAGAACATTTATTTTTAACAGTAATGTGTCAACTTGAGCCTCGGCATGTTGCTACCCTCCTAGCATCAACTCTGCTGATAAACGATCACATTGCAGTTAAATAAAAATGTATTAAGCGTTGGTGTAAGAATCAGAAGTGAAAACTGTTCGTCTTGTCGGTCACAGTAACCCTGCCCCCAGCCGGTGTAACCGGTGCTTACTTTTAGCCCAGCAACAAGTTGGTGCTACTTAAGAACCACTTTTCCTGGCTCCAAGCTGGCACTTCGGCTGTGGAAACACAAAGAACCGATTTGAAACTTGGCTCTGGCTCCGAACTAGCACCAGCTCCGCCTCGGTGGAAGAGCGGTATCACTGAAATGTTTACAGATTCATTGAAAAATGGTCAGCTTCCACCCACTTTAAATTTGGCAAATATTTCGTTAATTCTTAAAAACAATAAACCATCCGATTTATGTAGCTTTTATAGCTTTTATAGCTTTATTAGTGTAATTGGAGTTGAATCTAAAATACTTTCTAAATTGCTAGCCAGTGGACTTGAGATAGTTCTCCCCACCCTTATCAACCCTGATCAGACTGGCTTTATTCAGAAGCATTTTTCTGTTACAAATATAAGGAGGCTCCTGAATGAAATAAAATATACCAACCAACAGCGCTGTGAGGCTGGGTGGTATAGATGGTGACTTTCTGAAATGGATTCGAACTATCTACTATTCCCCTACATCCTCTGTTATTACTAACAGCTTACGGTCAGATCCCTTCCCACTTGCTAGGGGCACCAGACAGGGCTGCCCGTTGAGCTCGCTTTTGTTTGCGCTGGCTTTGGAACCTCTGTCAGAGGCTATCAGACAGCATAGAGGGGTGTTTCAATGATGGGTGTAGAGCATACAATAGCTTTGTATACAGATGATATTCTGTTGTTTTTATCATCATCCGAATTATCTATACCAACAATGCTGTCTATATTTGATGAGTTTGGTTTAATCTCAGGGTACAAAATTAACTTTAGTAAATCGGAAGCCTTACCATTAGGCAATTTTAATACGGAATCTTTGACTAACTTCCTCTTTAAATGGTCTAAATCCGGATTTGTTTACCTTGGGATCAATGTGTCTACTGACCTGAACAAATTATGGAAACTTAACTGGAAGCCTTACCATTAGGCAATTTTAATACGGAATCTTTAAATGGTCTAAATCCGGATTTGTTTACCTTGGGATCAATGTGCCAACTAAGTTGGAAACTTAACCGCTGGCAAGCTCTGCCTCTTTCGCTGCTCGGTAGGATAAGTTTAATCAAGATGAATATTCTTCCTCGATTATTGTACCCTCTTCAGATGTTGCCCCTATGGTTAAGGAGGAAGGTCTCTGCAGAGCTGGCAAGTGCTTTCTCTAGATTTGCATGGAATGGCATGAAGCCTAGACAAAAGATTAAATCATTGCATATGCCAGTAGAACTGGGCAGTTTAGCTATGCCAAATATTTTATATTATAATTGCGCCTGTCATGCCAAACTCATTTGGGAGTGGTATAGGTCCTACTGTAATCTGGACCTTAATGTGGACTCCTGTTAATTTAAGTATGTTCATACTAGTATCACAATTTTTGAAGGTTAATTCTACTTTTACTGGTCAATTATATGCATTTGTTGGAAACAGCTACCTTAGTTTGCCCTAAATGCTGTTGAAATAAAAACTGCTGGAATGTATTTTGTTAATACCATTCATTGCACACTAACATTACTTTCTGGTATACTTTAAAGAGAGTTTTGGTTATCATTAGAGGCAGCCCAAATCCCAGCAAATAATTTAATTGATAATTTCAAAATAATTTACAATGAATTGTTGTGTGGTCTCATCATGTTGGGCAGCAGGAAACTGTGAACAATTTGCTCCAGTACAATAAATAGTAGCCTACTGTGCATTTCATCCATCCATCCATCCATCCGTCTTCTACCACTTATCCGGGGCCTGGTCGCGGGGGCAACAGCCTGAGCAGAGACACCCAGACTTCCCTCTCCCCAGACACTTCCTCCATCTCTTCCGGGGGCATACCGAGGTGATCCCAGGTCAGCTGAGAGACATAGTCCCTCCAGCATGTCCTAGGTCTTCCCCGGGGTCTCCTATTAAAATCACCTACAATAATTACTTTATCTGCTTTAATGACCAAACTTGATAGAAACTCTGAGAATTCAGATACAAACTCAGGATAAGGACCAAGAGCACACTATAACAAATTGAATTCGTATTTTCCAGACCATAAAAAAACCCGAGGGTGCTGACAGTCGGCGAAGACCCTATTGACATGCAAAGAATTATTGGGGCCTTAACAGCGACACTATTGGAACTGCTCAGATAATTAGGGAGCGAGGGCCCTATTGGAATTGCTCGTATTATTATTAGGTTATTAGGGATTTAAGCAACAAAGTTACTGTCCTTATAGTCATACAAACCAATTCTAGCAGATTAACCCGATCTATGTTAAATTTTAAGACTGTGATGATGCACAATAGCAATGATTGTGAGTGGCATTGGCAACAGGAAATGCAATGCAATGTTTAATGCATTGATATACTCCAGCCATGAGGTTGAGTACATCTACTTCAAATGTCATCAGAAATGGACTTAAGAACTTGGTGATGCTTATTGGTAAAGACTGAGTTTTTGGCAAACGGCTTGGGGGGCCTTAGCGTGGCCAATTTTGATGCTTCGCCACGACACAGTAAGCTGTTGTACCTTCACTTTATATTGTCCCAGCTACTCTCATATTCTGTGCCAGAACCGACATCACACAACATTGCCCCAAGAAAAATCAGAAAAGTGAGCTAACATTACTACTTCACTCTAGGACCAACTTATCCACTCACCTCATCTCGAATATGGACTATCCGACAAAATCAGGATGACCACATTTAAAGTTTCCATCAACCCTCACCAGCAGACCCAGTAACAGAAGCCAAAAACTTCAGTGCCTGAGACCCTGCTTTCCGTAATCCAAAAGCCATCCATGAAGCAAGTGAGTCCAGCTTGACCCTACACAGTATCTTTCTTGCCCACCTCCCTCAGCTGAAAAGAGAGCAGAACTCCAGTCCCCTCCATCGTCTCGACTGCTACAGCCTCACAACACGTAGCCAGTCACAGCGTCACCAAGCTCCAGCGAGGTCCCACGATGACCGCACTAATATATATTCACTGTTGCTACTCGACAAAAACGCTGAAAGATAAAAGGAATTGTTTTTCACAGAATAGACAACAAAGAAAAACTTTCCAAAGCTCTCATGTCAGCTTGTCATACCCACAGTTCCGTCAACACAGCACTCTTCCTGGCGACGTCATCATGCACATTCCAACAACACGTGATGTTAGCGGCCACGTTTAAGGGACAGTTCACCTATGTCCTTCAGCTCACGACAGCAGAAAGGCCAGCAAAAATGAATAATGGGAGTCATCAGCAACCACCTCCCATCATATCTTACACAATCACCTTCAGATGGAGCACTCCACCTCTCATTAGGTTTTTCTACACCAGCAACAGCAGCCTACATCATCCAGGGCAATTTACACTAGGATGTCAGCGCCTCCTATCATCCAGCTCCAGCAATCACATCTGCCACTTAGCAGGGGAACCCAGCACTGGGCTGCCACCATCCCCTGCTGCCCACTTGCAGCAGCTCCCTCTAGTCATGGCTCCTTGCTCCTCGGGATGCCAGAACTATCTGGGAAGCTACTCTCCTGTGGAATCAGATCCCAGTTTGGGTTGGGGAGGCAGACATCAGGGCGGCTTTGGCATAACGGCAGAGCGGGTTGTCTTCTGATCAGAAAGTCGGCGGTTCAATGCCGGCGTCCGCCAGCCCATGTCGAAGTGTCCTTGAGCAAGACACTGGACCCCCGAGTTGCTTCTGATAGGTCAGGCCAGCGCCTTGCATGGCAGCTCCGCTGTCATTGGTGTGTGAATGGGTATTCATTTATGGCATTCTCATCCCATAAATGCATGTTACTAACTTGACTTCTTCTCTCTCCTGTAGTTTTGTGCTTTCTCTTCCCTCTCTTCGCTCTTACTGTCACTTTCAGCAGGTATTTCAGCCTCCAGAGATGTATTTGGCTCTGTGACCATGGCAACCTGCTAGAGCACTGCTGCGGTGGAGGGGACGAGTTGCTTGGTCCTGCTCGTTGGGCTCCACCTGGAGCTGCTTGGTTGTCTGTCTGTGACGACGCCGACAGTAGGTAGAAACACGACTCAGAAAAGACTTGTGTAAGAGTATTGATGTCAACTAAGTGCACCAAACTTTTTTTTTCTAGAACTGTGTTGTCCTTTTAATAAAGGATGTGATGTGAAGATATTTGTTAGGATGCTAACTTAAGCATTCATTTGAATTCATTTTAATTAGATGTTGTGTGCTCTTACTTGAGTGAAGGCTACAGAACCATTTCATACATATTCATCATGTAATAGTGACCTTATTGCATTTACAGCGGTTTAATACATGAAACATGAAGGCTGCACTATTGTAAAGATTCAAACATAGTTTTTTGGTATATAAACATACATAGTGAGTCTGTAATAACTTTGTACAAAATATTCAAATAAAAATGTCATTGCACAGTGTCAAAAGGAATTATAAATAGTCTGACCAGGTGGGGTGGTACTGGGCACGCACACTTACATGTATCATTTTAACGTTACATTTTAACGTTGTCATGAACTAGATTCTTTTTTTTTATGTTTTGGAATGTTTTACATTCCACACTTTTCATGATAATTATATATACTACAATTTTGCCATTGTCATCATAATTGTATGTGCTATGATTTTCTGCTATTTCTATTGCATGTCTGTCCGTCCTGCGAGAGGAATCCCTCCTCTGTTGCTCTTCCTGAGGTTTCTATAATTTGTTTCCCTGTTAAAAGGTTTTTTGTTATTTGGGTAATTTTTCCTTAGTCGAATCGAGGGTCTAAGGACAGAGGGTGTCCTATGTTGTAGAGATTTTAAAGCCCTTTGAGGCTAAATGTGATTTGTGATATTTGGGCTATATAAATAAAATTGAAAATTTAATTCATTATTCGTCATTGGAATCATCACCATCTATCACGGGCGAACTTCAACTAATCAGATCAACAAACCATAACGTAGACAAACTCTTGCCAAAGCCAGACTGGAGAAGAGAAAAAACATCTTTTGAAAGCTTCAGTGCCATTGCTCTTCCTTCAAAGAAGAAATACTCTCAACCTCTGATAACTGATACTAGCAGCACATTCAGAAATCAGTTCTCATACACGTCGTCACGCTAAACTTTGTGTTAGGGCACACCTTTAGGTCATGCTTTAGCTGCCAGTAATTCCTCAGAGGACGCTGATTGGTGCAAACTAACCGTGTTGCAGACACAAGTGCATAGCTAGAAGCCCAGCAAGATGGATTCTCGTGAATTTTCATGATCTTGCAAGTCCTATTGCCTAGCAAGATTAAGCGACTATGGCAACTTGCCCTAACTGGGCTCCTGGCACCTGGATATAAGCGCCCCCAGCTGTGCACTTCCAGCAACCACAGCAGCTGGCTTCAGTAAGGGCTTTTGGCACTGAGATACTAGTATCTTCCGCCTCCCAGCTTCACCAGTCCCAGCAGGTTATGTCAGCTACAGCCTTCGGCACTGGGAGGCCAGCACCCCACAGCGCCTACTTTCAGCAACTATAGCAGTTTGCTCTAGCAGGGAAACCTGGCACAGGATGCCAGCGCCCCTGCCAACTACGTCCATTCTCTCAACCTATTCCAGCCAAGCAGGCAACCATCAACCCGTCTACAGTCAGTCCTCTCATTTGTCATTCTTAAGATGTTTTCACATAGAACGTGAAGGGAATTTTTCGTTCAAAGCAATTACATACAAAGTCAATGCAAAGTAACACGAATTAGGCAACGTATTCACGCGAGTTGAAAATAGGCACCC
This sequence comes from Coreoperca whiteheadi, assembly GCA_011952105.1. NCBI lineage: Eukaryota > Metazoa > Chordata > Actinopteri > Centrarchiformes > Sinipercidae > Coreoperca > Coreoperca whiteheadi. The sequence continues at coordinate 4,233,702 of CM022481.1, forward strand.
AGAGCTCTACTACTTTATGTTTATACAGAGACCCGACAAAACAGGATTGTTTGAAGAAAAGTAAGTGAGGACTACATGGTCAATTCTGAAAATGTGTGTCTGTTACTTGTCGGATGTCAGTTGTACAGTACTAGCATTAGACCTGATCGATTTTCGTGTGAACACAGCTTTACTTTTATCTCCTGTCCTTCTCCAGTTCACACCACTCTATGCTAACAGATCATAGACATACACAGATCTTGCTCTCCCTATCATGCCTTCCGTTCGTCAACCGACAGATTCCTCGAAGGACACAAAGGGCACTTCTACCTGATAGGGAGAGCACCCACCCATTCCAGAGAACACCCACAGAGTTCTCTTATGCTTTCTCTCTCTTCAGAGATGTATTTGGTTCACAATTTCCCACCCGCTGGCAGGAAATGGACAATTAAATGGCCATTATCCTTAATCCGGCCCTCCATTTTGGATGAAATGGTTTCTAACAAGGCCACTCTGCCTCTGAAGCCTTTATTTCTCACTATCAATTGCTTTCCATCTTCATTGAATAACTAACCGTTCCATCTCCCTGGACAGTCCAAGCTCTGCCGAACTTCATGTTTGGTTCAACCTTCTCGCTAAATGGAACAGGATCACCTTCTTCTACAGCTGACTCACCCATATGACATCCACATCTCTACACTGACCCCGCTGCTTCTGTCGTGTTTGGGGGTTTCTACAATGGAAGATGGTTTGCAGTAGAATGGCCCCGGAGCTTAAGTGAATCCCAGGTCTCTTCCTATGCTCACTTTGAAATCTACCCCATAATAGCTGCAGCTATTCCATGGGGTCATGAATGGTCCATTCTCAACAACTCGCAGATGTATACATACAAACGTATACAGTGAACTTTGTTTGATTACAACAAAGTTCACTCTAATGCCCCATCTATCATACCATTTTATGCTCCTAACCAATCCAGCACTTCAACGTTGAACCTTAATTTTCCTAGGAAAGTCATAAGTCACTGGACAAGTTACAGATCGTTTTGTGTTTGCTAAAACACTTTTTGGATCCTTAATCATTACTCTCCAAAACAATCCCAATTGTTAACTCTACGTGACAATCTTTTTCTGCAGAAGGAAGACACGCATTTCCGTTTTCTTCACAGAGAAGAGGACAGCAGCTGAGCCCCGCTTTCTCCTCACTAAAGCTCCGCTGGAAAATGGACTGATGCATTAAATTGCTACCAAGAGCAATCTCAAGTAAGAGGCTTGTGTCTGGGCAGAGATAGGCTTATAACGGTGCGTGATTTCACCTAAGACTCATTGTTGTGTATAATGTTTTTGCGTTATTGTGGAGAATAGCAGACTGCTGCATCTGTTTGCTGTGTGTTTTTCTTTGTGTTTATCACGTTCCAATTTGTACTGGTACCGCACAGCTGGGTCAGTTAATTTTATCCACTGTATAAACTAATAACTGCTTTATCAGATCAAAGTCAAGTAACAAGGCTGCTGTATGCAAGTCTGTGATAAGGGGATCGTTATATCTTGGGGCGGCTGTGGCTTGGTGGCAGAGCGGGTCGTCTACCAATCGGAAGGTCAGCGGTTCGATCCCGGCTTCCCCCAGCCATGCGTCAAAGTATCCTTGAGCAAGACACTGAACTCTAAATTGCTCCCGAAGCTGCGCCTTCGCTGTGTGAGTGTGTGTGAATGGTTAGTTTAATTTGTACTGATGGGCAGTTAGCTCCTGCCATCAGTGTATGAACGTGTGTGTATGGGTAAATGTGCGCGTGTGAAAGCGCTTTGAGTAGTCGGACGACTAGAAAGGCGCTATACAAGTACAGTCCATTTACACTTGCCATGGCATTTGAGATTTCTTGTGCTTTTCTCTCATTGCACATTATCTTGAGGTCGTTTCTCCTCCTGGCTGTCCCTTTCTTTGAGTTTTGAAGGTCTGCCGCCATTCGGAGTGCATGTGTGTGGACCACCCTTGTGGTCACGTCTCCTCTCTATTGTCCCACCCCACACATACACACACACACCTCAAACAACCTGCCTAGCTGATTGTCGTATGCTTATTGCGTATTAGATGTGTGAGTAGATGATAGTGATTGTTGACTGAAGTTATTGATTGTTAATCAGGGCTAAGGTTAAATAAACGCTATTGTATCTTTAAAGGAGCAGTTGCTTGTGATTATTTTATGTATTTGTCGTGATAACAGCTGGTTGTGACGGTCAGTTTATAGGTGGACAGCCACCTTTGAGACTGTTTTTCACAGTTGGGTATTGGTCCCTGATCCCGGAGGGTGGCCCCGTAATTATTATTCCATATTAATAATATTATTATTATTATAATATTATGCTTTTGTTGGCCATATTACTTACCTGATCAGTAAGGTTCCTTCCTGAAATAAAGCACTGTTTATTTATTTTGTATCTTTGTTTAATTGTATATTTAATGTATTTTACCATTTTTTTCTTTGTTCTTGTTCTAATTTTCTTATCTTACACAAAAAATACCTGCACACATATATTTTATCATTTTATTTTATTATATATAACAGAAAGAACTGATAAGAATACTGTTAAAGTACCGGATCGATAAGCATTATCAGTAAGAATGGTAATAATACCATTAAAAAATTAACGGTACCCATCCTTTATCAGAATGTGAAGAAAGACAAGTTTGTGAATGAAGGTCATGTTTTACTAAAATGTCTTTTGATTGTATTCTTTATTTAATACAAAGAATGGTGTGAAGGACCCGTGGATTGAACATGCCATTGGGGTGTGTAAAAGGCTGTTTCTGCCTTTTCTTACAGCTGGAAAAAAAGAAGAGACATGACTGAGGCTGAGCTTGGTCTACCCACTCATCAGCTAGTAACGGAGTCCCCAACCAGATGGGGTTCACGGCAAAAAATGATGGAGAAGGCCATAGTCCGTGTCCTGGGTTCGGACAAGAAAAGTCGTCATCTTGTGCCCACTTGGCAAGATGTGTTGGAGTCCATAAATAAATCTGTGAAACCACTCCAAGACTTTACCGATGATCTCTGGGGAGTCTTATGTCAGTGTTTCCTACATTAAACCGGTACTCCATCTTTTCAAAACCAGTTTCCTACAGCCAGAGGAGGAAGACACAGAGCTCACTAAAACAATAAAAAGAAACATAATGCAGTACCTTGACGACAAATAAAGAAGGATGAACTCTTGGACATGTCCTCACTGATGGGCCCAAGGTTCCGCACAACCTACATTGACCCAGACAAGGTGGAACAAGTCAAAAAAAGAGCTGTCGCTGAGCCTGAGCTTATGTCTCTACCTGCTCCTGCCAACAGCAGTACACCACAGCAGCCTGGCCCAGCAGTGCAGGTGCAACAAGGGGTTGCACCTGCACTGCTGATTTAATCATCTAAATGTAAATTTAGATGATTAAAGAAATAGTTTGACATTTTGGTTTCACGAGACCCAGCCTTCACCCAAGAAAAAGATGACTTTAGCAGCCTTCTTCAAAAATAATGCACCAGTGGCATCTCCTCACCAGTCAGAGGCAGTAATGATAGAGACTGAGTTGACAACTTACTTATTGATCCCTGAGGTAGACCCAGACACAGAGATCTCCTTGAGTGGGGGAAGCGCCACCAATCGAATTTTCCAAGGCTAAGTAGACAGCCAAAAAAATACCTCTCTGTCCCAGCAACGAGTGCCCCCTCAGAGAGAGTTTTTAGTGTGGGGGGTGGCATTGTTACATGCCACCGTGCATGCCTCAAGCCAGAGGTAGTAGACAGGCTTTTCTTCCTGGCTAAGAATGTTTAGAAAAAAAGAAAGGATGTTCAAACTGTACAACAAATATGCACCTTATACTCTTCAATCAATTACAGAGACAGAGACAATTTACAGAGACCCACCAATTCCCACTGTGAGCAAGCACTTGTTTCTGACCCTACATTCACCATGAGCGATATGAACAAGTCATCAAGTCACGAGAGGTCATTTTATCGACTATAGAATTATGCAACCAGAAAAAAACAGCTGGTGTGTGACAAGCCTGTTGGACAGGAAATTCTGTCCACAGCTTTCAACAATTATCAGATTTCCCTGTTTTGGTTTGTTTCAGCTGTAGTTAAGTTGGTCCAGACAATGGAAAGAATTATCCATTGTTGCCTTTTAGTTCTGGTCCAATTTGAGTTCGCACTGACTCAAAATGAACTAAGATGAGTAATTAAGTCATACTGTGACTTTATGGTGGCTGTGGCTTTGTGGAAGTGTGGGTTTTCCACCAATCGGAAGGTGGGCACTTCGATCCCAGCTTCCCCTAGCCCACATGTCGAAGTATCGTTGAGCAAGATACTGAACCCGAAATTGCTCGTGAGGGCTGTGCCTTCTGTGTGTGTGAATGGTTAGATTACAGTGTGTTGATGGGCAGTTAGCGCCTGCCATCCATGTATGAATGGGGTGACTGTGATATGTAGTGTGAAAGCGATATTAAATTATTAAAAAAGCAATCTCGCAAGGGATAGTTATTTGTTAGTGTGGTCGGTACGTATGCACGTATGCACAAGAAATTGGTTATCAACAGCAATTACCTCCAGTAGTTTTTTAAGATGCCAGGACAAAATTAGAGCTTGAACGAATAGTATATTAATCAATTTGTCAATTAAAGGAAATTAAAGGTCAGTTATGCGATTCTGGAGAAATCCAATACCATGATATTAGTAATGTAACTAACGCTAGCTAGGGTGTGGGCTAGCTTAGCTAGGTTGTGGGTTAGAAAACTGTCCCTACATTTGCTGCCAGAGACAATGAGATGGTTTCCCAGAGCCAGCAAACCAGCTCTAGACAGCGATACTCACAACTCTCCTGCTAGCTAACATCACAACAACAGCATATCTTGGCGAACTAGATTGTAAGCTGAATGACTGTGGGCAAGTCATTTAATGTTCCCTGATACAAAAATCATGGCTGAAATGACTAGTGGAATACTGTTGTGTGGCTTGGTCCAAGGCACTTTTTTTGTTTCCCATTTACAGAACCAGGGCTGAGATATTCGCTGAATTTAACAAAAAGACAAGTATTGGATTACAATTGCATACCCCATCTTTAATATGATTGATTTTTTGAGTAATTTTTCCAGCATGAGACAGGCTAACATGCTCCCAATGACATTGCTAAAATGCTGATGATTAGTAGCTATAATGTTCGCCATTTAAGTTTTGCATATTAGCATGCTAACAATTAACACTGGGGTGGCTGTGGCTTGATGGCAGAGTGGTCATCCACCAATCGGGAGGTCGGCTGTTCGATCCCAGCTTCCCCCAGCCCACATGTCGAAGTATCCTTGAATCCCAAAATTGCTCCCGAAGCTTTGCCTTCGGTATGTGAGTGTGTAAGTCGCTTTGGATAAAAGCATCTGCTAAATGACTAAATGTAAACACTAAACACAAAGTACAGCTGAGGCTGATGAGTATGCCATTAGTTTTTAAGGTATTTGGTCGTAAGCCAAAACAATGGAAAAATTTAAACTTTGACCTGAGGAAAAGGTAAGTTGTGGACCAACCAACCAATCGACACTGCCAGCTCTAGAGCCACATGTCTTGCATGCAAAATGCAAAGAAACCTTTGGTCTTTGGAAACAAAGATAACTGCAGATCAACCAACTGGCACTACTATTGGGCACCATTGGTAAGGGGTCTAAATTAAAAACAAAACAAATATACAAATGTATCCACCAACATCATCTACATTTACATTTACATTTAGTCATTTAGCAGACGCTTTTATCCAAAGCGACTTACATTTGAGGAAGACAATGGAAGCAATATAACAACACAAGGTAACAAAAAGCATAAGTGCATCAAAAACGAGTCTGGTTAAAGCCCAGCACAGTATACAAAGCTAAGGATAGGAAGGGTTAATTTTTTTAATTTTTTTATAGCAGAGGTAGAAAGGAAGAAGAGTTAGTGATTGTCAGTCAGGTGTTGACGGAAGAGATGCGTTTTCAAGTGCTTTTTAAAGGTGGCTACAGAATCTGCTGATCTTGTAGAGGCCGGCAAATCATTCCACCAATGTGGAACGGATCCAGAGAAGGTGCGCGAGAGTGATTTTATTCCTTTTTGGCATGGTACCACCAGGCGTCGTTCTTTTGCAGAGCGCAGGGACCTGGCAGGAGCGTAGGTCTGTATGAGCAAGCAAAGATATGATGGTGCAGAACCAGTGGTGGTCTTGTAAGCCAATAGCATCCCTTTGTACTTGATGCGGGCGAAAACAGGGAGCCAGTGTAACCTAATGAAGAGAGGGGTTACGTGCGCTCGCTTCGGCTCATTGAAGACCACTCTTGCCGCCGCGTTCTGGATCATCTGCAGAGGTTTGGTTGTGCAAGCAGGGAGACCAGCCAGCAGTGCATTGCAATAGTCCAGTTTGGACAAGACCAGAGCTTGGACTAGGACTTGTGTAGACTGCTCCGATAGGAAAGGTCTGATTTTCCTGATGTTGTAGAGGATGAATCTGCAGGACCTGGTGGTGCTGGCGATATGGCTTTTGAAGTTTAGTTGATCATCAATTACCACCCCCAAGTTTCTGACCGTGCTGGATGGAGTAACGGTCGTTGAGCCAAGTTGAATGGAGAGGTCGTGGTGAATCTTTGGGTTGGCCGGTATCACAAGCAGTTCCGTTTTGTCCAGGTTCAGCTGCAGGTGATGATCCTTTGTCCAAAGCGCAATGTCACTCAGGCATGCCGAGATGCGAGCAGAAACAGTTGAATCATCAGGTTGAAACGACAAGTGGAGCTGCATGTCATCAGCATAGCAGTGATAGGAGAACCCATGCTTCTGAATGACCGAGCCTAGGGATGTCATGTAGATGGAGAAGAGTAGGGGACCAAGTACCGAGCCCTGCGGCACCCCTGTATTGAGATGTTGGGACTCCGAGACCTCGTCTCTCCAGGATACTCTGAGTGACCGACCCGATAGGTACGATTTGAACCATCGCAACGCGATTCCAGACACACCCATAGCACTGAGAGTGGACAGGAGGACGTGGTGATTAACTGTGTCAAAGGCCGCAGACAGGTCCAGTAAGATAAGAATGGATGACTTGGATGTCGCCTTTGCCAATCTCAGGGCTTCGACAACTGAGAGCAGCGCGGTCTCCGTGGAATGGCCGCTCTTGAAACCAGACTGGTTGCGGTCCAGGAGATTGTTCTCTGTGAGAAAGGAGGAGAGCTGGTTAAAAACAGCTCGTTCCAGAGCTTTGGCAATGAAGGGAAGGAGGGAAACCGGTCTGTAGCTTTCTAATAGTGTCGGATTGAGAGTGGCTTTCTTCAGTAACGGTGTGATGCGGGCTTCTTTGAAAGCTGTTGGGAACAACCCAGTGGTGAGGGAGGAGTTGATGATGTGGGTCAGAGTCGGGACAACAGACGGAGAGATGGCCTGCAGGAGATGGGTGGGGATGGGATCCAGCGGGCAGGTGGTAGGGTGGCTAGAATGAATGACCTTGGAAACATCAGCTTCAGATAGAAGAGAGAAAGAGGGGAGCAGACACGTATCTGGGATGCGTGCGAGGTCAACAGGTGGCGGCGCAGAGAATTGCCTGCTAATGGCGGTTGTTTTCTTGACAAAGAAAGACGCAAAGTCATCAGCTGTTAAATCCGATGAAGGTGGGGGAGCAGGCGGAGAAAGGAGAGTAGCAAAGGTTTTAAAGAGAGTGCGTGAGTCAGGTGAGTTGTCGATCTTAGAGTGGTAGTAGTCCGTTTTTGCAGAGGTGACATCAGCTGAGAAATTAGAGAGGAGAGACTGGTAGAGACATAGGTCAGCGGGATCTTTTGATTTACGCCATTTTCTCTCAGCTGACCGGAGGCTGGCGCGATGCTCACGTAGAACATCAGATAACCAGGGGGCAGACGAGGATTTGTGGGCTGGTCTAGATGTGAGAGGGCAGAAGTTGTCCAAGCAGGATTTAAGAGTGGAACACAGAGCGTCAGTGGCGCTGTCGGTGTTCAAGAGAGAGAGCTCCTCAGAGGGAGGGAGCACCGACGAGACAGCAGAGGAAAAGCGCGAGGGAGATAGTGTACGCAGGTTGCGTCGGAAGGTGACCAGCGGTAGAACACTTGCAGGGTCCGGAGGAGTTAGGTCGAGGTTGAGAGTGATGAAGAAATGATCTGATGCGTGCAGCGGGGTGACCTGAGCATGAAGAGTGGAGCAGCACTGTGTGTAGATAAGATCTAGTTGATTACCAGACTTGTGAGTTGCTGATGTGGAAACCCGCTCGAGGTCAAATGATGCAGCCAGGTTTTCAAAGTCCGCAGCCTGTGGCTTTCCAACGTGGATGTTGAAGTCCCCAAGTACCACCAAAGGAGTGCCATCTTCAGGGAAGGATGAGAGAAGCACATCCAACTCCTCCAAGAAATGGCCAAGTTGACCTGGGGGGCGATAGATGACTACAAAGTGACTTTTAACAGGATGGGTGATAGTAACAGCATGAAACTCGAAGGAGCTGCTGTCACACAGGGATGATCGCTGTTTGAACTTCCAGTCATTAGGGATAAGCAGGCCGGTTCCACCACCTCTTCTCGCGATGCGAGGGCTGTGGGAGAAAGTGTGATTATGGGAGGGGGTTGCAGGAGTGGCAGAATCCTCAGGTTTGATCCAAGTTTCTGTAAGTGCTACAATTGAAAGACCAGAATGATTAACAAAAGCCGTGATGAAATCCGCTTTTTTCACCGCAGACTGGCAGTTCCACAAGCCTATTGGTAAATTTAATGGGGGAGTCTTGTGGTACAACATGCAGATTATGAATATTGCGTTGCCTTTGGTATGAAACTGATGTTTGCCAGGTTGAAATGACAGTTGGGATTAGAAGACACATTGTGTAA
>CM022481.1:4243218-4285290 GCA_011952105.1 Coreoperca whiteheadi
CAATAACGCCACGTCACCAATCAAGCGGCGGTCTGGAACAAAAATAACACTGCACTAAACTTACAACAAGACACGAATCAAACACACTTACAGTTCTTGTAGGCTTCAGATGCTAAATTGCTTCTCCTCTGTCCATCTGTCTAATTATCACCCTCAGGACCACTTACTTACCTTGGTGACAGCTACTTTTGCGCCCTTGTTGATAAGCTGGACCACATTGTCGGCTTGTCCCTTGAGTGAAGCTTTGAGAAGGCGCTCAGAAAGTGCAAGGATCTCAGCCACATCCTGCTGGCTCATGAAGCAGGGCGAGTGATGCCGCTGTCACGGTCAGACACCGTGATAGCAGCCACCAGTGCTCCAGATGGTGGGTAAGGCAGCAATGGCGATGGTCTACGATGTCCTCTAACTCATGGTGAGCTCTGCTGCAGACAGAGGTGTCAAATAGGAGCTGGAAAAGCTGCAGTTGTTGCTTTTACTTCTGTTGCTACAAGCTCCACAAACTGCCAAGATCCCTCCTCTTAATCCCCTCAGCTGCTGGGAAGAGAACAGGAAACACATGGAGTTAAAATAAGTCAGCATGTTCTCCAGTCATCAGCTACATCCACAATACTGTTTTTGTTTAAAAACGCATAAGTTTTGCAATGTTTACACCTAGCGTTCACTCTACCCCAGCGTTTTCGACCCCCTAAAATGGATACATTTAGAAACGCTGCTGGCCCCATTTTTGTTTGAAAGCTCCGAGGTTTTGTTGCAGTTTGGAAATCCCAAAATGGAAGCTTTTGGAAACGATGCAGCAGCCACCCAAGTTCGCTTCTTGATTGGGTCTTGTCAGTCACAAGGTGTTCTTCCCTGATTCGTCATAGACGGTCAGAGACAGATTTTCGAGTATCTTTTGCATGGCTAATTCAACATGGATAACACTTTATAGGTGTTGATGACCTTGCTGCCTATGCTAGCAGCTGACGTGCAGTTAAATTTTGCATTTTATAATGCTACTACTGTGATTAGTATTCGAGCAATTTGTGACAATTCCCAAATCCAGCGGCATTATCAGCCCTACATGACCAGTTCTGGGTGGAGAACCAGATGGAATCATTTATTAATGCTGTTGTGGTTCCTGGGGAATGGTGAGGAAACTTGAATGTCCAGACGTGGAAGGAGCATCAATACAGAGCAGAGCACGATGTGAAGGACCGTGTCGTCAACTTCTACCAAACACACTAAGCCATGTTAGCGTGATCTTTTTTGCAGGACAAAAAACAACTAGAGACTCCATCTTCATTTTAAGATTATTTACTTTGCATTAGAATATCAAATACACGTGTACACGGGTTCTCTCCTCCGGGATTCACAGCACAGGCCACCCAAAGGTGGGCCCATCCAAAAAAGAAGAACCAAGACTCAAGGATTATACAAAGTATATATGTGATTTTGCTGGTGTCTAATTGGTCAGAAATGAGTTGGGGGAGGGGGCGTGGTTTAGACTTGCTTCCCCATTGGATCACTGCCTGGTGACGTCATCTCCACCAGCATCTGCAGGGTCCAGGGAATACACATCTCCAAGAAGGTCACACTGTCCTCCTTCTATTGTAACTAATTTACTACCTTTTCTGACAAAGTTACATATGTTTAGTTCTATTTACTCTTACTCTTGTTATATTTAAAAGATCTGCTTTCCATCCTTGCCTAGGGGCAATAAAAGTCTCACAGCCCCAGAGACGGACACAAGCACAAGGGGGTTTTATTACGCTTACACACACAAAGGAATGTAGCTGCAGCCTGACACACATACACAGCACGATGATTATTTCTAAAGAATATATTAGTTAATATAAGTATCTTAACTTCACTACACAAATGTATTTCACCTCAACAGCCACAAAGCTAATCCAGACTACATCAATAGAAATGGAAACATTCTTTGAATGTACAAGTGTTGTGTGACTACAAGTACTGTTTCATTGACATTGTTGTCAGTAATGGATTCATTTTGATATCAATATTTAACATTATGTAGGCTATAAGCATCATTGACAAATGTGAACTCGGAGTATGTGCTATGATATTGTGAAGTATTTGAGTTTGTACATCGACAGAATGGATGTTATATTGTCTATATTTAGAAAGACACAGAAGGACAGTGAAAATACAATAATGGAAAAGAAAGTGTGGATATAAAAACTTGAGTTTTGCAGTTGTTGAAGTTGGGACTAGCTAATACTAAAAAAGACCAGGCAGAAAAAGGCAAAAGTAAAAAACAAATGGTTGCTGCTGCACCCCCATGCCCCCCCCCCCCATTTAGATCAGATCCCGCCTTGGGAGGATCAAAGTTATGACCTAGATGGCCGACCAGTGTACAGTTGGGTTCCGAAGCACACAGGGATCCCTCCTCTGTTGCTCTTCCTTTTGTTTCTATAATTTTTTTTCCTGTTAAAAGGATTTTTTTTTGGGCAGTTTTTCCTTAGTCGATTCGAGGGTCTAAGGACAGAGGGTGTCGTAAGCCCTTTGAGGCAAAATGTGATTTGTGCTATATAAATAAAATTGAATAGTACACAAACCCCCTTTAACTGGCCTCCAGCAGAGACCACACTTGTGCTAATACCACCTAGGAGCCTCCTAGGTGGCTTAACATTACCACCATCTTTAAATGTCCCTTTGTCTATCTTGTAGCTAACACATTAGCTCCACAACGTGAGCTCTTTTATGGCTCCCGCCATCTTGACATTCCTAGTTGGCCCATGTTTCAACCACGTTTCTAACACACACACGCATCCACACACATCAGTTTGTCTGTAGTTTAGTGTATTTAGTAAGTCCTCACAGTGTGTTTTTACTTGTTTACCTTTGTAAATAAAGGATTGTGTTTAATTATGCTGGTCTCTTTAATGTCTCACAAGAGTGAATAATTTGCCAACCTCTTCTATGTTTGAATTCCGATTCCTACTAGATTTAATGGTAATTTGGGTTATAGCTATTGATTTAATTATTAAACTGAGTTCCAAATTGATAGTTTAGTGTATTTTATGAGCCTGAATCAATTAATTGGCTAGGGAACGAAGGCATGTGCTCGTAACCCTGATCAAGCGAAATGGGTTGCCCCTCTGGGGCCCTTTGGTCTTGAGCCACCACTTTGTGAAAAATATTTCAGTATTAATCATATGTTTTATTAAAGCTTTGATTCGTAGATTTGTCACTACCTCATTGACTGCTGTAAAGATACAATCTGATGTGAAAGCAAATGGTTGATGTAGAGACATTAAGGCAAACCATCTTCAGCAACTACAACTTTTCTTGGATAAAAGTGGTGTTTAATGACCATTTTATCATGCTGCTCATATGAACTAAAGAAGCATCAATTTTTTTGTTTTGTTTTTTCTTTTAAATAGTACAAGGCTTATGTTTATTATAATGATTGGAGATAAATGGACAAGGTAATTAGAGGCTTGCTCACAAATATGCTCATAAAAATTAAAAGGTGCTAGTGAATTTGGAAAGGGAATAGAGTGTAAATCAATGCGGGATGATTTTTTTCTTCAAAATCATAAGTGTTTTTTTCCTTCACTATTGGTACAGGAAGATAGGATACAATTAGATTAGGAAGGAGATGTTTATCAAATTGTACGCTTGTGAATAACAGACCCCCTTTTGCAGATGGAAAAGAGCCATGTTTATGGTCGTCTGCATCATGGATGCTGAGCAACATTGCTTGGCCACAGATGGGCTCTGTTATTATGGGCTAGAGAAGGATATGTTTATTGTAACATTTATTGGGTTTTTGTATTACCATGTATTTGTGTTATGCACACATTATGAGGGCATGGGAATGTTGAAAAGGAGGGAATGTGAAAAATATTTCAGTATTAATCATTATGTTTATTATTTTCCCATTTGTTCATTTCATTTAGCATGTAGTGATCCTCTTGATTTCTATCTGTTCTTGTCTCACGCTCTTACTCAATTACTTATATGGTTTGGAATGTATGTGCAATAAAGATGACCCTATGCTAGAGAAGGCCTTTGACGAAAACCAGATGTCACATGTATAGGTTTGGGGCCATGTGAAAAGTGTGTTGAGTTGGGCACCATCATTGGATAGAAAACGTGATATCTTTCGGTTTAGGTTTTTTCCTCCAAGAGCATAACTGTATGGAAAAACAGGATGCTCGAGGAGATACTTTTTGGTAAACCGTTTGGGTAAGACCTTGTTATCTCCTATTGTAATTACAATAATATACCTCATATACTTCAATCCCTTCTGTGTTTTTGCTTATTGTGTCTTGAGTGCTTTATTGGATAATTTGCCATATTGCCAACGATCGAGACTCTGCCAGTATTAGCCAGTGGTCAAGGTAATTGAAAATTCGGAAGCCTTGGAGCCTGAGTGACACACGGGCAGCATCCATGCATCTCGTGAAATAGGATATAGGACCAGTTCAAACGGAAGAACCCAATCCTGGTACGCTTTTCCCCCCAAAAGCAAACTGCAGGAACTTCTGGTGCTCCGGAAGGATGGACACATGGAAGTACCCATCCTTTAGATCGATCGTGACAAACCAGCCCTCGGACTCAATGTGTTTCACAGTCATAGGGATCGTCAACATCTTGAACTGAAGTCCCCTCAGAGACCAGTTCAGCTGACGAAGATCTAAAATGGGACGCAACCCTCCATCCTTCTTTGGAACTATAAAATTCCGACTGTAGAACCTGGTGATCCACTCTGGGAGGGGAATGTGTTTCATGGCCCCTTTTGCAAGAAGTGTGCACACTTCCTGCTCCATAACCTGCACCAAAGCAGAGCCCATCTGGCAAGAATGATGGCCATCTTGTCCGCCTTCTCCTTCCCGGGCAGCGTTCGAGCCCCTCAACCCCAGTGAGGGGCCCGCTGGGCCATGCTGTCTTTTTGTGCCTGCCTGTGAGAGCTGTGGGATGTCAACAGGCACAGCCCGATATCTCTGGCGACGGGGAATGAAGTGCTGAAATACTGCCGCTTTCCTCTGAGCCTCCTGAAAACTGCCTTCACCTCCTGGGATGTCAGCCTGATAAGCCTGTAAAACAGCTATGGTATGCCGTCATGCACCTGCCTGACCAGCCATATAAACCTTACCCACTTAAGATGATGTAGTGCAGCAAGGCTTATAAGGCAGCGTCAAAGCCTTGAGGGATGACGCAGTGTATCTGTCGCCTGATGCTGATCAGGCGACAGATACGCTGCCAGCTTCTCCTGAATTTTTGGCATGAAACCATAGCCATTCTCCTGGAGCCCCAAGATCGATGCATAATGGCAAAGAGTGGGGCTCGAAAGCTTAGCTGAATAAGGCCTAGCCCAAGCTCTCAACACCTCAGCGTGGAGATTGGGAAAGAACGGCAGCTTCAAATGCAGGTGATACGGTGCCGCTCACAGAAAGTGCTCATCTAGCCTGCTATGCTGCTGAGTTTCCTGCTTCTTTGTGGTCCAGGCGATGTTCAGCCTAGCAACGACGTGAGTCCCCACATCAAGCAGCTCCTCAAAGTGTGGTGACTGGGCTGACAAGCCACCCACGTCACCACCTCCTCCTCGGAGCCCGACTGGCCCAGCATCGGTCCCGTTTTCGGGGCAGAAGAAGCCACCGAGCGTGCTTCCAGATCCCAAAACTAGGTGAAGGAACTAGCAGAGGAAAGTTGAGAAATTGCTGAAGCCGTCTCAAACTCCTCCCCTAGATCCATATCTGATCCCCACAAATGAAGCCGCCGGGCTGCCTCGGCAGCTGTAGGACCAGCACCATGCAAAGAGCACCAGGAGAGAGCGAAGCGTTCTTACCAGGAGACACTCACAGTCCTCGAGTGTGCATGCTCTGTCAACCCCCTCTCCCCAAACAGCTGTTGGGATTCAAATTAATATGGTTTACATACATACGCCATTAACTTTGGGCTTACATGGGGCAGAACCGTTAGATTTGGCTATCAGGATTGTCAAAGATAATCATAAATAATGCTTTAAATTAATAAAGACCTCGGGGCACCACCCTTAATTAAAAGGGAAATGATTGCTAATTAATTAATTCAGTCTCATAAAATACACTAAACTATCAGTTTGTAATTCAGATTAATAATTCAATCAATAACTATAACCCAAATTACCATCAATAGCTACTAGGTGAAGGATTCGGAATTCAAACATAGAAGAGGTTGGCAAATGATTCACTCTTGTGAGGCATTAAAGAAACCAGCATAATTAAAGACAGTCATTTATTTACAAAGGTAAACAAAGTGAAAACACACTGTGAGGAATAACTAAATACACTAAACTACAGACAACAGATGTGTGTGTGTGTGTCTGTGTTAGAAACGTGGTAGAAATGTGGGCCAACTAGGAATGTCAAGATGGCGGGAGCCATAAAAGAGCTTACATTAGCTTGCGTTGTGGAGCTAATGTGTTAGCTACAAGATATACAAAGGGACATTTAAGTGTTGCTTTGCCCTGTGACTGGCGTCTGTCCAAAGGCCAGGCGGGAGGAACTCGTGGTTTGCTTTGGAAGCAGCTGTTCCTCAACAGGGCGAGGAACAGCTGCGAGATTGAGGCAACTCGGCTGATCGCCCGGTGTGGTTAGCTTCCGCTAACGGCTTGGTTCCTTCTTAAAGTGGCTGGCTTGCCACTAGCTCTTAGCGGAAAATTCGTCAGAGAGGTTCTGCAGGATGCCAGGTCTTTCGTTGGGCCTTCTGCTAGCTGTCTTGAGGCCAGCAGCTTTTACTCAGCTAGTCGCTGAGAAGCCGGCGGTGAGGCAGCAGGTCCCGCGTGGGCAAAGAGGCGAGAGAGCAGAGCTTGCCACTCCGCACCCTGAGAGAGAGGAGGGCAAGAGAGCAAGAGAGCAAGAGAAAACAAGACTGAGGGAGCAGGGGCCGTAACCCTGGCTATATCGATTTGAGGCCTTCGCACGTCTGGCGGAAGTCAATTTTGTGTTTACAGTCTCATGAATTGTGGGAGAAAAGTGAATGCAATCAATTTATACAAAGCTCAGTTAAAAACAACACATGCATGTCGCCGCCAGGGATAAAGCGAGGACAGGGGTGAACACAAGACAGACTCATTTTACTTATCTGGGCTTCAGTACAGAGACAGAGCGCTTGCTGAAGATCAGAATTCTGACAACAACAGTGAACTTCCGGTTCCGCCGCCGTGCGTCACGTGTTGACATTGCACCAATCAAAATTGGACTAGGTTTTAAAAGAGATTCAGATGAGGTCACGCTGGAGGCGCTCCCCAAAGTGTCATTACCGACACAGCGTTGTAGTTCCCTTGAAAGTGAAGCTGTGTTAAATAGAGTCTCTCTTCACTTCTTGTCTCTGTGTCTCTGCTAATGTGAAACAATGTTTCCAGCCTTCTTACTCTGCCCCTTCCTCATTCTATTTCTCCAATACACAAAGGACACCAACAGCTAGAGACTTATTTTGTCTTTACTTTGGTACAACTTAAATTTTAGTTTTGGAAAAACCCACTTTTTATTATAAGATCCAAGTATAATTTTTACTTTGAACCAAATGCTGTAATTTTGTTACAAGCAATGTTATTACATTTCTGATTCAGTGCCAACTATATTTAACAAGCAACCGTGTTCAGGAAATTAACTGTCTTTAATTGTGCACAAAATGCTAATCATGATTAAAATTAAATCATGATAAAATCCTATAAAACCAAAAGACCGGTGACCTAAATCATTCAAGCTGCAACCCAGGATGGCTCATCGGACAGAAAACGTCTTACCTCAGCAAAGTTAGAAAAAAAAACTGTGCAGGTCTATTTCATCCTGTTTTTTTCGCTTCGCAATTTCTGTTACAAAAGCTCCTACCGCAACAAATCAACATCAACAAGGTAAGTGTAACCTATTTATTACTCTGTAATATAGAAATATATTGTATATTTTCATGTATCATATTTTAAATTGTTTTTACAGCTCTGTACCACTAGACACCCTATAGGATGCCCGAGTGAAGTATATTCATTTTAAACAGGTTTTATTAATACACTTTTGTACTGATGGATAAAATCCTTTCATTTCACAAAAGACATTATCCTGATGGAGGATACGAAGGAGGAGGGCTCCCCAGTGTTCCACCAGGAAAGTGTTCAACCTCCAGTCTTGACAGAAAACGCTGAGGTTCCGCCATCAGTACTGGAGGAGGCCAACATTCAACCAGTTTGAATTCTACCTCCGGCCGACACGTATATTTTTTATTGTAATTTGTATTGTATTTGCTTTTATCCTGTGGGACAACGGATGGAAACTAGCCTGAGGCTATAATTTGGCATTTTTACATTCATGATCTGATGTTTCATGTATGTTCATTAACATGCATTGTCCCGACCAACTAAATTATTATTATTATAACTTCAAATAGGAGGACCGTAAGAACATCAGCCCCGCCCTTAAAGAGGTAAAAAACAAAGAAACGCAGGCCCTGTAACACGGCCCTGTAACACAGCCCTGTAAATAATAAACACAATGCTGACCGTTGTGGTATGAAATGGCGTCACAACAACTCTATAAAAATTGAAAGACTCTTTTAGGGTAATGTAAAAAATCAGGGCAGAATCAAAAAAAGGTGCGTTTTTGACCTTCCTCGATTGTGAGCGCCAACCAACGCTCATGTGCCGGGTGGGTGTTGATGATTTTGTTGGCGGGCAGTCTGAAGGATTGCCGAAGTAGGTGATCCGAAGCCCACACTCTGCAAGAGGCATCTACTAGTAAATGTCACATTATTCTCTCCAATTGTTGATTGTTCATTTCATCTCAGTAATAGTCCCAACACCTATCATTTGGAGTTGATCTCCAAAATAGAGTCATAACAAGCGTAAACGATGAGAGTGCTGGTATAGGGTAAGGGCAAAAATCGAAAAACTTCTGCTGGAAACGCGTGATAAAGCGTCGCTGTCTTCGCTGGCGTTGAGATTGAAAACAAACAACCTGCCGTTAGCCAGGTTTAAGCAGTCCTCATTGGTAATTTGGTAATTTTAGTGCGAAGCAGAAGCAAGCTGTCTAGGTACCGGTCTCTGTCTTCGGGAATAAAAAATTCGATGGGGCCTCCGTCGGTAATGGTGGACAGAGGCAGGACTTCTGTGTAGAGCTTATCATCGATAGACAATTGTGTCATGGGAGCTGAAAATAAACCCAGCTCCGTCATACCACATTTGGCTGATTAGTGATGAAAAATAGACATCTTTTTGTTTTATAAAATATATGCTTGGTTGCGTGCTTTCGTTTGAGTTTGCTTCTCCCCACTGATTTTCTATTTTTTGATTCTGCCGCTTTTACACGCTTTCCTAGTTCTTCTAGCCAGAACGATCATACCGCCGGATCATTCTTGGTCCAAACAACCGTTTAATCTCGTTATAACCTCAGAGGCAATGTTTTTAGGGGGTGACTTAAGAAAATATTTGGCAATGGCAAAGCCTCTTTTCATCAAAGGCGTTACAAAACTAAATAATTTTGAGAATATAAACTGTATACTTCTCCTGTACATGACGGGTGAGCCATAAAAAACAGGGAGCGCACCCCTACCTGATTTTCATAATTTTACGTTTCGTGTTGTGTACAATTCCATCCCACGGTGTGTGGCTTGAGAAATCGCTAACTCTGTATTTAATCACCTGATCCAAAACATCAATTAACTGGTTAATGACTACACACCCCTCGTAAGACGTTTTCTACAATAATTACCAATTTTGATCAATTATTTCCCTTCCAATAGTCCAGAGCATTTTCCATGTCCTAGATCTTGATAACGATCAACTTGTCCTGCAGATTCTTAATTCTCTCTTCGATGCGTCTCGTCAATTTAATATTGTGAAGAAAGGCCTTGGCAGCCCCGTGAACCTGTAGTCAGACACGTGGATATGGCGTGACTGAATGGTAGGAATAAAACGCATCATCCAAAGCTATTTCGTCACCTCGTTGTAGTGTCGGTGGAAGTAATAGTCTGAGAACACAAGCAGACATTCATGTTGCATCTGATTTCATTTTTGTATTCGTACAGAACCCTGCTCAGCAGTCGAACCACCAAACCACAGTTTTCACCATGTCCAAAAATAAGGGAGACAGCCGCCCATCCGGTTCATCCGATCTCTGGGGAGAGCCAGGTGGTGAGGCACTTGGAGCTGAGGATGCTGAAGAAGGAGAAGAGTTGGGTGACGGCGGTGGTGAAGGTGGGAGGTAGCTGGCTAGACTCTCAAGTGAGGATGACGGTGTAGGAGAGGAAGCTGTGCCTTTTCTCAGATCCCGTTTCTGTGGTTGCGGCAGCAGAGGGAGAGACTTTTCTCAGCATCTTCTTGTTAGAAGTCATAGTTTTGTTTCAGAATTTGCCGGGAGTTCATTTTAAATGTGTTTCAAAGAGGGGCAGGGATTACTGTATGGATCTGGAGGAAGGGTTGGAGGAGGAGTCATCTGTAAACGTCAGAGTCTTTTTCATCAGAATCGCCCTCAAATTTTGACTCGTTATGAAGAGATCTGTTTTCTGCTTTTTCAGCTACCATTTTTGCCCAGATGCTGATGGGGATGCCTTCTGAAACACCCGTATTGCAGTACTCCAAGACAAATTTTTCCAAGGGTTCATCTCCTTTGCTCGTCTGACGGCTGGCACGATAGAACCATCTGCTGGAAGCTGAGCTTTTTGTTTCCCAAATGCTGCAGGATACAGTTTTTTCAGTTCAAGCACCGTGGGAAATTACGTCTTTGTTTGCGTTTGCTTCTCTTTTGTCGCAGGTTCCTCCGTTGCTCTGAGGTTGTGTGAAACCACCAGACTCAGCACAGCCCAGTAAGTTGATGTGAACATCACTTTTTCACTGAGGGGACCAATAGTTTACCCCTTTCCAGCTGGTACAAACAAAGTTAATTTACGTTGTAGTTAACATAAATACCCCAAGACGCCTCCTGCATCTCCTGAAGCATTTCGGACGGAGGAGTCTGGTTCCAGCTCAAATACACCACCCATCAATCACCCAGGATTGAGTTTTGATCAAATAAAGCACTTCGACATTTAGGGTTTTTTAATGTTTCAGACTGACAAATGTGGCCTTTTATTATTGCCAAATCCTATCATTGGTTCATGCCTGACCCTCACTCATTGGCTCACAACTAACTCCAGCCATGTCCTCAGGGACTGCAGTTACAGACGGTTAAAATCCTAAACACAGTTTGATGCTGTGATAACTAATATCTATGGACCGTTATGCTGTTTGTTTCTGTGGTCTGGCTGAAAGCAGACCCCTGCTGATAAAACACAACACTGTTGGTTGCTGGTGTTTGTGATAAGCGATAACGTCTACCCAATGCCATAAAGACGGCTGCCCTTAATTTGAGATTTTCTGTGGTATTGAGGCAATGATATCAACACAGCAATAGTAATGGTGATGTTCATCTTAAACTGACTTGTGCACTCAAGACCAAGTTATTGAACTGTAGTATTCTCTTGATTTGGTTTACCTGGTAGCCAAGTTTTAACTATATTTTTACACTTCTTAAAGGAGAGGTTACAGAAAGTTCATTTACTTTATTTTATGCTTGTGAGTGTTTTTTTCTCAAGTGTTGTGCATACCGGCTAACTGGCAGGAAAATTCGTTTGGGGCTTTATTTTAAGGTGATGAATAGTTTAAAAAGACATCAAAATAAACATTACGGTCTTTATTTATGCTAAGTAACTAAATTAAGCATATACTGACTAAATGTTTTTGTTTTATTTTAAGTGAACATTCTTGTTTCATATTAAATCAAATTTAGCTTTTGTTCATGGTTGAGCATTCATGGTTCATGGTTGAGCTGTAACAAGGCAAAAATTTTGTCTATAAGAAAATATATTAAATATAGTAGTATAGTGAATCAGAATATGCAACCTTGGGGACATTTTTGTCCTTTTCATTTTTAATGTTGTTGATAAATTTGGATGTGTTAATGCATATGGCATGCATTTTTTAGGTATTTTAAGATTCCAAAGGTACTAAAGACCTTAGGTATGAAAGTCCAAACATGTCCCCATTGAAATGTATTAAAACATCAGTTTTTGATCCCACTGTAATTAGGGAATAAAGTAATGCATTCTCTGAAGTCTGCAGAAAAACCTCCAAATTTGTCATTTTTACTTTGTCTGCCAGATGGCAACACTTTCCCATTGGTGGCCTGTGGGACCAGTCCACAATGACACTGTGGCATCAGAGAAAAAATGATTTTATGCCATGTCAGTGGGATCAAAAATGTATGTTGAGGGAAGGCTGTTTTCTTATAACCATAAAATCCCCATTAAAACCTATTGAGAAAAGCTTCCCATAGGCCACCAATGGAAATGTGGCTCCACCTGGTGGACACCTGTACAAATTACAACTTTAGAGGTTTTTCTGCAGAGTGAATGGCTGACTTCAAATAATGTATGAATTTATGCCCTAAGTATAGTGGTATCAAAAATGTATGTTTTAATGGGTTTATGCCCTAAGTATAGTGGTATCAAAAATGTATGTTTTAATGGGTCCTCATGGGTACAATGAGGACATTTATGCCCGAAAGACACTATACGTATCATTTCTTAAATCTGACTTTGCACAAAAATAATAATACATAAAGTTGTTACTAATCATTGTCAGGTCCCAGCCTGTGATAACCCCAACAAAACAAATTCAGTTTGCATTTAGTATATGGAAAATAATTCATTTTTTGTGCTTTTGTTCATCACAAATTAGTCGCACTAGGCAAATACAGTGGCATTTATGGGTTAAAATCCTGAAAATGAATGAATATTTAATAGTTATGATAAAAACTGATTTGGGTGAAGAAGAAAAAAAAGCATGCAAAATGGTTAATAAAATTGCTTGCAACAAAATGACAACATGTGGTCCAAAGTAAAAATTATACTTAGATCGTATAGTAAAAAGTGGGTTTTCCCAAATTTTTATTGTACCAAAGGAAAGACAAAATGAGTCATGGTCTCTAGCTGTTAGGGCCCTCTGGGTATTGGAGAAATAGAATGAGGGAGGGGCCAAGTAAGAAGGCTAGAATCATTGTTTCATATTAGCAGAGACACAGGACAGGAGAAGTGAAGTGACATTCTATGTAACAGTTTTTTTCAAGTGAGGATAATAAGTTTGAAATAAAAAACTTTAGCAAAAGTTGAATTTTATCTTGTGTTATACTTTTTTTTTGTTGCATGAAATTACTGTTTGGGACATTTAATTAATTCAACCATTTCTTTTTGTTGCATGCCTACTGAAAATGCTCCTTAACGCACTATTTGGGACATTCAACTTCATCACCCTTTTCACTTGTTTAATAATAAACAGGATTCCATCATTCAAAAGACCTGCTACTGATCTGTCATTGGTCCCCAGAAAAAATCCTCTTACGCGAAAGGATAATTCCCTTTCAAGGGAACTTCAACGCTGCGTCAGCTGACGCTGGGGAACGCCTTCAGCGTGACTGCCTCTGAATCTCTGTATCAACTTAGACCAATCTTGATTGTGTTTAACGTCAACACGTGACGTACGCCGGCGGAACCGGAAGTATAAGGCGAGCCGGCTTCACTGTTGTCGTCAGTCTTCTGATCTTCAGCAAGCGCACTGGGTCTCTGTGGAAATGACGAGTGTGAAGCGGTTTTTGCAGTCCTTCCACCCTGCCCGCGTATTATCCCTACCGGCAACTCACGTGTTTTGGTTGGCTGTTTTGGGTTGAGAGCTCGCTCTGTCAGCCCTCGAGGTTGACCGCGAGCAGCGTGAGTGTCTCCTCAGGAGCTCGCTCCGCTTGGTGCGGGTCCCGCGGCGTGAGAAACGGGAGAGACACAGCTCATCCGCTAATTCCCACCCGTTTTCGGGACCGGAAGCCCGCATCGCGGCTTCTTCCGACCAGAACGGGGGACGTGTTCAGAGGCCACACACTTGTGTCTGCTGTCTGCACGGAGAGCAGACTCTGTCAGCCCTGAGGGGTGTATGTGAGCAAGGTAAGTGCCCTCTCTGAGGAGAGATAAGACGCTCTGCTCTCGACTGACTGTTTGTTGTTTGTTGAAACAGTCTACCCGCATTCGGGATCTGCATGCCAGGCTGAGCCTGCAGCGTCTTCCGCCCTGGATGTGGAGCCTGCGCAGAGAGGATCCAGTTCCGAGGACCTGGATGTCCTGAGCGTGGAAGGTGGTGATGTGGGTGGCTCGTAAGCCCAGTCACTGCAGCATGAGGAGCTGCTGGAGGTGATTTTCCGAAGAGAGGAAAATTAGTCATAACGTTTACAACAGCAATTTTGTCGTTCGAGGGCTACATCGCCTATCGCCTGGACAGCGGAGCGGCAGGACACTCCTCGCCGGAGTAGCTCGATAAGTGTTTCTTTCTAGCCCCACCTCCACGCCCACGTCGGGACCTGCCGTTCTTCTGGATCTCCACACCGAGGTGTCGAAATCCTGGTCCAGGCCGTATTTTGCACGGTTTTCTAGCCCAACTGGTCGCCGGTCTGCTTCGATCAGTGGGTGCAAGAAGAACGGCTAGGGCGGGGAGACGCTGACGGCATTTATCACCCAGGCTGCGTCCTCCCTTAAGATCCCGACGTTGCCTAGTAGGCCTTGTCACACTACATTGACTTTAGTGGGCAAGACATACGGGGCAGCGGGTCAAGCGGGACATGTCCGCACGCCATGGTATGGCTGAGTGTGCCCAGCCGACCTGCTTAGGACCTCGACTTTGGCGGAGCCCTCACATCCGAGGATGGACGGAGCTCCACCATGCTACGACAACGGTTTAACCCATCGCCAGAGATCTCGTGCCTGAGCTGAAGGGTGGACCACCTCAGCCTTCAAAATCTCGCAGCTCTTACATGCTGGCTCAGAAAGCGAGTGTGGCCCAGCGTGCCCCTCCCTAGCGGCCTAGGGGCTCGCTCCAGCCTGCTCGGAGAGGACCTGAGAGGGAGAAGACGGACCTGAGGGCCGTGCTTCTCGCCTAGCAGGCCTCACAGAAGAGGACCTGACTCGAGCGTCGGGCCTCAGAGGGTGCCCCCCCCATCGGGGTTGAGCACATGGCTGCTCCCCCATTGTGCCCTCGGGAGCTCAGCCTTTTAACCCTGCCGCCGGTGTCGCTTCAGGGCATGGCGAGTTCCATGCAACCGCTGCCTTTGCACAGCTGTGCAGCAGTCAGGCCAGAGTTGCGTCCTCTACTGAGGCCTGTAGACGTTCCTTTCCGGTTAAATCCCGCCGTTCCATCGCTTCGGGGTACCGCAGCTCTTACATTGCAGGTTCGGGGGTGGTCAGGCATGTACATGCCGATCCTCGGGGATTTCCCGCCGCTGCAGCGCTTCGGGTAACCGAGGCTGCCACTCCAGGTCCCCCAGGCATCAGCCTCGAGCGGTTGGTTCACCTGAGGGACACTTCTGCCCACTTGAGAAGCTTGAAGCTTGTCGCACTGAGTTTGCGCACTGTCCGACAAGGTTACAAGGTTACAAGCTTCGGTTCCGGTCCACACCCCCATGATTCCGAAGAATCTTGGAAATAGGGGTCGACCAAGTACAAGCATAGGTGATGGAGCGAGAAATACATTCTCTCTTGTACAATGGGGCCATAAAACAAATCCCCACTTGAGGGATGCATACCGGGTTCTACAGCCGGTACTTCATAGTCCCGAGAGAGACGTTGGTTTACGTCCCGTTTTAGATCTTCGTCACCTGAACCATTCTCTGAGGAGACTTAGGTTCCGGATGCTGACGATCCCTATGATTGTGAGTCTGATTCAGTCAGAGGACTGGTTGGTCACAATCGATCTAAAGGACGCGTACTTCCACGTCTCTATCATTCCGGGACACCGGAAGTTCCTGCGGTTTGCTTTTGGGCGCAAAGCTTACCAATATCGGGTGCTTCCCTTCGGCTTAGCACTCTCCGCTTGCACCTTCACGGAGTGTATGGACTCTGCCCTGGCTCTTCTCAGACTCCAGGAGAGCCTGAGAATATTGAGGACATCCTCAATTTTTTTTGGACGACTGGTCTCGTCTCACGCGGTACGGCATCGAGATGTTGTACTTGCCCACTTGAGGTGCTTGAGGTTGAGGCTCAACACACGCTCACTCCAACATAAAGGATTGACGTTCCTAGGACTCAGTCACGTTGCGGGCACAACTGTCTCCCACATGCGTCGAGTCAATCCTGACTATGGTACTCAGGGTGCAGCTAGGCCAACATCTAACTCAACTCACCACCAGGAGGTGACCAGTTTACAGCTCCGCCCCTATTTTCATATGGCTGGAGGTCAGATGAAACAACCACAAAGTTGATCATCGACCTCCGTCCTAGGGTGTCCGGGTGCTACGTGCACTGATGGACAAACTGTGACTAGCACAGAAGTTCAATAACAGAACACCATTTGGCTCAGGTCCGGGGGGCTGTTCCTCCCATTTACATTTAGTCATTTAGCAGATGCTTTTATCCAAAGCGACTTGCATATGAGGAAGACAATGGGAGCAATTATAACAACACAAGGTAACAAAAAGCATATGTGCATCAAAAAAAACAAGTCTGATTAAAGCCCACACTATACAAAGCTAAGGATAGAAAGGGTTTTTTTCTTTCTTTTTCATTTAAAAGAGGTAGAAAGGAAGAAGAAGTTAGTGATTGTCAGTTATCTGTTGACGGAAGAGATGCGTTTTCAAGTGCTTTTTAAAGGTGGCTAAAGAATCTGCTGAGCTTGTAGAAGCAGGCAGATCATTCCACCAATGTCGAACGGATCCAGAGGAGGTGCGTGAGAGTGATTTTATTCCTTTTTGGCATGGTACCAGAGCGCAGGGACCTGGCAGGAGCGCAGGGACCTGGCAGGAGCATAGGTCTGAACAAGCAAAGATATGCTGGTACAAAACCAGTGGTGGTCTTGTAGGCCAAGAGCATCGCTTTGAACTTGATGCGGGCGACAACAGGGAGCCAGTGTAACCGAATGAAGAGAGGGGTTACGTGCGTTCTCTTCTGTTCATTGAAGACCACTCTTGCCGCCACGTTCTGGATCATCTGCAGAGGTTTGGTTGTGCAAGCAGGGAGTCCAGCCAGCAGCATGTTGCAATAGTCCAGTTTGGACAAGACAAGAGCCTGGACTAGGACTTGTGTAGACTGCTCCGATTGGAAAGGTCTGATTTTCCTGATGTTGTAGAGAATGAATCTACAGGACAGGGTGGTGCTGGTGACATGGCTTTTGAAGTTTAGCTGATCATCAATTACCACCCCCAAATTTCTGGCGGTGCTGGATGGAGTAACGGTCGATGAGCCTAGTTGAATGGAGAGGTTGTGGTGAATCTTTGGGTTGGCCGGGTTCACAAGCAGTTCCGTTTTGTCCAGATTCAGCTGCAGGTGAAGGTCTTTCGTCCAAAGCGCCATGTCACTCAGGCATGCCGAGATGCGAGCAGAAACAGTTGAATCATCAGGTTGAAACGACAAGTGGAGCTGCGTGTCACCCGCATAGCAGTGATAGGAAAAGCCATGGTTCTGAATGACCAATCCGAGGGATGTCATGTCTCTACATGAAGAGTAGCGATCCAAGCACAGAGCCCTGCGGCACCTCTGTATTGAGATGTTGGGACTCCGAGACCTTGTCTCTCCAGGATGCTCAGCTGAGAAATTAGAGAGGAGAGACTGGTGGAGACAGAGGTCAGCGGGATCTTTTGATTTACGCCATTTTCTCTCAGCTGACCGGAGGCTGGCATGATGCTCACGTAGAACATCAGATAACTCGAAGAAGCTATTATCACACGAGGATGTCTGGGCTGGTCTAGATGTGAGAGGGCAGAAGTTGTCCAAGCAGGATTTGAGAGTGGAACACAGAGTGTCAGTGGTGCTGTCGGTGTTCAAGAGAGAGTTCCTCAGAGGGAGGGAGCCAGGGGAAAAGCGCAAGGGAGCCAGCGTACGCAGGTTGCATTGGAAAGTGACCAGTGGTAGGATGCTTGCAGCGTCTGGAGGAGTTAGGTCGAGGTCGAGAGTGACGAAGAAATGATCTGACGTGTGCAGCGGGGTGACCTGAGCGTGACGAGTGGAGCAGTATCGTGTGTAGATAAGATCTAGTTGATTACCAGACTTGGTTGCTGATGTGGAAACCTGCTTCAGGTCAAATGATGCAGCCAGGTTGTTGAAATCCTGTGGCTTTCCAAGGTGGATTTTTAAGTCCCCAAGTACCACCAAAGGAGTGCCATCTTCAGGGAAGGATGAAAGGAGCACAACCAACTCCTCCAAGAAATTACCAAGCTGACCAAGGGGGTGATGGATGACTACGAAGTGACTTTTAACAGGATGGGTGATAGTAACAGCATGAACCTCGAAGAAGCTATTGTCACACAAGGATGTTCACTGTTTGAATTTCCAGTCATTAGGGATATGCAGGCCGGTTTCACCACCCCTTCTTGCGATTTGAGGACTGTGGGAGAAAGTGTGATTATGGGAGAGGGCTGCGGGAGTGGCAGAATCCTCAGGTTTTGATCCACAATAGAAAGACCAAAATGATTAACAAAAGTCATGATGAAATCAGCTTTGTTCACAGCAGACTGGCAGTTCCACAAGCCTATTGGTAAAGTAAAAGGGGCAGTTGTGGACATTGGTAAAACATGCAGATTATGAACATTGCGTTGCCTTTGGCATGAAACAGAAGATTTTCGTGTTTTAAATCATGGTTTGGATTTGAATTATTAAAGTGTGATAATACTGTAGTGGAATTTTGTGGAATTGCAAAATTGCTACAACAGTAGAAACACTGGCATCAGAGCTGTAAAAATACAACATGTTTCAGTAAAAATAAACAAAACAGAATACACAAATGTTTGTGCGTAAAAGGTATGAGAATTAGACTTAGTCGCACATGGGGGAATTTTTGAGGGCTTTAGTGAATACTGGGTGGCCAGATGGACTCTCAAGGTGAAAATGGTGTGGAGCATACAGTGATCAATTCGTACCTGCCATTACAGACAATGGAATAGATAAGAATCCACTAAAGAATTACTGTTCTGTGTTGGAAGCAATCATGTTACAAAATAACTACTGTGTGATATTAGGATCTTACAATGGTTTACACAATAGAATTGTGAGGCTTTGGACTTTCAAAAGATGTATAGTTCGTCAAGGTTCTGTGAGGGTTCTACTGGGTGCCGCATTACCATTTAAAAAAAAAAAAGCAATCCTCCAACCTGAATATGGGCTGCTTCTCACTGTTTGTGAGATGCTGCCCGGAATGAGAATGGATGAAAAACCTCACTCTCAGAGATCAATTGACTTGAGCTGAATAAGGGTCCTAATTCACTATGGTAACATTTGAATGAATACCTCCTGCCAGCTGAATACTGATTAAGATTAAGCGAAGCGGGGAATTCTCTCCCCGACTGCATTCCAGTTGATTCTCCAGATTCCCAGGCACACAAAGCAGGCCTGGCAGTCACAGTGCTCTTCTTCACACGCAGCTAGGCTATTCACATGCAGCTAGGCAACAGGGCTTTTGTGCAAACTTTTGGAACTCAGGACTTTGTTCAAAAACAAGAAATACAAAGCTCTTGCTTTTCACATGTCTCAGGGAGGAGGCCAAGAAGAATACTTTACAATTAAAACCTGTTCACTCCTGATAAACAGCCACCTTCTCATGCCGACACACAGCTTCATATGTGTTGTTTCCTACTTGGACAAAGGTGGCAAATGATAGGGGATATGGAAAGCATTTATTCTGTATGTTAAAATCAAAATTACACTGACCCAAAGAAGAGGAAAATATAGTAGCAGTAGAGCTGAGCCAGGATTGCCTGGGAAGAGGTCAAATGGGCCCATTAGTACCTTTTGAGTGCTACAACATAATAGTACAATGATATGAGAATTGATATTGGACATATTAGATGTATAACAAATTTTGTTGCAATTACACTACAGAATCAAGAAAGGATGATGAAAAAATACAAACCCTTGTTTCAGCAAGGCTGAAATTTACCAGTAAACTTTACCAGTAAAATAAATAGTGAATCTGTATCTAGAACACCTGTCACAGTCTGTCTCACTGTCCCTTCTCTCCAGGCCCTAGGCCCCTTAATTGCCATTTTCCATCCATCCACCAGATTCCCTCGGGCTTTCCCTCTCTTCCCCATCACTTGACTACCCCACTCATCTACACACCTGTTCCCACTACCCTCATCTGTTCTGCAGCTGCCTTTATGCATGTCATTCCCTCATCAGCATTTCAGCTCATATCCTGGGCCAGTTCCAATAATTCCCTGCAAGACCGTAAAAGTTGCCACGTACTTCATGCCTTTGCTTCCAAGATAGAACTTGAATGGGAACCTGACCATGTAGCTGTACCTGAACCAGCCTGCCTGCCTGTCTGTAAGCCATCTATTATCAGTACTGGCATGCCCAACATTAATGGCACCCTTATGTAAACCATAGTTGGTAAATCCCAACATCATCATCATGGCAAGTGACCTGATATCAAAGATCAAGACCACCTTCAAGATCCCTGGCACACCAAATTACAACGATCCCGACTACCAAGGCTAAGTGACAAAGTACCCTCTGAAAGTCTGCCAAAGTCTGCATACTACATACTATCCCATCTAAGATCTCGATCTGATATATGCCACAGAATGAAATATAACAAGCTATCTATATCTGAGGCGTGCCTGGCAGCACAAATGAACCAACTGCTGATCCAAGGATGGACCCAAGGATGGACAGTCCTGATCATGACTTACCCCCAGAAGGGAACGATTCCATCCAACTAGAAGTAATTGGTAGTAATATCAGGGGAGCCAAGCACCAGATACTGGTCGATAGAGCAGTCACTTGAGACTGCAAGACCCGGCAGAGCAACCTGTGTACTGCCTGGATTGACCTCAAGAAGGCCTACGACTCAATGCCCCATACATGGATACTGGAATGCTTGGAACTGTACAAGATTAACAGGACAAGAGTCTTTATCAAGAAGAATGGGGCTGTGGAAAACAATCCTAGAAGCTAACTCAAAGCCAATTGCACAAGTCACCATCAAGTGTGGCATATACCAAGGTGATGCACTATCGCCGCTGTTGTTCTGCATACGCCTGAACCCCCTCAGCCAAAAATAGCTACGGATACCAGTTCTGAGGTGGAGGAACCATCAGTCCACTCTATGCCAGGAATGAGCGAGACATCGACTCACTGACAGGATCTACAGCAATGACATTGAAATGTAATTAGGACTGGACAAGTGTGGTCAGATGGTATCAAAAAGAGGGATGATGATTAGAACTAAGGGGGTTGAACTACCAGAAGGCAACGTTGCAGATTTTCAGGACAGCTTCAAATACCTTGGGATCCCACGGAAGTCAGCCACAGCCATATTCCTAAACAGAGTAAGGCAGTTCCTGTGAAGTCAGCTGAGTGGGAAGAACAAGATCTGAGCCATCAACACATACGCCTTGCCATACATACATAGATACCCCGCTGGCATAATAAACTGGCCAAAGGAGGAGATAGATGCCCCTGATATCAGGAAGATGACTCCCTATGATGAACGACTAAGTAAATACCTCTAGCAGCAGAAACCCAAGGATGAGGAAGAGAAGGAGGATGAATCATCATGGAGAGACAAGCATATGTATGGCATGTACTACCGACAGATAGAAGAAATCATACCAGTGGCTGGAAAGGGCTGGACAATAGTACAGCACAGAAGCAATAATCATGGCAGCACAAGAACAAGCACTCAGTACAAAATCAATAGAGGCAGGACCCCAGGAGCTGACTGTGTAAAGATGCCCCCCATGCATACAGTATATACACACACACACACACACACACACACACATATACATAAACACACACAGACATATATAAATAATCAATGGCATGTCGCTAAACCCTGAAATACTATTTCCTATTTACTGCAACAAGAAACTCCTACATGTTCCAAAGTATAATAATTGTTTAACATTATTACAAATTACATAATGGACTGAAACCGCACAGTCTCACCACTGAAACTTGGTGAGATGAAGTTTCAGTGGTTTTCCACAGCAAGTATGTCAGCTAAATCAAATTACCACCAACCCCCTGAATTATACCTTTCAAAACAGTGATGAAAAATACTCATTTCAAGACACATATGATGTGTTTTCTTCTATATGCTCACACTGCAGTGCTGAAGTCTGTGTCACATGGTAGATGTCAACCTGTTCACCATGACTGATAGGTGAAAAGGCAACTGTGCAGCCTTTAAGACCCTGGACAGCAGTTGATCTCCAAAGTATGCCAGGTTAGTGCCCGCATGTCAACAGATACAACACAAACCCATTCAAAACCCCAACCAACTAAGGTTTCCTTAAAGTTTAAGATTAAGGAAAACAAGGAAGTGATGTGACCCATTCACTGGTGCCAGAAATACTACCACATTCTTTAACCTACATGTCATGAAAGAAAGGTTCTAATGCATTATTTTCTGATTTCTGTTAGTTACCCAGCAATAAATTAAAGGTCCTATTATGTATTAAAAAGAAATATGTTACTTAGATGTAATTCTGCTTCTATGAGTGAGCGCTTAGTCTGCTAAAGCACTGTCACTGTGAGGATTAGCTCCTTTTTGGTGTTTTACATCTTATTAAATGTAATATTTTTTGTGTTGGTTAGACAAGACCTAGTGACTGGGGCTCTAGGGAATTCTTACCATTCACCATTTTATAGACTTAAAAAAATGGGCATGGAATAACACAAATTAGACTTGTGAGACCAATCACAGTGATTTAAAATTCTGTTTAAAGGACTAAACAGAATTAATTCAGCAAATTAATATTAAAATTGTGGGGGAAAAAGGTGAAATTGCATTGTTCTTGTAGTGTAGACATGAGGGATCAGTGACATTACTAGATGATGTGTGTGTGAAACAAGTGGTCAGAATGCAAGGTCCCCCTCAACCCCTCCCCCCACCCCCGGATTTCACTCAAAACTCAGCATTCTGGCTTTCCTGCACCACTCAGGGACAGAGAGACCAAAACCATACTTAAAACAATACTTTGACCTACTCAGTAATCCCAAGATTTGTTTCAGCGCTAGCTAGCAGTGAGGCAGAGAGATTCTGCACTGAAGCATTTATGGTGGACAGAATGGGCTTTAAATACCCCCCGAGAATGCAGGTGTAATGATCTAATAGTAAGGTGTAAGGATATCACATTCAAAATAGGCTAGTTGCGATAGATTTGAGTCTAGAGTATTAAAAATGGGTAATAATGGGACCAGACACAGTTGTCTTAAGATATGATTGATGTCTATTGAAAATAGGGGAAAAAAATTAAATGGCACCATAAACATACAAGCTCAATAGAAAAATGTATTGTAGCACAATGGTAATTACCTTGAAACAAAGGGGTAAATGAATTTCAGCTTTAATCCCTTGAAAGGATTGTACCTTTAACCCTTTATAGCTAATGGTTGAATTCTAACATATACATATATATATGCATCCTGGGTGTAGTATCCTTTCCTGTATCTATGTTTTAGTAACCTCAAGTTAAAAAGGGTAAAATTACAGTTTTTAATATCAAATATTAAATAAAATAAAATAAAACAAAAGAGCATTACATTAAAACACAGTAACCCCAATCTGAAGTGTCCAATACACCGGAAAGGTTTGGTGTGAGTGTTTGTAACTGTCAAGTAAATCCTACCACACTAGTAGTGTGGCACCATAAACATACATACTGACACTGCTCTGATTTTTCAAGACCATCGAGCACTGTGCGAACGACTTTATTATCACTTCATGAGACCACTATGTGGTGCAAAAGAATCACTAATCATAAATGGTGTTGCAGTGTATCAAGTGTAGATCACACAGTAATACTCCAAATTAAACTTAAAAGCAATTTAGCGTAGCAAAGGTCTTTAGATTGCACTGCGCAAATTTGAAGTCGATCCGATTAATTCTCCAGGAGGAGTTCCTTAAAGTACGGAGCCTGTAAATGGTGAAAATTGGCACATTAAATTCTAAATGGCTGACTTCCTGTCAGGTTTGGGGTATGGCTCCAGGCGGCTTTTTTTTAAGTCTAATGGTGATACATCTGTCACCCAAATTTTGTACATCTAGGTGAAATGTCGTCACTCGGGAGGAGCACAGATTAGAGCCGCTGCTCCGCCACATCGAGAGGAGCCAGCTGAGGTGGCTCGGGCATCCTGGACGCCTACCTGGGGCGGTTTCCAACCGGGAGGAGACCCCAGGGAAGACCTAGGACACACAGGAGGGACTATGTCTCTCGGCTGGCCAGGGAACGCCCCGGATAAGTGGAAGAAGGTGGATGGATGGATCTCTACAAAAAAATATGTTCCTGGCACTTTCAGTGGGCCCTAATAACTAGGGGACTCATATGTTTTTTTCAGGGCCAATATCATTAAAAATAAAGGAGACCAACAACTGATATTTGGAGCCGATATACATTTGCACTAAAAACTAAATTCTTAGTGTCAAAATTTAGAATAACACAAACTCCAACAAAAAACTTTGTTTAAATGCTTTTAAGTAGCTATATATTTAATTAAATGCTGCTGAAAAGAGAACTTTTCAAGATCTTTTTTTAAAAGTACAGGGAGTGCCCAGCAGCTAAGAGAAGAGAGTTAAAAGCAGGCTGATATATGCTTAAATTATTTATTAAAGTAAAACAACTTTGGAAAGCCTTTAAGTTGGTTTAAATGTTTTTAATGTTATTAAGATCATGTGATAGTAAATCTCCATCACCGTCGTGTTCGCCTCAAATAAAATCTTCAGGCATTTGCAGCGTTGTAACTAGGAAACTGTTAAAAGGTCCGCATTCCGTTTTCTCCCACAATCCTTGAGACTGTGAACACACCAGTGACGTGAGTCGACGTCCGACCCCTGAAGTCACCAAGTCAATATAGCAAGGCGCACAAGTTTTTGCTCACGCTCTCCAGAGCAGAGGCATCTCTCTCTCCTCCGTGGCCCCTCCCAAGCGGAGGTGCCCACGCAGCTCGCTGTCAGCTTCTCAGCGACCAGCTAGAGCGGACACACCGTTTCTCCTCATGGTCTCGAGCCAGCTAGTAGAAGGCCGCAACAAAGAAGCCTGCCTCCTTGCAGAACTGAACTCTCTGATCTCTTACAGTGGTGATGCGAGATCCTGCATAAGATTTTTGCCTCAACAAGCTAGGGGCAAGCTAACTTAAGAAGTAAACCGAGCCAATTAGCACAAAGCTAACCACACCGGGCACGACCAACTGCGGGCGCTGAGACAGACAAGGATAGCTCCTGCCATCTGTGTATAGGGTGAATGTGATATGTAGTGTAAAAGTGCATTGAGTAGTCGGAAGACTAGAAAGGTGCTATACAAGTACAGTCCCTTTGCCATTTACCATAGTAGTCAAAAACTTTAGATGATCCAGTGTTTTTGGAACTTGACCGAAACAAGAGAGAAAAGTCTGGATATCTTATCTGGTCCTCTGTTTCATTGATTTTGACCATTCTTTGTTTTTAATTGCATCATGCAAGTCTCCCAACTTTATGGAAGTGCAACATTAAATCACTGTAGTGTCCCTTTAATAAATTTAGGTGTATTAGGCAATTGTGACAATTGTGAAAATCAATGAGTAGGACTACTTCATGGCAGTATTGTTTTTTGAATGAGATTTTGCATCAATTTGATTATGTGCTTTGATTCATATCTAGTTATTTTATCAACAAATTAATTCTTAACTGATTTTCCTTCAAATCTGCTATATGATAATTAGGGGTGAGCCATGGCCAATGCGATCACCAAATACTGATGGCTGACAGTCATCGAATCGACCGCAGAGCCCTCTACCATCGTGAATTAAAAGACTCCCCTTCATGTGACTAGTATTAAAA
Source organism: Coreoperca whiteheadi (assembly GCA_011952105.1). Lineage (NCBI taxonomy): Eukaryota > Metazoa > Chordata > Actinopteri > Centrarchiformes > Sinipercidae > Coreoperca > Coreoperca whiteheadi. Next base: position 4,269,023 of record CM022481.1, read on the forward strand.
ATATTTTTTATAATCATTTGATCTGCTTCATGAGGTATCTTACGCATAATGTTAACCGTTCCAGACTATGGTCAGGAAGCACAGGGAAGACTTTATTTTTGTAACCCCCTTCACTTTAAGCTGGGACAAGACACAGAAATGTCATGGATATTGAAGAGCTGCAGCATTTATTCATGGGCAAACTGTAACCTGCACTGTATAATTCCTGCCACTAGGCAACTTCACTATTATCCTTTCCCTTTGCTCCGATCGCCAACACCTGTCTGCTCTGAGTGCAGTCATCGTCACTCATTCTCTTGCTCACCCATGCGCTTGTGCAAGTTCACACAGCTAGCTCAAAGTTCAGTTCACACATTAAAATGAACTAATTCACGTTCATTTTTTCCGTTTCTTTTCCTTTACCATATTCTGTGAGTTTGACTTAAAGGAACTTTGTGACTGTGTGTTGATTCTTGTGATCATCATTCATTCGCCGATATTTCCTAAGAATGGTCAGATGCTTCAGCTCAATGTGTGAACCATCAGATTCTGTGACCCAAAACACGGGCATACCAGGTGCCATAACACACACCTATGTATATGAGCATTGTTGACTCTCGTGGGAGTGAACAGTGCTCACGTTCACATTCATTAGTTGCAATTGAATATGTTCAGTTTACAGTTCACCAAAACCATAACCACATTCAATGAACAGCGCTCTTTGTAACATCGTTCATGCACAACATTGCACTACACATTGCCCTGTTCCTTAAAGGAGCCATGCTTCTCTCATAACAATAGGCTATAGGGAGGAGAAGTAAGGTAAGGCCTGTGAATTGGTGAGGACGGGCTGTGAATGGGCTCAAATATGCAAAAAATATAAATAGTAATTAATATACAATATACATACATATAAAAAATCTAAAAGAAAGTATAACTTACAGTACCTTTATAGGAGTAGCCCATAAAGACGACACCATATGATGAAAACTAAAGCTTTAGATTATTTCACTAAGTCAATCTCTAGTGAAGGAAGTCACCCTAAGATGAAGTGTCCTCATTTTACTGGGGCTCCTGGACCCTGACTTCACCTTAAAGCCTTATAAACAAATCCCATTCAAAATAAATGCACTTCATCAGGGCTACTGCTTGCTCACCACAACCATTTCTTCTCCCTTCTGGGTGTTGTTGTATTGTGTCTTGTATGTCTTGTAACTGTTAAAACACCCTCAATTTGAACCCTTGCAGATTTAAATATTTAGGTTAAGTCTTAGGCTAAGTTCTGTGCTGGCTGCAGAGAAGATTTCACTTAAGCTTACTTGTTTCACATTTTCTTGTTATTTTTTTCATGGGCTATAGCTTAATTTGCATCAGATCCAGTACAGGCTATTTTGCACCCAGTGCAATTTTTTAATTGCTTAATTTATTCTTGTTTTCAGACACAAAACCCATCTGAGTCCAGACCAAAACCCTTTAAATAGTGATATATTTTGTAAGAACATTATGCTGTAAATCAGGAACTCCCTACTGGGGAATTTTGTGATAATAATGATAATAACACTAAGGGACTATCTTTGCGAGGTCATTCAATAGTGAGCAGCACAGACAGATGAATACAGTAGCGGCATGTCTGGGAGAGGCATTTGAACTCAGACAACTAAAAAATGACAAAATAAACGGACTATAAAGGCAACTAATGTCTATGACAACCGCACTAGGGATTACCTGATTTCTAAATATTAGGGAATTCAAAGAGAAATAGCCTACACTTGAAAGCAATACCTAATAGCCAAATAAAAAGTTAAGTAACTATACCTAAATGGTAACATTTAGTTACCCTTTGGTATAACATGTTATTATATATTGTAGATATATGTTAATAAATTGCCATGACTTGAGTTAGGGAATTAAGTTGAGGCATTTCAGAAACATTGGTTTGGTGACAAAAATAACAACTACTTTCATGATAAGGTTGCAATACATTTACCTTTACAGGCTAACATAAAGCTGTAGCTAAGTTACATAAAAGTCACTCTGGGAGCTAAATACCTTACATTATCTGAATATTGCACTGATTTCGATGGAAGTCAGAGGCAAGTTGATCAAGTCAGCAGAATCGCAACCAGAGCTCGCCACGTCCAGTGTACCCAGAACAAAAAACAGCCATCTAAACCCTGATATTTAAGAGAAAATCACGAAATATAAACAGACTAACCTCGAAGAGAAAATGGTCGTGTCGACTTGGACGGAGACAGTGTTAACTATACCGACAGTCCCGCGTAGGGCATGTTGTTTGAGAGGAAACTTAAGAGTGAAAACACAGGATCGCTTCTGTCGACGCTCCGTGCTGCTGCCCCCTCCCTCTATGTCTAATTTGCATGTCAACAGACCCGCTTGACAGTCCCTCCCTGTCAATACGGTGAGAGAAAGAAGATACAATCCAGCTCAGTTGCGGCTGGTGACTAAAAAAATTGGCAGCAGGGGTTGTAGCCAAATCCGTGGTGTGGTCTCTGTAACACACACCAGTGGTCTCTACCATTAGGGGCGCTATAGCGGTCGGGATCACACAGAACAGTGGTCTCTGTAACACAAACCAGTGAGCTCTACCACTAGGGACACTGAAGCCAGTGGTCCGGACACGTTAGTGGTCAGTGGGAGGTTTATTGTGGCCCCCTGGCTTTTTTGGCAACGAATAAATGTCAAAGATCATAATACTTTGTAAATTAAATAAACTATACCATCAGTTATCACTATATTTCAAAGTTTGTGTGGTTATACCTACAGTAATACATCCATCTATCTAGATCATAATACTTTGTCTATTAAATAAACTATATTATTGATCATCTATTTCTCATAAACTTCAAAATACACTATAAAAATAACACAATCTAGGCTTATCAGCAACAGAATGTAGCTAATTCATAGACAACGAATTACGATTTGGCATGTGTAGCTATTTTTCTCTTAAATGTAAACAATGCATTAATAGCTAACAAAAGATTCCCAGATTCAAGTCTTTATGGCAATGCAACTTAGTTTTTAGGAATGTGCTTCAGTGTGTTCCTGACTCCACAACATCCAATCAACATAACACATAATTAGGATAAGATTACATATGTATGACTGAATGCAAATAACAATACGTAAACAAATACAGTAACATACAGTATGCATTAGTGCAAAATAAGAATAAAACGCTGAGTGCTTAGGAGTACAGTAAAATAAAGAAAAACACAGAAGTGTTCATCAAAAACCTCTTTTGATGGCAGAGAAGGGAGAAGAAAAGATTAGACAAGAGAGGTGTGGTGGATTAGGAGATAGTGATAGTGGTCGGGAACACACAGACCTAAAAGAATCTGTCTGCAGTCTGCAAGAGCCCACAAGTTATGCCCCCCTGCTACAAGTTATGTCCCCTGCTACAAGTTACACCCTCTTTGAGTTGCTAACTTCTTTCTGTATGACCCTCCTAGGGAATTCTGTCTTTCATCTGCTCAACATATGACTAGGAGTCTAAGCACAACTCACTCTAGTACAAGCCTATCAACATACATTGCCTATGATAATGGTGCCACATTACAGCCCATTTTGCATTTAGATTTATTGCAACAGTCATCTAAAATACATCACAATTTAACTGTAGTAAAAAATAAAACCAAAACATGCATGAATTAATTATATACTGTATTTATTAACTGCCATATGAAGCTTTCAGTTTTACACAAATGAGATCAAACAAATATGTAATGCTTACAGTCTGAGCCTATCTAAGACACATAACATTTACACATGTGCTGCCGTTTAAATGTTAAATGGCCATAATGTAGCAGAAAGCAGATTAGTTCCTGAGTTTAAATATATACAGTAAAGCAAGGTGCAATCTGCATTAGTGCCAGGGCATTGATAATGTATTGCAACAAACCATACTGTAATCTATTGTTTTATCAATTATTTGTCCCACTTCAACTACACTGGGGCACAAATATTTTTTTGGGAATTAAGCTTTGTGTATCAAATTTTTAAAAACCTCTTTTGATGACATACTATATGTCCAATTTCCTGATGATTAAAATGTTGGACAGATATCAACATCCCCAATGAACAGCTAAATGCCGCTGTCATACACATCTTATGAAACTTTTGAGAAAAATTAAAATTATGGCCTTATTTAGGCTCCAAAGCAAGTTAACACCTCCGATATATAAAGAAACCAAAGATAATTGTGAGAAATTATAAATTGAAGGGCAACACAATGAGGGTTTATGCAAACCCAGTCTAATATGTTCTGACACTAATATTGTCCATTACATCCAATAGAAAATCGAATCTAAGAAGGTTTCTCCAGCCACATAAAAACAGTCAAGGCTGCAGTATCCTGCAAGATAATTTTCAATCAATCAATCAATCTTTATTTGTATAGCACCTTCCAACAACGAAAAGGAGTACCAAGGTGCTTTACATTTAAAACAGAAGAACATTTGCAATATAAAATGTAAAAATACATTTAACAATAGCCAAAGGAAAAAATGACACAATAATACACAAAGCAAAGCTATAAATCTGACAGTAACACAGTACTACAGTGTGTTAAAAGCCAGTCTAAATAAGTTGGACTTAAACAGGGCCAGGTCTGTGAGAACACGCAGGTCTACAGGTAAAGTGCGTTGTAAGTAATCAATGCGTGAGCTGATAAAAGCGTGAATTGCTTTTTCCAGATCACTGTGGCACAGGAAGGGTTTCACTTTGGCTAAAACTCTCAGCTGGAAAAAGCTTGCTTTAACTACAGCGTTAATTTGTTTGTTAAAATTTTGATCTCTATCAAAAATTACCCCCAGATTCTTTACTCACTGACTTGAGTGGTTGTGTTTGATTTTTTATTATGGTGAAAAAACAGAGGAACCAAAAGTAATGTATTCCGTTTTACTCTCCCTCAGATGAAGAAAGTTTTGAGAAAGCCATTGTTTTATATCAAACATGCAGCTATGCAGAGAGTCCAGAGCTGAACCATCATTTGGAAGCACGGGCATATAGACCTGGAGGTCATCTGCGTATAGGTGGAAGGAAAGATTGTGCTTAGCAATAATGGAACCAAGAGGCAGCATGTACAGTGAAAAGAGAACAGGGCTAAGAATGGATCCCTGTGGCACTCCACAGGACAGAGGAGCAGCGGACGACGAGTAGAATGCTTGCAATTTTCCCCTCTGTCCACATCCCCTGTAGCCTTCTCAGTCTTTCAGAATTACAATGATGGAGTTCTATAGGCACATCTATGCTCCTCTGAAAATGTGTTCCAGTTCACCACCTGATGACAAAAGAACATAAGGGTTTATTTGTAAAACATATGTTCAGATTTTTTTCTGGTAGCAGTGCACCACCACTGCAATTAAAATAAACATGTATTGTTTAAAACAAAACATTAATCCAGTTTAGAAGTAATTCTTATATTACATTTAAAATCATTTTAGCACTAGAACCTCACCTTAAATCATAACGTAGGCCCACACATAGTATCAGTGAAATGATTCAACATTTCATCAAAAACATTGTGGTACACACAAAAACAATGCATTAATAGCTAACAAAAGTGTACCACATGACCAAAACAGACAGAAGAGATGTGCGATGGATTTATTATTGTACATACAACCACACAAACTGCAATATACCATGTCAATTTTATATTCATGATTACTTAACCTGCAGTACTTTCTCTGTCTTAGTCTTTCTCAAAATGTGTTACCTGCTTATATTATTAAGTGCCAAAACACCAAGCAAATTCCTTGTATGTAGATGGTAATAAAGCTGATTCTGAAGAATAGAAGCATAATCAAAAATACAGTATACAAAGGATCGACAAAGGATAATGATATAGATTTATTACTGTAGGTATAACCACACAAACTGCAATATAGTACATGTTTACCCTTATGTTTAGCGGATTTCAAACCCTCTGAACTCACCCTGTTCTTTACAATAAGAATATAAGCATAATAGACGAATAAATGTCAAAGATCATAATAGTACATTTATACTATAACAGCGTTGCCAACACAGCCAGGAGACCACAACCTGCTCAGACCACTGGCTTCAGTGTCCTTAGTGGTGGAGACAACTGTTCTGTTTTACAGAGACCAGACCATGGATTTGGCTAAAACCCCCCTCAACATTTTTGCAGAATCCAGGACCACCCCTCCAGCTTGAGGTCCAAGCCCAAGCCGGGCACTCATTCCTGGGTAGTGTCCCAAAATCCTATTCCAAATGATTCAGAATTGCCTAAAACACGCTCCTAGACAAATTCTGCAGAAACATTTTTTGAGAAAAATACTTTGTCACTTTTGAGGTAATTGATATGAACACAAATTGTCCACTCAATACCTCAATGAAAGGGCTCAGGGTACAAGATTAATATCTATTATGTGCTAAATAATAAGAGTCTGAAATTAAAGTATTTTGTTCTCTGAGGTCAAGGGGCCTGCTCCGTGAATTTCAGCCATTTAGCAGTTTGCACTTCGAAGATATGACTCTTGTCGACTTGAAATATCCTGGTCCCTGCAGTAAAGCATTTGATTCAGACAACCTTCAAATCTGGTCATGTAAGTTTCTAGAAAGCCTTAATCCAAGCTTCTTTCGGCGAGATCATTTCTTTGTCATCACTATTACATTAGAAACATAAGTAGAACAAGTGCATTTGAGTGTCTTTGGACAATTTTTCAACAATCACCATATGTTCAATATTAGCTTCTTTCGATGAGATAAGTTTAAACATTTTGGATATCAGAATTTAAACACAGGCAATTTATTGTGTTCTGAGCTGGTAAAGTTAGGTGGTAACTTCCCTTCTATACTCAACAAGATCATATTTTACCCTACAAGCTAAAAGCCCCTGAACTAGTGGGGGCAATCGAGTAAAAGATCAGCCAGAGGTCAGAGGTCTGAACTCACCCTGTTCTTTCATCCTGGTCTACTCCTCTGTTTGTGACGTCAGTCAACAGGGGAATCTGATAAGGGGGAGGATCTTTTTCTCCATCCACAACAAATAAGATTAGCTAAGAAGCAACTAATAGAGATAAGTAGAGACATAATAAAACGACAATCAAACAAACCTCAAAAGAGGTCCTAAATATCTGAGTTTTCAGCCAATTCATTAGATAGGGAAGTCAAACCAGCCAAAGCCTTATTGGGAATGAAAGTACAGCAAAAATCTCCAAAAATTTTGCAACATGTCAAAAGGCCCAATTTATCAACTATACCATCACGGGTATAGTTCACTAATCTTTGTTGTTTACAATACAGATAATGAATCCAATCCATATTCTTATTTATTGTTGCCCACTAGAAAGTTTTGAAAATTGCTGTTATTTGACTTTGGGCTCTGTGGTTGCTGAGGCAAGGGCGAGGGCAAAGGCTCAACTTGTTCGGACCTCCTGTAAGTCTTTCGTACTAGCCGAAATAAAATTATATTTACTCATAACGAGGGAATATGAGGGAAGTTTTTCGTCATCTTTATCCTTCATTTTTCTTCATAATTTTTCACCTTAGACCAGTCAGATTTCAGAGTTTTGATCCTCCAATTTGTACATTAATTACATTACATTAACTTTTACATTAACTAACAAGCGGTAGAAAATGACTGACTGACTGACTAATGTAATCATTAGAAACAGGGGATGCATGAATATGAATGAAAACAAGGTTGCATTTGAGTGTGTTTGGACATTTTGTCAACAATCACCATATTAGTGTCTTTTGATGAGATAAGTTCATTTTCATCACCATATTCAGGTAAGCAGTCTTTCCTTTCCAGACTGAAGCAATGTTTTTGCATTTGAAACATCAAGCATTGTATGAATAACAGCTCTTCCAGGGGAGTACCGAGGTATTCCCCGGGGCCTCCTGGTTGGACATGGAGGGAAGCGTCCAGGAAGCATCCGGGACAGATGCCTGAACCACCTCAGCTGGCTCCTCTCAATGTGGAGGAGCAGCTGCTCTACTCTGAGCTCCTCCCGAGTGACCGAGCTCCTATCCCCCTAAGGGAGTGCCCAGCCACCCTGCAAAGGAAACTCGGTTTGGCTGCCTGTTCTTGTCCTTTCGCACATAACCATAGGTGAGAGTCAGAGCGTAGATCGTCTGGTAAATAGAGAGCTTCGCCTTGCAGTTCAGCTCTTTCTTCACGCATCACTGTGGAAGATACGTTCATCTGCCTGTTGATCTCCCGTTCCATCCTTCCCTCACTCATGAACAAGACTCTAAGGTACTTAAACTCCTCCACTGGAGGAGTGGTTTTCGTCCTTAGTCAAAAATGGAGAGAAAGTGAATGAATGTGATTTTGAGGGTTTTTGAGACTGCTTTTCAAAATATATGTCATGCACTACATGTTTCTCTTATGACATCAAAACGTCCAGCTTTGTACAGCTTAAGTGGCTGTGGTATATATTTTTCTGGTAAAGGTGTTGCTTTTTTTTTCTTCTCTCTTTTCTGTTTGGTTATTACCTTTTGTATTTTGACATCATATGTATATATGTATGTAGCCTATATTATCTTTCCCCTACGAGAGTTTTGTAATTTGCTGTTTTTTGTTAAAAAAAAAAAAAGAAAAGAAAAAGAGACCCGTGCATCCTGTTTGCGTATCCTGTTCCTATTCGTCATTGGCGCAGCAGTCGGTCACTCCCACCTTTCCAGTAAATACAACTTGTGATTGGACTGTATGTCAGCAGACAGCAAAGCATTGGCCAAGTGCAGAAGGCCCTCCCTCCAGGCTTTTTTTTAAATTTGCGAGGGTGCGAAGCTTCATTTTCAGAGTTTCAGAGTTTCAGAGCAGAGCTGCGTGACAACGCTGCCACAAATCACGTGAGTCGCAAGCTCGCAACTGTGTGGGCGTATCGCTGCAAAGTGGGTGTTGTAAACTCAGCTCTGAAAAAATAGTCTGCAGTAGGACTGCAAATGTAATGTAACGTAATAAGTTTTGCCCTTTCGAACCTCAGTTTTCAGATTTTCAAAAATTTTTTCACACATTCGCACACCAGTTTTCATCACCATTTGCAAGGTTCCAAATCTGGAGAACAAACTATACACTGGGAGAACAGTGACAAATTCGAAAGTCTGAAAAATTGTTTGCGCAACATCGTACCTCGAACTCCCGGTTAGGCCAGAACAGCCGCAGCCGCAGCCGCACCTCCCAGTGCTTCCGCCGCAGCCACACCTCCCAGTGCTTCTGCCGCTGCAGCACCTCCCAGAGCTGCTGCCGCCGCAGCAATGTCCAGAGCTGCTGCCGCCGCAACGTCCAGAGCTGCCGCCGCCGCCGCCTCGTCCAGTGTCTCCTCCGCCGCCGCTTTGTCCAGTGAAACCTTGTCAAACTCCTAACAGAATGATCCAACAAAACATGGACCCAGCGGACTACTCAGAGGAATTGAGTGAATTGATTTATGACCTCATTGAACTGAAGGTTGAGTGGAGGGAGGCCAGTAGTGGTTGTCGACGGGAGGCTGTTTTTTCCCAGGCCTGGGCAAAGGTGTAGGCCAAGCTTTGGTTGAGAGACTCTAAGATTCCTGCGTTCCCCAGCCTCCTGGTCTGCCAAATCTGTTGCCACATACCACCCATCTGAGTGCCAGTCTCCCAACCTTCAGGTGGGGTACCTCCACCTCACACCACAACCAGAGCCTTTTTTTGCTGCCGCTCCACCGCGACCGGACCCTAACACACCTCTTAGTCTCGCAGAGTATTTTCTCGACTGTGCAGCCAAGGACCCCCGGAGGTACTCATTTACATTTACATTTACATTTAGTCATTTAGCAGACGCTTTTATCCAAAGCGACTTACATGGAACATTCAGAAACCGAAGGCGCAGCTTCGGGAGCATTATGGGGTTCAGTATCTTGCTCAAGGATACTTCGACGCATGGCTGGGGGATCGAACCGCCGACCTTCCGATTGGCAGGCGACCGTTCTGTTTGTGCTGCCTGGAAGCCGTCCCTTGAGGGGGGGGGGGTATGTCATGTGGTGGGTCTGATGGGGTGTGTTTTGGGTGTGTGTGTTTTGTTTTATTCTGATTGTTCCTAGGTTGCCTTGTTCTCCTTGCGTCTTGTGTTAGTTCTGGCCTTATTTTGTATTTGTCCGTGTAGTTCATGTTTTTTGCTTCAGTCTAGTTATTTCCTGTTTTATTTTGGTAGATGTCTGTTTCCCTTTGTCTTGGTCTACCTTACTTCCTGTCCCTGATTCCCTGATTGTGTTCACCTGTGTTTGTCCTGCACCTGTGCCTCGTTGTCTTCACCTCCCCTGAGTGTATTTAGTTCGTGTGTTTCCCTGTCTTGGTGTTGGATCATTGTGTTTGGCTCCCCATGCGTGTGCCTCCCCATGCGTGTGCCTCCCCATGCGTGTGCCTCCCCATGCGTGTGCCTCCCCATGCGTGTGCTCCCCATGCGTGTGCTCCCCATGCGTTTGCTCCCCATGCGTTTGCTCCCCATGCGTTTGCTCCCACGTTTCCCTGATCCGTGTTCCTGCTCGTCGTGGATTTCTGTTGTACTCCTCGGTTTCCTGTGCTTCCTGCCTGCTTTTCCAACTTCGCCTGTGTACTCGCTGGGTTGCACCAATAAAAGACTTCACTCCCCAAGCGGTATCTGCATTTGGGTCCTCCTTCCTCGGCAGCACGTAACAAGGGCTGGCTCAGGTGAGTCCTGAACCATCCCTTAGTTATGCTGCTATAGGCCTATATAACTGCCGGGGACTTCACATGATGCAGCTCTCTCTTCACCTCTGTCCTCCTCTTCATTCGTATGCATTCTCATCCCATAAATGCATGTTTTGTGCTTTCTTGTCCCTCTCTTCTTTCTTACTGTCACTTTCAACAGGTATTTCAATGTCCAGAGATGTATCTGAATCTGTGACTATGGCGACCTGCTGGGGCAGTGCTACTGTGTCTACGGTGAAGGGGATGAGTGGCTCAGGTCCGGTTCATTGGCCTCCATCTGGAGCTGCTCGGTTGTCCTTCTGGACCAATCTTCTTCCTTTATGTTTTACATCCCACACTTTTCATAATAAATTATTTATATATATATATACACTACAATTTGTCATCATAATTGTATATGTTATTATTTTGATGCTATGAATCTATTAGGTACTTACGACATCTATTGCATGTCTGTACGTCCTGGGAGAGGGATCCCTCCTCTGTTGCTCTTCCTGAGGTTTCTATAATTTTTTTCCCTGTTAAAAGGGTTTTTTGGGTAGTTTTTCCTTATTCGAATCGAGGGTCTATGGACAGAGGGTGTCATATGTTCTGCAGATTGTAAAGCCCTTTGAGGCAAATGTGATTTGTGATATTGGGCTATATAAATAAAATTTAATTGAATATTTCTGGTGTCTCGATTTAGGTGTCATGTGAAATGAATGAAAAGTATTATATTTTACTGTATAACATTACACCATTACTGTACTGTTTTGATTTGTCTGAATCTGCTTTTGCGAAGGACTTGTTTTTCTACCTAGTTTAAAAAGCTAAATGATATCCCATTAAAATTACCAAATTAATTTCATGTGTGACAGCTTATATGTGCTTTTTAGTCTGGGACTAGCCTTAAGCCTGGTCTGTGGGAAATTGTTTTTTGTTGCTGTCTACATGCTCAGTGTATCTCTATGCTTCAAACTGTGAATCTGGCTAGGCATAAATAACTCTTACAAGCCCACTTCAAAACTATTGAACTATCCCTTTTAATATGACAGTGGCTATATTAACACGTCTATACTAAATTCAGTATTTTTTTAGTCATGTTCATACCTTAAGATTCAGTGCTCGGTGACACACACGAGATGTGTGCGGCCTGCTTGGGAAGAGAGCATGCACTAGCAGCCCTCGAGGGGGCTGGCTGTGTGCATTGCGAGCGTTTCCCGGTTAGGAAGCTCCGCTCTCGGCTGGCGCTTTTTGAGGAAGGCAGCCAGCTCTGCTCCCCAAGCGGTAAGGGACCGGCGGTTGCTGAGGCATCCCGGCGACTACACTCCTGGGGATCGCAGATGGACCTTGACGACGAAGGTGAGACAGCTTCGGCTCTTTCTTTCCCTTCATCCGTGGGTTCTTTCTCCCGCTTTCGGGGTCCAGAAGCCCGCACCGAGTCTGCGGCTTCTTCTGTCGTGGAGCGGGAGCCCGCTCACCGAGACTCCAGTTCCGAGGAACTGGATGTGCTCGGAGCGGAAGGCGGTGACATGGGTGGCTCGTCAGCCCACTCTCCGCAGTATGAAGAGCTGCTGGAGGTGGTTTCCCGTGCGGTGGCTAAGCTCAATATCGCTTGGCCAGCGGAAGTAAGCTCGACGAGCGTTTCCTCGTAGTCCCACCTCCTTGCCCGCGTCGGGATTTACCATTCTTTCCGGACCTCCACACTGAGGTGTCGAAGTCCTGGTCCCGGCTGTATTCTACATGGCTTTCTAGCCCGACTGGTCGCCAGTATGCTTTGATCAGCGGACGTAAAGAGAATGGTTACGGCGGCATGCCAGGTATTGAGGAGACGCTGGCGTCGTATTTATCGCCGGAGGTCGTGTTCTCCCTGAAAACCCCGACGTTGCCTACTAAGCCCTGCCGTACTACCTCTGTTTTAGTCAGCAAGGCTTACATGGCGGCGAGTCATGGCGGTCTTGCAGGCATACCCGGCCGATCTGCTGGACGACCTCGACGGCAGGGGGCCCCTCGCATCCGAGGATGTGAAGGAGCTTCACCGTGTGACGGATTTGTCGCTCAGGGCCACGAAGGATATGGCCCGAGCTATCGGGCGGTCCATGGCCCTGCTGGTGGCGACGGAGCGCCACTTATGGCTGACTCTGTCGGGTATTAAGGAGAGGGACAAGACCTTCCTTTTGGATGCCCCGCTTTCGCTCGTTGGTCTCTTCGGGGAGGCGGTCGGCTCAGTTGTCGAGCGCTTCAGGGAAGCGCACCAAGAGGCTGTGGCCTTCCAGCGGTTTATCCCTCGTCGAAAGAGGTCTCGGGTTGGAGCTGAGGGTGGACCACCTCAGCCTTCAACGTCTCGCAGCTCTTACATGCTGGCCCAGAAAGCGAGCATGGCTCAGCGTCCCCCTCCCCAGCGGCCCAGGGGCTCGCTCCTGCCTGCTCGACGGAGGCCTGAACGGGAGAAGGCGGACTTGAGCATCGGGTCTCAGAGGGCGCCCCCCATCAGGGTCGAGCACATAGATGTCTCCCCATCGGGCCCTCGGGAACTCAGCCTCCTCACCCCGCCGTCGGTGGCCCTTCAGGGCGTGGCGAGTTCCTTGCAACCAGAGTTGCGTCCTCTACAGAGGCCTGTAGATGTTCATTCCCGCTTAAATCCCGCCACTTTGGCGCTTCGGGATACCGCAGCTCTCACATCGCAGATTCGGGGGGCAGTCAGGCATGTACATGCCGATCCTAGGGGGTTTCCCGCCGCTGCAGCGCTTCGGGTAACCGAGGCCACTGCTCCTGGTCCCCCAGGCACCAGCCTCGAGCGGTTGGTTCCCCTGAGGAACTTTCTGCCCGCTTGGGAAGCGTTACCCGGCGTGTCGCACTGGGTTTTGCGCACCGTCCGACAAGGCTACACGCTTCAGTTCCGGTCTCGACCCCTGGGATTCCGAGAAATCCTGGAAACGAGGGTCAACCGAGTACAAGCACAAGTTATGGTGCAAGAAATTCATTCCCTCCTGTACAAAGGGCCCATAAAACAGATCCCAGACAACGAGATGCATACCGGGTTCTACAGCTGGTATAGTTCCGAAGAGAGACGGTGGTGTGCACCCCATTTTAGATCTTCGTCACCTGAACTGGCCTCTGAGGAGGTTTCGGTTCCGGAAGTTGACGATCCCTATGATTGTGAGTCAAATTCAGTCCGAGGACTAGTTTGTCACGGTCGATCTGAAGGGCGCTTACTTCCTCTCTGTCTCTGTCATTCCGGGACACCAGAAGTTCCTGCGGTTTGCTTTCGGGGGCAAAGCTTACCAATATCGGGTGCTTCCCATCGGCCTAGCACTCTCCCCCCGCACCTTCACAAAATGCATGGATTCCGCCCTGGCTCCTCTCAGACTCTAGGGGATCTGCATCCTCAATTATTTGGACGACTGGTTGATTTTATCCCAGTCTCGTCTCTTTGCAGTACAGCATCGAGATGTTGTACTTGCGCACTTGAGGTGCTTGGGGTTGAGGCTCAACATGAGCAAGAGCACGCTCACTCCAACACAAAGGATTACGTTTCTAGGAGTAGTGTGGGACTCAGTCACGTTGCGGGCACAACTGTCTACCGCACGCGTCGAGTCAATCCTGACCATGGTACTCAGGGTGCAGCTAGGCCGACATCTCACTGCACTTCAGTTTCAGAGACTGTTAGGCCTCATGGGTGCAGCATCCACCGTGATTCTGCTTGGATTGCTGCATATGAGGCAACTGCAGTGGTGGCTCAGGGACGCGGGATTTTCCCCGAGGGGCAATCCTTTTCGCCTGATCAAGGTTACACGCAGGTGCATGCGTGCCTTAGACAGGTGGAGACAACGGGTGTTCCTGACCCAGGGCCCAGTGCTGGGCATGGTGTACCACCGTCGCACACTCGACGGACGCCTCCAGCACCGGATGGGGCGTGGTTCTGGAAGGCCGCACAGCCCGAGGTCTGTGGTTGACCCTGCATCTATGACACATAAATTGCCTGGAGATGCAAGCGATCTTGTTGGCGTTACGGCACTTTCTTCCAGACCTCAGGGACCACCACGTGCTTGTCCGCTCTGACAACACGGCAGTGGTCTCCTACTTAAATCGACAAGGCGGTCTGAGTTCACGCCCTCTGTGCCGACTGGCGCACCAGATCCTTTTGTGGTCCCAGGGGAAGTTGCTCTCTCTCAGAGCACTCTTCATACCTGGGTACCTCAATGTGGGAGCAGACATCCTGTCGAGGCAGGGGCCGAGGCCAGGGGAATGGAGACTGCACCCTGAGACGGTGCACATGATATGGAGGCGATTCGGCAGAGCACAAGTGGACCTGTTCGCGTCCCCGGACAACGCTCACTGCCCCCTCTGGTTCTCCCTTGTGTATCCAGCGACCCTGGGGCCCCAGGGTTGCTTTTCCCCCGATTGCTCTGCTCCCGGGGGTTCTAGAGAGAGTTCGCCGAACAGGGGCCCAGCTGCTGCTCGTAGCCCCGTTCTGGCCCGCCAGAATCTTGTTCTCGGGCTTGGTAGCACTCCTGGACCCCCATTGGAGATTCCCGTCAGGAGGGACCTGCTGTCGCAGGGCCTAGGCGAAATATTCCATCCCCTCCCGGGGAAATTGAAAATTTTCACGAAATGGTGCCTGGAGTGCCATCTTGACCCAGTTCACTGCCCGATGGCTTCAGTGCTGGAGTTTCTCCAAGGCCGGTTTTCGGCTGGACTCTCCCCCGCTACACTAAAGGTGTATGTGGCTGCGATTGTAGCATTCCACAGTTTGGTAGAGCCCTGGAGATTTATGTCCAGAGGACATCCCAGTGGCGCAATTTGGACCAATTGCTGGTATGCTTCGGGCCCCCTCGTAAGGGCTGCCCGGCTTCCAAACACACTATTAGCAGGTGGATAGTTGAGGCTATCGTTTCGGCTTACGAGGTTTGCCTTCACCTCTGTCGATCAGAGCCCACTCCACATGGAGTATGGCATCCTCCAGAGCTTGGTGGTCGGGAACCCCCCTCTCCGATATATGCGATGCTGCGGGATGGTCCTTGCCTCACACTTTTGTGAGATTTTACAGCCTAGACCGCTTAAATAATCCGGGGTCTGTGGCTCTCTTGTCCTGAAGTGTGCCCTGCTGGCTTCACAATCGTGACAGGCATCCTTTTAGCATGAAGGAGTTGGTACTGCGTTCCCCATAGCGTCAGCTTACGCAGCGTTGAAGTTCCCTTGAAAGAGAACGTACCAGGTTACGTAGGTAACCATGGTTCCCTGATAGGGAACGAGACGCTGCGTCTCACTGGACACAGTCTAGAAAAACAGTTTTGGTTGGAAAAACAGTTTTGGTTGTGTAACACTTTTCAACAGCTAATATCTAAGAGTCATTCTTAGAGCTGCCAAAAAAATCTGTTTGAAAACCTATTCCAAATGATTCAGAATTGCCTGAAATGAACTCCTAGACACATTCTGGAGAAACAATATGGGTTGTGTAACATTTGACCAAATCTTAACACTTTCCAACAGCTAAAATCTAAGTGTCATTCTTAGAGAGGCCGAAATAACTTTCCGAAAACCTATTCCAAATGATTCAGAATTGCCTGAAACGTGCTCCTAGACACATTCTGGAGAAACAATTTGGGTTGTGTAACATTTGACCT
>CM022481.1:4285384-4295628 GCA_011952105.1 Coreoperca whiteheadi
CTAAGTGTCATTCTTAGAACAGCTAAAATAACTTTCGGAAAACGTATTCCAAATGATTCTGCATTACCTGAATCCACATTCTGGAGAAACAACTTTGGTTCCCTTTCAAGGGAACTTCAACGCTGCGTCAGCTGACGCTATGGGGAACACCTTCAGCGTGACTGCCTCTGAATCTCTGTATCAACTTAGACCAATCTTGATCGGGTTTAACGAACCGGAAGTATAAGGGGAGCCGGCTTCACTGTTGTCGTCAGTCTTCTGATCTTCAGCAAGCTGGGTCTCTGTGGAAATTATGAGTATGAAGCGGTTTTGGCAGTGCTTCCTCCCTCAAGTGTTTTGGTTGACTGTTTTGGGTTGAGAGCTCACTCTGTCAGCCCTCGAGAAATGGGAGAGATACAGCTCATCCGCTAATTCCCACCTGTTTTCGGGACTGGAAGCCCGCATCGTAGCTTCTTCCGACCGGAACGGGGGACGTGTTCAGAGGCCACACACTTGTGTCTGCTGTCTGCATGGAGAGCAGGCTCTGTCAGCCCTGAGGGGTGACTGTGAGCAAGGTAAGTGCCCTCTCTGAGAAGAGATAAGACGCTCTACTCTCGACTGACTGTTTGTTGTTTGCTGAAACAGTCTACCCGCATTCGGGATCCGGAAGCCAGGCTGAGCCTGCAGCGTCTTCCGTCCTGGATGTGGAGCCTGCGCAGAGAGGATCCAGTTCCGAGGACCTGGATGTCCTGAGGTGGTGACGTGGGTGCCTCGTCAGCCCAGTCACTGCAGCATGAGGAGCTGCTGGAGGTGATTTTCCCAAGAGAGGAAAATGGTGGTTAGGCTCAATATCGCCTGGCCAGCAGAGCAGCAGGACACTCATTGCCGGAGTAGCTTGGTGAGTGTTTCCGTCTAGCCACATCTTCACATCCACGTCAGGACCTGCCGTTCTTCTGGATCTCCACACCGAGGGGTCAAAATCCTGGCGTGCGGGTGTGCCCATCCGACCTGCTTAGGACCTCGACTTTGGCGGGGCCCTCACATCTGAGGATGGGACGGAGCTCCACCATGCTACGACGACGGTTTAGCCCCCGTCGCCAGAGGTCTCGAGCCTGAGCTGAGGGTGGATTTCCTCAGCCTTCGAAATCTCACAGCTCTTACATGCTGGCTCAGAAAGCGAGTGTGGCCCAAGGGGCTCGCTCCAGCCTGCTCGGAGAGGACCTGAGAGGGAGAAGACGGACCTGAGGGGGATGCCCCCCCATCTGGGTTGAGCAAATGGCTGCTCCCCCATTGTGCCCTCGGGAGCTCAGCCCCTTAACCCTGCCGCCGGTGGCGCTTCGGGGCATGGCGAGTTCCATGCAAGCACTGCCTTTAGACCAGCAGTCAGGCCAGAGTTGTGTCCTCTACTGAGGCCTGTAAACGTTCCTTTCCGGTTAAATCCCACAGTTCCATCGCTTCGGGGTACCGCAGCTCTCACATTGCAGGTTCGGGGGGCGGTCAGACACATGCCTTAGTTTCTTGTAAGTAATCCTCGGGGATTTCCCGCCGCTGCAGCGCTTCGGGTAACCGAGGCCGCCACTCCAGGTCCCCCAGGCACCAGCCTCGAGCGGTTGGTTCCCCTGAGGGACTCTTCTGCCCGCTTGAGAAGCTTGACCTGGTGTGTCGCACTGAGTTTGCGCACTGTCCGACAAGGTTACAAGCTTCGGTTCCGGTCCACACCCCCATGATTCCGAGGAATCTTGGAAGAAGGGGTCAACCAAGTACAAGCATAGGATTAACGTTCCTAGGAGTAGTGTGGGACTCAGGCACAACTGTCTCCCGTCGAGTCAATCCTGACTATGGTACTCAGGGTGCAGCTAGGCCGACATCTAGGGGATTGAATGAATATGGATGAAAACAAGGTTGCATTTGAGTTTGCTTGTCAACAATCAGCAGAAGTGTGTTGTTTAATAATAATTAACGTTCAAGAAAGCTTCTTCTTTTCCTTTCAGCTGTTCCCTTTCAGGGGTCGCCACAGCGAATCATGTGCCTCCATCTAACCCTGTCCTCTGCATCCTCTTCACTCACACCAATTAACTCCATGTCCTCTCTCACTACATCCATAAATCTCCTCTTTGGTCTTCCTCTAGACCTCCTGCCTGGCAGCTCCAACCTCAGCATCCTTCTACCAATATATTCACAGTCTCTCCTCTGAACATGTCCAAACCACCTCAATCTGGCGTCTCTGGCTTTATCTCCAAAACATCTAACATGAGATGTCCCTCTGATGTACTCATTCCTGATCCTGTCCATCCTCGTCACTCCCAAAGAGAACCTCAACATCTTAAGCTCTGCCACCTCCAGCTCTGCCTCTTGTCTTTTCTTCAGTGCCACTGTCTCTAAGCTGTACAACATCGCTGGTATCACCACCGTCTTGAACACCTTTCCTTTCATTCTTGCTGATAGTCTTGTATCACACAACACACCTGACACTTTTCTCCACCCGTTCCAACCTGCTTGCACTCGCCTCTTCACCTTTTTTCCACAGTCTCCATTGCTCTGAACCGTTGACCCTAAGTACATAAAGTCCTGCACCTTCTTCACCTCTGCTCCCTGTAACCTCACCGTTCCACCTCTCATTGACACACATGTATTCTGTCTTACGGCTAAGCTTCATTCCTCTGTTTTCCAGAGCAGACCTCCATCTCTCTAGATTTTCCTCCACCTGTTCCCTGCTCTCACTACAAATCACAAAATTTGGAATAGGTTTTCCGACAGTTTTCTGCTCTAAGAATGACAGATTTTAGCTGTTTGAAAGTGTTAAGATTCGGTCAGATTGTTTCTCCAGAATGTATCTAGGAGCATGTTTTCAGGCAATTCTGAATCATTTGGAATAGGACACTTTTTTTGGCGGCCACAGATACTTAGATTTTAGCTGTTGGAAAGTATTAAGATTCAGTCAAATGCTACACAATCAAAATTGTTTTTCCAGAATGTGGCACGTTTCAGTAAATTCAGAATCATTTGGATAGGTATTGGAAAGTGCTGTGATTCGTTTACCTTTTCCCTAACAATGTTTCTGCAGAATGTGTCTTTTAGGCAATTCTGAATCTTTTGGAATAAGTTTTGGTGGAACTTTTTTCAACAAATTAACAACTAATAACAATTATTTAATATCTCCTACTTTCACTTTTTCTCTGTTATAAATACACTAATATAGGGGTATAAATAAAAAAATAAGATTGTTAATAACAATAAAATGATTTACAGATTTACAACTGAATTGAGCTATTTCGTCTCTATGAAGACATCCTAATATGCCTGGGACTGGTGTCATGCCAAAAATGTGATCATCCGCTGGGAGCCCGCTCAGCCTGTTAAAGCTTTTTATCAGTTTTTATCTGGATCAAACACTCATAAAGTGCATATAAACACTTGGTGGTACATGGTAATAGCAAAGGTATGACTTTGTGAAACAAAGTTATTGCAGCGTCTCTCCTGTGACCTAAAGTTATTTTCTGTTTCAAAATGACTTCATTTCACTCTTTATGGTTATATTTGACATATTGTAGCCCATCCCGTCTTATTTACCTGTTTAAATACCTTTCACTTGCCAAAAGGTAATTGAGCCCCTACCTTGTGAAAGGTTGTTTCTGCTTCAAATGACTTGGTCTACATTTTAAAGACACAACCTTGTTAATGAATATTTTCAGCTATCAAACCGATTTACTTACCTCATAACTCCAATTAAATTTTATTTATATAGCCCAATATCACAAACTACAGTTTGCCTCAAAGGCCTTTACAATCTGTACAACATACGACACTAGGGCTGCAAGTAACGATTATTTTAATAATTTATTAATCTGTCGATTATTTTTTCGATTAATCGGATTTAAAAAAGCATTAATTTCCCACCCTTTATTCGAAAACAGAAAGTGTACAAACAGGTTGCTATTTGAACATCCTTGAGTTGATAAAGTAATAAAAAAACAAATGGACTAACACAATAAACATACACATGATGCTTTACATCTGCCAAATATATAGGCTTTTGTACAATGTAGTGCACAAAAGATGTGTATTTTTGTTTAAAGGGACCTGAGCTGTCAGATCAATACAGAAAAACATAACAGGATTTGTTTGAACATTAGAACTTCTACACTACACTCACAGATGCACACACTCACAAACTCTCACACTCAGATGCACACGCATTCTCTCTCACTCCCTTTGTTGAGTCACTTTGCATTGCATGGCAAAAATGTGAGCATGTCCACATGCTCACATTTTTGCATCCTGGCTGAGGCTTGCTCTTTTCTTGGAGGCTATGTTTCCTGCTGCAGAAAACACCCGCTCAGATGGTGTTGCGGTGGCAGGGATGCATAGGTAAGACTTGGCTAGCATGGGATATCTGTCATTGTTAGCCTTCCACCACAATAATGGGTTTTCTCCCTTGGCAAGGGTATTTTCTCCAAAGTATGTGAGAACTTCTTTCCTCACTTGGGTGTGGACATCCTCAGCTTCACCTGCTCTATCCTCTTCTTCACCATCAGAACCAATAAGTGAGTCAAGTAAAGTGGCTAGAGGTGTTGATTCAGCAGCTGTAGTGTCGGTGGAGGTAACACTGCAACTGCCATGCTGCACATTCATCTTCCTTCTCTCTTCAAGTGCCATTCTTTGCAGTTTAGTTTGAACATGTAGGACATGGTTTGCTGTTTTTTTTTCTGGAATCACTACTCAGATGTAAATACTTACATACTTGTTGTTTTAGTTATTAGTTGTGTAAAAGTAAGTAACCCAAAGAGCAATTACAAACAAGCCAAGTTCACTTGAAGCTTATTAATTAAATTATTACCACCATTGTAGTGCAAGGTAAGTTCATTTATACACCACATTTAAACACAGTTTAAGATGATGAGTTTTTTAGTATAGTCTAGTTTTAGTCGACTAAATATCACAAGATTTTAGTTGACTAAATCTAATGGGTTTAGTTAAATTGTAATGCATTAAGAATTTCTCTTAAACTTCCAAACTTTCTCCTGGAGAAAACATACTGTATTAACCTATTAATATGAATGATGTTAAAATATGAACATGCAATGCAGACACAGATTTAACTGCTGTGACATAAAAAATATATTATCTTTAAATTAAATAAAACCATTCCTAACCATAAACACATTGTGTTTTTCTACACAATGTCTTCTTTTCAGTGAATGATATATGTAACAACTGGCATACAGCATTCCTTATGGATTAAATATGTATTAAATATAATTAATATATAAGAAATTTAATGAATACTTATTAAAGCTAAAGAAAAGTGAGTGAATGTTGGGGTTTATAGACTGCTGTCACTTTAAGACCAAATGCTGACCAAAAATGACAATAGATATTAGTCATAGTTTTTGTCATTCAAAGCTGTTTTTTATTTAGTTTTCGTCTGTGAAAAAATGTCGTTGGTGAATATATTGACGAAAATGACTCGTCAACGAAATTAACATAGCAACAGATTGAAAAATAAATGGGCCAAACTTGGCTTTAGTCTTGCAAACTATACCACCTCTGCTTTACTAACGTTATTAACGAGCTAACGCTAAGTTGTCATGCTTGTCAAGCTGGAGAACGAGTAAACACCTGCACCAGAAGAGCCACTGGAGGGCTGTTACGTTCCTCACTTCAAAACGGAACTTAAGTAGGATTCTGTAGTGCCTTACCCTGCTGGCACTACAGAATCCTACTTATGTTGAGGATAGTATCCTCAATATGCCTTACCCTGCTGTTGAACTCCCTTCCATGTATTTCAAGTAAGTAAGTCCTCATCAAGGACTACAAAATGTTTCTGTTTTAGGGGCTGAATCATCACCGTGGTCCTCCCGTGCCATGCCATGTCGCTTTTGTATATCTTGCAATTATATCTTGCGAAGTTTTGCTTCGCACCGACCGCGAAAAGAGCTCAATTACTTTTTGGCAAGTGAAAGGTATTTAAACAGGTAAATAGTACACGATGGGCTACAATATGTCAAATATAACGTACCAGGTTACGTAGGTAACCATGGTTCCCTGATAGGGAACGAGACGCTGCGTCAGCTGACGCTATGGGGAACGCCTCCAGCGTGACGGCCTCTGAATCTCTGTAACAACTTAGACCAATCTTGATTGGGTTCGGCGACAACAATGTTGGCGCACGCCGGCGGAACCGGAGGTATAAAGGGAGTCGTCAGCCTTCTGATCGACTGAAGCAAGCCGCTCACAGGCATGCTGGAAGTATGGCAGCGAGACGCAGCGTTGAAGTTCCCTTGAAAGGGAACGTACCAGGTTACGTAGGTAACCATGCTTCCCTGATAGGGAACGAGCTGACACTATGGGGAATGCAGTACAAACTCCGCCATGCTGAAGGGATGCCTGTGTGAAGCCAGCAGGGCACACTTCAAGACAAGAGAGCCACAGATCCCGGATTATGTAAGCGGTCTAGGCTGTAAAATCTCACAAAAGTGTGAGGCGAGGACCATCCCGCAGCATCGCATATATTGGAGAGGGGGGTTCCCGACCACCAAGCTCTGGAGGATGCCATACTCCGTGTGGAGTGGGCTTTGATCGACAGAGGTGAAGGCAAACCTCGTAAGCCAAAGCGATAGCCTCAACTATCCACCTGCTAATAGTGTGTTTGGAAGCCAGGCAGCCCTTACGAGGGGGCCCAAAGCATACCAGCAATTGGTCCGATTTGCGCCACTGGGATGTCCTCCGGACATAAACCTCCAGGGCTCTGACTGGACAAAGCAGTTGCAGCCTTTCACCTTCCTGTTCCGCCGATACTGAAGGAGGATGGAACGCCTGCAGGACTACTGGCCGGGCCACCTCAGTGGGTACTTTAGGTACATACCCCGGCCTAGGATGCAGGATGGCTCTAACTGCGCCTGGAACGATCTCCAGGTTAGCAGGAGCCACCGACAGGGACTGTAGATCTCCAACTCTCTTGAGAGAGGTCATGGCCAGCAAAAATACCATCTTTAAGGCCAGACACCTGTCCGATGCATCGTCCAGTGGCTCGAACGGTGCTGTGGTCAATCCATCCAGCACCACTGTCAGATCCCATGGAGGGACTCTGACTCGAACCGGAGGCCTCATCCTCAAGGTGCCACGAAGGAAACTGGTAACAAAGCGGTGCTTCCCAAGCGAGCAGCCATCCATCAAACTGTGGAATGCTACAATCGCAGCCACATACACCTTAAGTGTAGCGGGGGAGAGTCCAGCCGAAAACCGGCTTTGGAGGAACTCCAGTACTGAAGCCATCGGGCAGTGAACTGGGTCAAGATGGCGCTCCAGGCACCATTTAGTGAAAACTTTCCACTTGCCCGCATACAGTTTCCTCGTGGAGGGGGCTCTAGAGTGTAGAATGGTCTCAACTACCTCGGTAGAGAGACCGGCAGCTCGGAGGTGGTCCCCCTCATGGGCCAAACCCAAAGCTTCAATTTCCCCGGGTAAGGATGGAAGGTTTCGCCTCGGCCCTGCGACAGCAGGTCCCTCCTGATGGGAATCTCCCATGGGGGGCTGTCCAGGAGGGCTACCAGGCCCGAGAACCAGATTCTGGCGGGCCAGAACGGGGCCACGAACAACAGCTGGGCCCCCGTTCGGCGAACTTTCTCTAGAACAATCGGGGGAAAAGCGTACAGCCGCAGCCTCGGCCACGGCTGTGCCATGGCATCCAGCCCCAGGGGCGCTGGATACACAAGGGAGAACCAGAGGGGGCAGTGAGTGTTGTCCGGGGACGCGAATAGGTCCACTTGTGCTCTGCCGAATCGCCTCCATATCATCTGCACCGTCTCAGGGTGCAGTCTCCATTCCCCGGGCCTCGGCCCCTGCCTCATACCTGGGTACCTCCCACATTGAGGTACCCAGGTATGAAGAGTGCTCTGAGAGAGAGCAACTTCCCCTGGGACCACAAGAGGATCTGGTGCGCCAGTCTGCACAGAGGGCGCGACCTCAGACCCCCTTGACGATTTAAGTAGGAAACCACTGCCATGTTGTCGGAACGGACAAGCACGTGGTGGTTTCTTAGGTCTGGGAGAAAGTGCTGTAAGGCCAACAAGACCGCACGCATCTCTAGGCAATTTATGTGCCCTAGATGCGGGGTTAACCACAGACCTCGGGCTGTGCGGCCTTCCAGAACTGCGCCCCATCCGGTGCTGGAGGCGTCTGTCGAGAGTGTGCGACGGTGGTACACCATGCCCAGCACTGGGCCCTGGGTCAGGAACGCCCGTTGTCTCCACCTGTCTAAGGCACGCATGCATCTGTGCGTAACCTTGATCAGGCGAAAAGGATTGCCCCTCGGGGAAAATCTGGCGTCCCTGTCGCACATGAGGCGACTGCACCTAACCCATTACTTTGAGAGAGATCAGTTTTTCAAAACTTTGGTTTGGACATGGTCATACGCGTCCGTCTCAAGATGGGGGAGTATGCGAACATCGTCCGAAGGGCTTTAGGGCAAATAGGAGGTCACGGTGGAGTCCGGGGTTTTCTTCTTCATTTAGTGGGTTAGGTGCAGTCGCCTCATGTGCAGCAATCCAAGCGGAATTACGGTGGATGCTGCAGCCATGAGGCCCAACAGTCTCTGAAACTGACTTGCAGTGAGGTGTCGGCCTAGCTGCACCCTGAGTACCATAGTCAGGATTGACTCGATGCGTGCGGGAGACAGTTGTGCCCGCAACGTAACTGAGTCCCACACTACTCCTAGGAACGTAATCCTTTGTATCAGAGTGAGCGTGCTCTTGCTCGCGTTGAGCCTCAACCCCAAGCACCTCAAGTGCGCAAGTACAACATCTCGATGCTGTACTGCGAGGAGACGAGACTGGGCTAGAATCAACCAGTCGTCCAAATAATTGAGGATGCGGATCCCCTGGAGTCTGAGAGGAGCCAGGGCGGAATCCATGCATTTCGTAAAGGTGCAGGGGGAGAGTGCTAGGAAAGCGAACCGCAGGAACGTCCGGTGTCCCTGAATGACAGAGACATGGAAGTACGCATCCTTTAGATCGATCGTGACAAACCAGTCCTCGGACTGAATTTGACTCACAATCATAGGGATCGTTAACATCCGGAACCGAAGCCTCCTCAGAGGCCGGTTCAGGCGACGAAGATCCAAAATGGGGCGCAGACCACTGTCTGTACCGGCTGTAGAACCCGGTAAACATCTCGCTGTCGGGGATCTGTTCTATGGCCCCTTTGTACAGGAGGGAGGGAATTTCTTGCTCCATCACTTGTGCTTGTACTTGGTTGACCCTTGTTTCCAGGATTCCTCAGAATCCCGGGGGTCGAGACCGAAACTGAAGCGTGTAGCCTTGTAGGACAATGCGCAAAACCCAGTGCGACACACGCTTCCCAAGCGGGCAGAAAATTCCTCAGGGGGACCAACCGCTCGAGGCTGGTGCCTGGGAGACCCGGAGTGGCGGCCTCGGTTACCCGAAGCGCTGTAGCGGCGGGAAATCCCCAAGGATAGGCATGCACATGCCTGACCGCCCCTCCCATCTGCGATGTGAGAGCTACGGTATCCCGAAGTGACAAAGCGGCTGGAGTTAACCGGAAAAGAACGTCTACAGGCCTCTGTAGAGGACACAACTCTGGCCTGACTGCTGCACAGCCGTGCAGGTCTAAAGGCAGTGGTTGCATGGAACTCGCCACGCCCGAAGCGTCGCCGACGGCGGGGTGAAGTGGTTGAGTTCCTGACGGCCCGATGGGGAGACATCTATGTGCTTGACCCAGGTGGGGGGCGCCCTCAGAGGCCCGACGCTCAAGTCAGGGCCTCTTTTTGGAAGCCTGTCGGGCGAGAAGCACAGCCCTCAGGTCCGCCTTCTCACGTTCAGGCCCCTTTCGAGCAGGCGGGAGCGAGCCCCTCGACCGCTGGGGAGGGGCACGCTGAGCCACACTTGCTTTTTGGGCCAGCATGTACAAGCTGCGAGACGTCGAAGGCTGAGGTGGTCCACCCTCAGCTCCGGCCCGCAACCTCTTTCGACGAGGAATAAATCGCTGGAAGGCCGCAGCCTGTTGGCGCGCTTCCCTGAAGCGCTCGACAACTGAGCCGACCGCTTCCCTGAAGAGACCACCAGGTGAAAGCGGGGCATTTAAAGGAAGGTTTTGTCCCTCTCCTTAATACCCGATAGAGTTAGCCACAAGTGGCGCTCTGCGGCCACGAGCAGGGCCATAGCTCGGGCCGTATCCTTCGTGGCCCTGAGCGATAAATCTGTCGCACGGCGAAGCTCCTTCACATCCTCGGATGCGAGGGGGCCCCC
>CM022481.1:4342640-4371792 GCA_011952105.1 Coreoperca whiteheadi
AAGGAGTTGGCTTCCAGAGCCCAAGCTGTGCGTGGAGGCGAGCCCGACTATCTCTAGTCGGTATCTCTCAACCTCCCGCACCAGCTCAGGCTCCTTCCCCCCCAGCGAGGTGACATTCCATGTCCCTAGAGCCAGATTCCGTGTCCGGGGATTGGGTTGCCGAGGCCCCCGCCTTCGACTGCCACCCAATCCACAAAGCACCGGCCCCCTACGGTTCCTCCTGCAGATGGTGGGCCCACGGGAGGTCGGCCCCACGTCGCTAGTTCGGGCTGAGCCCCATGGGGCAAGACCCGGCCACCAGGCGCTCGCGTTCGAGCCCCAACCCCGGGCCTGGCTCCAGGGTGGGGCCCCGGTTGCGCCGTACCGGGCGACGTCACGGACCTAGTTTTTATTTTCGCCATGAGGGGGGATTCGAGCCTGGTTGGCTAATTGGACGTCATCCACGGAATCAGAGTCCTGGTCGGAGCAACTGTAAATTACCTCGGTACTGTATTACCTGTCATCAAACTGGCCTGTGTAAGTCTGGAGGCTGTGTTAGGCCCTGATTGGGCCATCTTCACCGTTTTGGCAGATTCCCAGGATGCTCATTTGCGGCTACGGTATGAGCAAAAGAATGTTGATTGCAGTTCACTTAATGGCCACAGGTGTCATTCATAACAAGAATTTTTTTAACATTTCACATAGTACCTTTAAATGTGTATATTAAGATCCTCATGACGCTCTGAACAAGAGAGCCATGGCACACTGAATGAGATTCCCAGAGACTGGCATGTGAATCAAGATGGCAGCTTGCTAACGCCAAGAAAAACTTTTCTACTCTGATCTTACTTATCTCAACAAGGGATCATGCAACACTGAAAGATCTTAGATTATACATTGACGACTGCTACCACCAACTTTGCAAGTCTGGAAGAGACATTTCAGACTCACTCAATAGCGCAAGATCTTCCCCAATAATCACCTCCTGCTCAGATAGGGACATCCTCTTATCTATCGAGAGCAAGCTGTTCAGTTGCATTAATGCACAAGGAAACCCAGGCTTTGTGGGACAGCCTGGATTTCAATCAGGAAATAACTATCTCAAGACAATAAAACCCATTCAGCAGTCAGAACCCTTCCAATACAAGTTTCATCTATCTTGACTGAAATAGTCCATCCTCGACCTACAGTGAGTAAGCATGAGAGGGAATCTCATTCTCTTTGGCATACCTGAACAATCACCCGACAACCCAGAAAAATTATTTACTGATCTACTTGCCACTCAACTCAACATCCCATCAGAAACAGTTGCAAACATTACTTTCCACCGTGTGCACCGACTGGGTCAACTGTCAATTACAAAAAATAATTTTAGCCAATGATCGACTTTGTTGTTGTTTCATCCGACCTCCGGCCGTATGTCTTGGACACTCGGGTGAAGAGAGGGGTGGAGCTGTCAACTGATCACCACCTGGTGGTGAGTTGGATCCAATGGCGGGGGAGGAAGTTGGACAGACTTGGCAGATCCAAACGTACTGTGAGGGTCTGCTGGGAACGTTTGGCAGAGTCTCTGGTCAGAACGATCTTCAACTTCCACCTCTGGCAGAGCTTCAACCAGATCCCAAGGGAGGCTGGAGACATTGAGTCCGAGTGGACCATGTTCTCCACCTCCATTGTCGACGCGGCCGCTCGAAGCTGTGGCCGTAAAGTCTCCGGGAATCTGCTGACTTCAACTGGGGACATCCTCGGACGGTGGAAGGAGTACGTTGAGGATCTCCTTAACCCCACCGACAGGTCTTCCACTGAGGAAGCAGAGGCAGAGGGCTCAGTTGTGGACTCATCGATCCCCAGAGCTGAGGTCACTGAGGTAGTTGAGAAGCTCCTCGGTGGCAAGGCACCAGGGGTGGATGAGATCCACCCTGAGTACCTCAAGTCTCTGGATGTTGTGGGACTGTCTTGGTTGACATGCCTCTGCAACATCACGTGGTGATGGGGACAGTACCTCTGGACTGGCAGACAGGGGTGGTGGTCCCTCTGTTTAAGAAGGGGGACCAGAGGGTGTGTTCCAACTACAGGAGGATCACACTCCTCAGCCTCCCCGAAAAAGTCTATGCCAGGGTCCTGGAGAGAAGAATTCGGCCGATAGTCAAACCTTG
Organism: Coreoperca whiteheadi; assembly: GCA_011952105.1. NCBI lineage: Eukaryota > Metazoa > Chordata > Actinopteri > Centrarchiformes > Sinipercidae > Coreoperca > Coreoperca whiteheadi. The sequence continues at coordinate 4,344,776 of CM022481.1, forward strand.
GATTCAGGAGGAACAATGCGGTTTTCGTCCCGGTCGTGGAACAGTGGACCATCTCTATATCCTCGCCAGGTTGCTGTAGGGTTCATGGGAGTTTGCCTAACCAGTCCACATGTGCTTTGTGGATCTGGAGAAGGCATTCGACTGTGTCCCTCATGGCGACCTGTGGGGGAGTATGGGGTCCTGGGCCCTCTATGACCGGAGAAGGAGTTCGGTTTGCATTGCCGGCAGTAAGTCAGACTTCTTCTCGGTGAATTTTGGACTCTGGCAGGGCTGCCCTTTGTCCGGAGAAGGAGAAAGGTCCCGAACGGTCCTGTTCATTATTTATATGGACAGGATTGCTAGGCGCAGCCGTGGGCTGGAGGGAGTCCAGTTTGGGGCCCACAGGATTTCGTCTCTGCTTTTTGCAGATGATGTTGTCCTGTTGGCTTCATCAAACCAGTACCTTCAGCGTTCACTGGGACGGTTTGCAGCCGAGTGTGACGCGGTGGGGATGAGAAAAAGCACCTCCAAATCCGAGGCCATGGTTCTCAGCCGGAAAAGGGTGGCTTGTCCCCTTCAGGTTGGCGGAGAGCTCCTGCCTCAAGTGGAGGAGTTTAAGTATCTTGGGGTCTTGTTCACAAGTGAGGGAAGGACGGAACGGGAGATCGACAGGCGGATTGGTGTATCTTCTGCAGTGATGCGGTCAATATACCGGTCCGTTGTTGTAAAGAAGGAGCTGAGCTGCAAGACGAAGCTCTCTATTTACCAGTCGATCTACGTTCCTACTCTCACCTATGGTCATGACCAAAAGGACAAGATCCCGGATGCAGGCGGCCGAAATGAGTTTTCTCCGCAGTTGGCTGGGCGCTCCCTTAGAGATAGGGTGAGGAGCTCGGTCACTCGGGAGGAGCTCAGAATAGAGCTGCTGCTCCTCCACATCGAAAGGAGTCAGCTGAGGTGGCTTGGGCATCTGTGCTGGATGCCTCCCTGTGGAGGTGTTCCGGGCATGTCCAACCGGGAGGAGGCCCCGGGGAAGACCTAGGACACACTGGATGGACTATGTCTCTCAGCTGGCCTGGGAACGCCTCGGTATTCCCCCAGAAGTGCTGGAGGAAGTATCTGGGGAGAGGGAAGTCTGGGCGTCTCTGGCAAATTTGAACACACCAGGAACTGGTATGGACCAATGGCAGGGAACTCAAAGGAATGAACTTTGAATTCAATGACCAATTCCCCCGTGAGATCATGCACAGATAAAATATTCTATTCCCAGGGGAAAAAAGGCAAAAATCTCTGTGGTGAGTATATGTGGCTATATGATTGCCTGCATGTGTGTGTGCATACATATCCAAACAATGTTTGCACAATGTTGGCTCTGCTTATGTCGTACCAATAAATGTGCCTTATGTGTCAGCATTGGTGTATGTATATGCTTTCTTGTGTACACACATCACAAGCCATGTGGATGCCAGAGAGGATATGTGCCACTGACTGAATATGTGTATAATGGTTGACTACCCATGCACACTTTGCACATATAACCCCTCTAACTACAGTTCCCCTTCTGTTAAGCACACAGCAATCACACCACCACTCTCCCAAAATGATTTCTCTCTCCCCCATCACATTCTTCTTGCTAAACTCCAAACCATGTTAATGCTCTATAAAGTACTGCTAAAAAAAGGGAACAGTTTGAGTTACATTGTGTTTAAGTTTAAGTGTTCCCTTTAGTTTTTTGAGCAGTATATAATATATACAGCGGGGAAAATACGTATTTGACACATCAGCATTTTTATCAGTAAGGGGATTTCTAAGTGGGCTATTGACACAAAATTTCCACCAGATGTAGCCATTAAGACAAATTTTGAATTCATACAAAGAAATCAGAACATTTAAGCATGCAAGTTACTCAACTTACTCAACTTGCATAATAGCTCATAATAAATAAAGTGAAATGACACAGGCTTTTCTACAAAGTATTAAATAAAGTGTATTCAGTACTTATTCCCTGGGTCATATACACTGCAAATATTCTAACAGTCACATACTTTAGACACCCCCTGTTGCAAAGTCTAAGCATGGTGCCAAGGAAGGCACCAGACAATTAGGAGAAAATTAGTCCAGACTGTGAGAACCAAGCAAGAATACTAGAAACAAAATAAGTGTGGAAACCATAAGTGCTGCTTGATAAAAAATAAAAATGTATCCAAGTAGTAGTATGCAGTGTACATCACACATGACTAAGCATACTGTAGGCACCACAATTAAAAAACTAGTCTTACAGCACGCGGTCAGCTCAGTCGGTAAAACTGCGTGCCCATGTACAAGGCTATAGTCCTCACTGCAGAGACCTGGGTTTGACTCCGGCCTGTGGCAAATTTACTGCATGTCGTCCCCCCTGTCTATGTCCCGCATTTCCTGTGTCTCTTAGGCTGTCACTGTCAAAGGTGAGAAAAAACCCCAAAAATTATTTAAAAAAATAACTAGTCTCACAGGCAATGCGAAGCAATCCTCAAAGCGCGATTCGTCACAGTAGCCTGAATTTGGTCTAGCTTTACCTCCAGTTTTGAAACGGCGGCTTTAAAGTCCGTAAAAGAGTGAGCTGATGTTCCTCCAGAAGGTTAGCAATAGCTAGCATGGTGACCTCTTTACTGTTGTCTCCGCACGCCTCGGCTTTCGGATCCCTTTTGCCTTGTTTCGACGATTTAGCTGCCATAATCCAAAGCCAATATGTATGACCAAAGATAATGTTCACTTGGTGGTAAAATAGGAATAAATTGTGGGGTTAAGGTGAACAAGGACGAAATCTCACAGGCAGGATTTGGTAAACTGACGACCAGGTGGATTGGTCAGGCATACCACTGCCCTTATAATTAAAAAAACGTGATGTTGCCGTTCTGATCAATAAAAACATTCCATACATTCATTCCTCCACTGTTAAAGACCCTGAGGGCCGTTATATCATAATTAATGGCATTATCAGAAATGATTAAAAAAATTGCAAATATATACAGCCCCAATTCTTTCACACTCTGTTTTCAGATCTATCTAACTTTCCAGCCGCTCTCCTGATTCTATGTGGGAATCTTAATATAGTCAGTCCCTCCAGGATTTCGCGATCGCAACTATTAACGCAACTTCAACAAATCCCTGTGAATTCAGTGCGACTCGCAATTTTGACCAATCATCGCGGTCTCCTGCTAAGCGGCGTCATACGTCAGCAAACTCACTTCCTTGTTTTGTTCAGAAGACGCTGCAAACATGTGTGCTGCCAACATCTCACATTTACCCACAAAAATAACAGCGAAGGACCATGAAAAACAGTATCCAGATGTTCTTTAAGAAACGGGGGTAAACTGTTTTGCATGATGCGCACAGTGTTGGGCAAGCTACTTGGAAAGTGTAGCGAGCTAAGCTACCAGTTACGTTACGCCACATTAAATGAAGCTTTTACTCCCTTTCTGCCAACAGACCGTAATGAAATAGTAGCTAGCTAACGGTTAGCTGTTGACAAGTTGCTGGGTGGTGTTTGCAGACTGTAATGACTTGTGATGGCTAGTTCGGTTAACGTTTTCGATGGTTGTGTTAGCCTATTCTGGAATCACCTGAATGTATAAACTCAAGCTTGCGTGTCTGTAACGTTATTCCACTGCAGCCGAGACGTTGTAGGCATCAGCCCGAGGATCGGTACGTGAGGTTACCGTGATACGGAAGTGCCTCTATCGGCTACACGTCCGCGTAGACGGTGGCGTCACTTACCGATCCTTAGCAGTTTTATTTCAGACCGCAGCAGAACATTTAGCTGCGTTTTAGCTTCAGAAATGCTAAAGTTTACTCAAAAAGCACATTTGCCTCTGAAGTAAAGGCTGAACTACAATAGAGCAGATGGTGAACAGTGTTTTCTGTGGGACATGGTAAGTCCCTGTGGGGTGCACTTTGGGGTTTTCCCCTTTGTAAAACTATAATATGCACAAAAAAAGATTTTAAAACAAAATAAAGGACAGGGAAAAAGCAAAAAAGCGTGATATGAGCACTTTAAGTAAAAATGTATCTACCTTTGCCCTTTTAACCTAGAAAAACAAATGCCGAAACATCGCAACTTTCTTCGCAACTTTTAAGAAAAGCGGCTGCAACATCAGGCATTTTAGGCCGCAACAATCATGAAAAAGGCCCACGAAATCCTGGAGGGACTGTATAGTAGTTGACACGCAACTACTTTGCTTGCATCACCCACCAACTCAAAAACCACATAATTCCTCACTCACAATTAAACAGTATATTTCAGACTATGGGTTGACCGATATCTGGAGACTACATAACCCGAATAAACAAGACTTTATTACTCTCCTTACCAGATTAATGAACCCCGCAATACACAGTATCACAATTTCAGACCATGCCCCCTTACATTACATTTCAAACAAACATCACCCCCCCCCCTCCCCCCAGATAGCGCTTCAACACCTCACTACTCAAAGACAAAATCAAGCAGCTACTCCTAGCAAGAATGGGCATTCTTTCTTGATCTTAACAATACACCTGGAATATCAGCTAGCACTTTGGGAAATAGCTAAAGTAGTAATGTGAGGAAAAAATATTTCTTATTGTACTTATACGAAAAAGACACCAAAAGAGAATCCAACCTTCAAGAAGAAATCAAAAGATTAGACCTATTATTCTCACAAAACCAATCAGAACTCACTTTTAAAGATCTGCAAAAAACATGCTCTGCATTAAAAAAAACTGAATTTTCACTCCTTAAACTTCAACAAGAACACTTTGAATTCGGTAAATAATCTGGCAAACCTCTATCCAATCTGCTCAAGCATAAATTTGAAAAATCCATAATCACCTCCATCACAGGGTCCTCAAGCATCTTTGTACATCATCGGTCTTCAATTAAACATCCCTAAACCCCCCTAAAAAGGAGGCTGTACGCAGTCCTGTCCAGTCCTGGACAGTCCAAATGAACAGTACACAAGCTAGGAATCAGCAATCATGTCACACAAGACACCAAAAGAAAGGCCATAAAGTCAGCTAAAAGCCAGTTCCAAGCATCCACAACCAGAACAAAACACAATTACAACCTAGGCAATTATACTCATAATGTCCAAAAACACACAAATCACAATTCCATGATTTCGCTATTTTCACCACTTCCAGCAATCCACACAAGCTTTACACCCTCTGAAAGGGCAGACTCTGCAGAAAACAAAGTTACTAACCACGTTGCCATGCGATGAAATATCAGCGATCTACAGTCATAAACGTAACAAAAAATCATAAACATATCATAAAGCATGTCTTACCTTTGCTGTCTTCTGGTCAAAAGTCATATTCCGATTGAAAAATATGATTCTACTGTGTTCTCTCATGTTTTACGGTCCCTTTGAAATCAATGGCGGCTCCCTGGGTTTTTCCACAAGGACAAACAGTCGAGTCAGAGGAGGGAGGGAGCTCTGGTCTTATTGCCTTCTGGATGGTGATTGGTGTTGCTAAGCCAACCGTGGGCGGTTTTTAATCGATTCTATTGGCTCTAACGGTCACAAAGAGGTGTCATTTATGCAGATCGGCCAATGGGCTGCTGATTTGGGAATGTTTGACAGGCCACACACAGCTACAGAGAAATAAATGCAGGAGCAGAGACAGTGCCTAGGTGAATCTGAGCCACATTATAAGCTCAAAATGACTCAAAAAGAGTTGCATTTGATGGAATGAGTTACTATAATGATATATTAGTGAAATATAATTAGTTTTTACTGCCTGGTACCTAAAACAGGTCAATGGCACATATGGATCCAAATGGGCCCAAATGCCATATTTGCTGGTTCCACCTGGATATATCTGTGATAAAATGTGTGTTAAACTGCTTAGGTTCACTTTTTTAGCATCTACTTTTGCACAGTTACATAGGAAATATTATTTTATCTATCAGATATCTTTGACACACAAACCCTTTCAACTTTACATCCTTAGAAATTGCAAGAACATTACCTTAACTGGGAAGATCGAACAAAAATATCAATAACACACTGGCTCAACCTTCTCACTGTACATTCATCCCTGGAAAACCAAATAAAAAGGACAACTTATATCTCATCAAGACACCTGGAATCCCTTTCATCTCTATCTTGATAGCCAACTGTTAGAGTAAAATTATTTGCCTTTTTGTAATTAAGATGTTTATGCAGTTATTAAAATAGTTAATCAAGTTTCTTTGTAATATGTGATTGCTAAATTGCTTATACTATGACATTTGTGCGTGTTTGTGTGCTCCAAGAAACAGAATATGAAGATGTCCTTGGGCTGACAATGTGGGTTTGTTTCACAAGCACCTCAGAGATAAGAAAGAAACTTTCATCGGAGGGAAAGTCAGACAGGATGATCGCATCTAGGGGAAAGGTGAACTTGGGACATGGCAGTGTAGGTTTGTCTTCTTAGGAGTCGTCCTCTGGTTGGAGAAAGATGACACCACTATGCTGTGGACCAATCGGGGAAGCTAAGCTGAGATCCGTGTGCTCTTCCGCCGACTGATAGCGACCATTGTGATATTGCACATTTCCATTTAAAATCTTGTGTAAGGCTAAGTTAGGTATCTCTCTTGGAGCGGGTTCTGCAGCTAACCAGAGACCACTGGTCTGTGGAGTCCAAACTAAGATAATTTTGATCTTCTGAGTTGTAATAAATCATTGTTAATTTGAGAACTAAGTCTGATTCCTGTTCTGCATAAAAGAACGCGCTTACATAACTCTCTTTCACCCATGTCCCCTATCGCAAACATTAGTAGACATTACCCCATTAAATTGTATTTATATAGCCCAATATCACACATCTCAATTTGCGTCAAAGGGCTTTACAATCTCTACAACATACAACTCTCTCTGTCCTTAAGGTGTGTTCACACAGGATTCGAATGACGCGAATAAATCACGGTATTCACGTTAAGTTGGACTCTTGAACATTTTGAGTTTATTCGCTTCATTTGCGCGAATTCACGTCATGGGAGGGGGTTAGCGGTGAGCTGGTCCCATTGAGTAAAGAATGTTCAAATTACCAGATTGTCTGACCTCCTCACTCACTTTCGTCCAAAGGTTTCCTGTTTCTATAATGATATGAGGACGTATCGTAGAGCGTCATTCGCACGGCAAAATGTCAGTTTGTGTCTTTGCATTGATCTAACATATAAATACTCGCGCGAATGAAGCGATTCGCGTCCGGTGTGAACACACCTTAAGATCTTCGATTCAAATAAGGAAAAACTTCAAAAAACAAAAAAAATAAACTTTTAACTGGGGAAAATAAATGAAAGAAACTACAGAAAGAGAAACAGGAGGGATGGACAGAAATGCAATAGATGTCATGTGTATAGAATGAGAATCAAAGCAGAAGATCAAAGTATATACAATTAAGATGAAAATGAGGACACTGTAGCATATATAATTATGATGTAGATTGTTAAATATAAAAGAAGAGGATGGATCCAGAAGGAAAACTGAGCAGATCAAGGTGATGCCCACCGAGCAGGATCCGAGCCACACCACCTCAGTTCCACCTTAGACACAGCAGCACTGTTCCAGCAGGTGGCCCGCAATCACAGATCCGCATTTCTGGAGGCAGAAATACCTGCTGAAAGTGACATTAAGATAAAAGAGAGAGACGAGAAAGCTATGCGAGAGAGAAGAGAGCATTAGTAACATGCATTTATGGGATAAGAATGCATACAAATGCAGAGGAGGAGGGAGGTGCAATCATGGGAAGTCTCCCGGCAGTCTAGGCCTATAGGCTATAGCAGCATAGCTAAGGGATGGCTCAGGACTCACCTGAGCCAGACCCAACTACAAGATTTATTGAACAGGAAAGTCTTACGGCTACTCTTAAATGTGGAGATGGTGTCTGCTGTGGCTTGATGGAAGAGCAGGTTGTCCACCAATTGGAAGGTCGGCGGTTTGATCCTGGCTTCCCCCAGCCCATGTGTCAAAGTGAGTAAGATACTGAACCTTATTTGTGTGAGTGTGTGTGATGGTTAGTGTACAAATGTGTGTTGAAAGAGTGGTATGGATATATTGTAGAGCTTTTAATAGTCGAAAGACGCTATACAAGTACAGTCCATTTACCATTTAAGATACGGCGGCCCCCTATGCTGCTGTCTTGGCCAGGACACTCTTGCAAAAGAGATTTTTAAAGCAATGAGTTTTATCCTGGTTAAATAAAAAAAAATTAAAATGAAGGGCTTTGTAGGTGAGGAGCAATATTTTAAATGCTATTCTGGATTTTACACGGACGGAGCCAGTGCAGAGAAGCTAATATTGGAGAAATATTTCCTAGTTCTTGTCAGTGCTGCAGCATAATGGATCAACCGGAGACGCTTAAGGGACTGTTTTGGGGCAGCCTGATAAGGAATTGCAATAATCCAGCCTAGAAGTGACAAATACATTTACTAGTTTCTCTGCATCATTTTGAGACAGAAAGAAGGCAGTTGTGAAGTTTGTTTCATGTGGTAGTTGTTGGGACCACTGCCACTCCCCTAATTGAATTAATTCATTTGTGGGAATTAAACTGAATTTTGCAGACCACATGCTCTGTTGTTCTGTAAACAAAGGAGTGCTATGGAACTGTCTCCCAGAATCCCCGGAAGTGTGAACTCCCCCTTGGGACCAGCTTTCAGCTTTCAGACCTGTGACCCGGGATGTCACCAGGTCAATAAAGGGGGTCAGTGTACACTGTTCTTCTTTCTCCTGGAAATTTTGTAAAAGACCTCAAACACGAGCGTTTTCTGTTAGCGGCTCAGTGGGAGTGTCAGTGCCTTGCTCAGTGGAAGCAGCGTTCGCTACATGCGAGCTGGAAAACGCAAAAATGGCAAAGAAAAAATACAGTCGTGATGAAGCTATGTCTTTAGTGATGGCTGACTCTGAGGGAGAACATCTGCCTTTAGATTCTTTTCTGTCGAGTGAAAGTGAGAATGAGAGCGAGAGTGAGTGCGTGTGTGGCCGGGGATGAGTGCTTGTTGGGCGGCGCTGCTGGTGTCTGTCAGTGTACACGAAGCACACGCCGTTTCCCCCCAAACAAGTAAAAGAAACGAGGGGGAAACTAGTCGCTCTGGCCACGGTAGTGATGGGGAGGTCAGGAAGGAAAGCCGTGTGCGTATAGCACATGCTGCTTTACCTAGCAGTAGTAGAAGTCAGGGCGGGCCTACACGGTGTGGCCGGAGGGAGGGCGGACAAAATGTGACTTCCAGTGACAGCCGTGCCGGAGAAAATGTCGTTCGTCATGACACTTTACCCAGTAGAGGAGGGAAAGGCAGGGGTAGTAGTTGGGGTAGAGGCAGGGGTAAAAGCAGGGATAGTTGTGAAAGTGAAGGCTGGGTTCACCTGAGAAACGAGGAATTTTATCAGGGGTGGATCAAACAGTTTGATGAGCCTGCTGGCTATAGAGGAGATAGAGATCTATCACATGCTAAACCTGTAGATTTTCTGTCCCTCTTTCTGACAGATGATTTTTGGAACCTCATTACAAATGAGACCAACATATATGCACACCGGTTTTTATCCTCTGCACAGCTAAAACCACAGTCCAGATTTCATGAGTGGCATGATGTCTCTGTCTCTGAGATGAAAGCCTTCCTGTCATTGCACTTGTGTATGGGACTGGTAGCCTGAAATTGAGGATTATTGGGCAGCATTTTGGCCAACATATACTCCTGGATTTCGCAAGATAATGTCTAGGAACAGAATTGAAATAATTTTGTCCCTTGCATTTTGCCAACAATAGTGTGTATGTGAGCAGAGGTCAGCCAGGTCATGAAAGACTCTTCAAGGTGTGTCTAATAATTGACCTGATAATTCCGCATTTTGCAGAAATATACAGTCCACTCAAAGAGCTCTCCCTAGATGAGTTGACCATAGCATTCAAGGGGAGGTCAACCTTGAAACAATACAATCCAAAAAAAACAGATAAATATGGCTACAAAGCATTTGTTTTGAGTGAAAGTGGGACAGGTTATGTTTTGCAGTGGTCCATGTACACTGGACAGAATGATGCTCATTTAGGTGCCACCCACTGTATTGTTCGTCAGCTAATGGCTCCATACACAGGGAAAGGACATGAGGTTTACATGGACAGTTACTACACCTCGCGAGCCATCGCAAATGAACTGGCTGTTAGTGACCCTGGTTTGTGTGGGACAGTGAGCAGCACAAGGCAGGGGATGCCAAGATGCCTGAGACCAACTGAGTTATCCTTGAAAAAAGGAGATGACCCAGTATTTGAAAGCAATGGCAAACTCTTGGCTTGTGCGTGGCTGGACACAAAACGTCTCACAATGTTATCAACTGTTCATGGAAACTTATGTGTTCAGAGACGAATAAAGACAAAGAAAACAGAAAGTGGTTTTCGCAATATAAATAGGCCTGTGTGTGTTGAGAGGTACAACAGCTTTATGGGGGGAGTTGATAGAGCTGACCAGAGAATGAAACCTACATCTTTTCACAATGTTCAAGGAAATGGTACAACCTTCAATGCCATTCTCAGCATCAGTGTGGTCAATTCCCACATTATTTACACCAAGTGTACTCCAAGTCCACACAAGCCACTAAAGGCCTTCATCCAGGATATTGTTACTGCTTTACTTGATGGCTACTCTAAGAGGGAAAGCAAAAAATGGGGAAGGCCTTCTGCAGAGGGGGCAGAAATGCCACAGAGGCTGACTGAACGGCATTGGCTTTGCGAGGCTGACAATCGTCCAGCTTGTGCAGTTTGTTCAGATTGCTCCCGCCCGAAAGGCTGACGCTAGACTAAGTACAGGTGCAGTCAGTGTGGGGTAGGTCTGTGTGCTGTGCCTTGCAATGAGAGATACCACACTCTGAAAAACTATAGCCTATGCCATTTGAATGGATAACAGATAAAGCTTCAGCAACCAAACACCTGCATTACATGTATATATTTCCATACATTTTACTAGTTATGGTAATTTCAAAGTTGTAGTTATAGTTTACTAATGTTGTTTTACAAGTTACTGTTATCAATCATTTATTATTTTCAGAAAAAAGACAAAAGAAAAAAATTATAATATGTTCATCATCCTGTATTTACTGTAAATAACATAACCACCATTATATAACTTCATAATATGCAAATTAGATGCATACACTTATTTCACTAATATACTTTGGGTCATACCTGACATTTTTCTAGTTTAGAGTAGGACTCTCTCTTATTTTGAAACCACAGCCTTTTGAAATTTGGATCTCAAATATCAGTATTTTTAAAAAATAAACTCTGGCGCCTAAAGGGTTAATGTCTCTTCTAGAGGAGTTATGTCTGTCCAAAAAAACAAAAACAAAAAACAAACACCCTCTAGATTTGTTGCTAGGCACTTTAAAACAAAGTTGCTAAAGGGGGCTTGAAAGTTACCAAACATAGTGAGATAGTTGCTAAGTTGGCAAAATTGAGCCTATAGTTTCCCCCTAAAAATCACAAATTGTCGTTTTACATTTTGGTTTCAGTGAGGGCTAGCCTAGAGGTTTCCCCATGCTTCTAGTCTTGATGCTAAACTAGGCTAACCATGTCTTGATTCCTCCGCCACACATTCGCAGAGATGAGATTAATATTGATCTTCTCATCTCACTCAGAAAGACAGCAAATAAGCAAATTTCCACAAATGGTTAACTTTCCTTTAATAGTTTGATAACCCCTGAGGTTCTCATGTGCTAACTGGCTAATGATTTCAGGTCACTGTGGTGTTTAGAATTAAAATTAGACAAGGTAGGATCGTTGTGTTGCATATCTTCTTACCTAATGAGACTCTGGCAGGGACTGCCCTGCGGTCGATCCAGAATGACACCCATGACAGCATGACCATCAGAGTGGCAGGGAAGTAGGTCTGCAGCAGGAAAAAGAAGATGTGACGCCGCAGAGTGAAGTTGATGTACAGACGGTTGTACCAGCCTGAGGACAAGGAAGAAGTAAAAAAAGCGGAAGTTTGCAAATTGTTTTATGTTTAGAGGTACAACAGAGGCATTGTATGCTAAAATGCCATGATAAACACAGAACCAGGTGAAATTAACAACTAATCTGCGCAGGGATGATCAGAAAATCTGGAGGGGGATATAAAACCAAACCAAACAAATAAAGCGTGGTTTTAAGTTAAGTTGGTTGTTTTCTGTGTCTTGTAGAGTTTGTGTATGGTTTGGGGTTGTGTTTCTCCTCCTCATGTGTTGAACATTCAACTATGACACCTCCAGCAAGAGAACAGGATTTTGAACCCCAAAAGGCAGATACTGAGGCAGAGGAGATGCAGTTTGGGGAGTTTAAAAACAAAACAGAAAACTCGCATTGGATACTAGCAGACAGCAGACAAATCCAGTAAGGAACAAGCAGATGCAAAGTCCAATACTCAAGCAGGATCCAAATACCGGGTAGACAGAAACAGAATGCTGGGACAAGAGACATGAATGTACTCCATCAAACTGGGACTGAAGACAGGAAGGACACAGACTTAAATACACACATGAGGGCAGGATAACTAGACACCGGTGAAAATAATTACACAGGTGGAAACAATCACGGCAATCACAGACAGCAAGCAAAACCACACAAGACACAAGAGGCAAAACATTTACAAAAATAAAAACAGGAAATGACTGAACAAAAACCCATAACCATCACACTGAGGAGGTATGTCAAGACCACTTCAGTCGGAGACAAGTCCAAGATAATAGAAAAGGTGATAATAGAAAAGGTGTCTCAAGATCAAGACCTGCTTCCAGTGTGTCATTCAACAGAGTTTAAAGTATTACTGCTTGACTGGGACCACTCACTCAATTCACCCCCTGCTGTTCCCCCTCGAAAATACAGTATTTGTACAAGATTGAGTACAAATACAGGTGTTGGGATTCCATTGATGAATTAATTCGTGTAATTCGGGACACAGCCTTCCAGCTGCCATTGGTCAGTCTGGCCTGTGACCCGTGATGTCACCAGGTCAATAAAAAGGGGTCAGCGCCCATCTCTCTATTTTCTCCACTCTTCTCTCCTCGCCTGCACCTCGGGTAATGTTACACAGATCCCCTGACTAAGAACAAAGCTTTACGGCCACAGCACGGAGGCCTGCCTTTGTCTTAAGATTTTTGGATAGCTCCAGAAATCCGAGAGAACGGTTAGGTAATACATTATGCCTAAAAGCGGAGGTGACATAGGCGGGAGGCTCTTACAACCCCCACATTGCAGCGATGGCCTGCAAGTATATCAGGCTGACCTGCTGAAGGATCCAGATCGGGGAGGAGCAGTAAGTTCTGAGGAACTTCAGAAGTTCTGTAGAGCCACTAATTTGTACTCCGTGCCTCTAAAGAGGACGTAGGCCACTCCATGACCCTAGTGGCATTCGACAGGCATTTTCAGCTAAATCTTTAAGAAAGAAAGATTTATCCCCCGTCGCCATAATCCCATGGGGCTGCTGCTGGAGACAAGGGCAGCCCCAGCCAGGTGTACTTGGCACCTGTTCCCCCGCGGAGCTCTTAGGAAGTTCATTTGTCAACCCCACAGGAGCATTTACAGCGATTTGGGGCACAGCGAATTTCATTTTAGTTTGGTTAGTTCCTGCCATAGTGGCCCTTCAGGACACCGATGCTGCTCTGCCACCTTAGTCAGGTCTCAGCCATGAGTGGCTGGCTCCCCTAGTGATCTAGGGGACATCCCTGGCTGTGGTAGAGCATGCCATCCTCACCCCTCTAGGGAGCCTTCACGTACTCACGCTATTTGCCCCCCAACCTTCAGCGCTGAGGGGCAGTGCGATTTTCGGGACCTCGCCTTGCGACCTGCGTGAGGTCATGTGAGGTCTGCTCTCCCTGGAGAGGCCTGTAGATATCCTATACCGGTTTGTTCCTGTCGTTCAACTGCTTCAGGACACTGATGCTGGTCCACTGCCTCAATCACTATATAACAATAACTATATATACTACAATTTCACCATTGTCATCATAATTGTATGTACTACGATTTTCTGCTATGAATCTATTCTGTACATATAATGTCTGTCCCTCCTGGGAGAGTGATCACGCCTCTTTTGCTCTTCCTGAGGTTTCTATCATTTTTTTCCCTGTTAAAAGGTTTGGGGGTTTTTTTGGGTAGTTTTTCCTTAGTCGAATAGAGGGTCAAAGGACAAAGGGTGTCGCATGTTACAGCTTGTAAAGTTCTTTGAGGCAAAATTGTGATTTGTGATATTAGGTTATATACATAAAATGTAATTGAATCAGAGGCCAGCCTACAGAGGCTACAGAGACAGACTTTCTGCACTTGAGAAGAGTTGCCAGTAACCTCGCAGTGGATGGAATTAGGCCTGCACGATTCTGGGAAAAATATGAATCACGATTTTTTAGCTTAGAATTGATATCACGATTCTCTGCAACGATTTTTTTCTCATGAAGCGTAATGTTTATTAAACACATGAACCATGACAAAAAAAACTGGCAGTACCAAAAATATTTGTTTTGGCACATAGAAAACTGCACATTGCCACCAGCATACAGGTTTTCTTCAATATCCATTAGGGGTGAAACGGATCGCAGTTGATCGATGACCCGTACGGATCACGACCCACGGTTCGGCATGCACGTGACCCACGGATTAATTGCGCTTTTTTTTTAACTAGTGGATTAATCTAAATTGTTTAGCGATTGCAGAGTGACAGATTTTTTTTTGCTGATATTGCTTTTTAAGTAATATTTTAAACTGGATGCTGAGTTTCAGTGAAACTACACACAACAGTCATGTGTTCACGTGAACAGTGCATCTTAATAAGTCAACAATGGCTAGCGGCAGAGCAGAAGAGCTTGAAAAGCCTCCTGCATCATTTAAATCGCACGTATGGGAGCATTTCGGCTTCCCCGTAAAATATAACATTAATGATGACGGAAGAAGGGTGGTGCACAAAACTTAAAGGTATGTAGACACCAAAAGTTCCTGGCTGTAAGTTTTCATGTGATAACTTATCCGATTCGTGACTCGTGATCCATAATGTGATCCGAACCGTGAGTTTTGTGATCTGTTACACCATTAATATCCATTTTATTAATTTCCGAACTACAGCGCTCACTCTACAACACGTGACTAAAAGGTGCTTTGTCATTGGCTGAGGGTGAAGCCCTGAACTTTGTGAGAGCTGTCCTTTTAAAATAAAGGCCATTTTTTAATTTTTTAATTTTAAATCAAAGTCATTTAAAATTAAAATCGTGAACAGGGTGAATCGAGATCGTGATTTTATAATGATGTATCGTGCAGGCCTAGATGGAATGCATCGTCCATGAGGGGCAAAGGCTTCTGGTTATGGAGTTCGGAGTTCAGTCTCTGTGGGTACAGGAGGCCATAAATTTGGTTCCTCCCCCAGAGAGACACACCGGGTCCTACAGCATTTTGTAGTTCCGCCAGTTGGACGGTTATGCCCCGTTGTAGATCTTCACTGGCCGAATCAGTCTCTGAGGGGACTTGAGTTCCTGAGGCCAACATTTCCTTGTATTGTGCGCCAAACCAGGCCATTCGGTTGGTTTATCATGATCAATTTCCAGGTGGCATTTTACCATATCCTCATTCTGACGGAACACAGGAAGTTATTGTGGCGCGCACTTGGGGGCACAGCCTTCCAACACCAGGTTGTACCATCTGGCCTTGCGAGGGTATGGCAGCGAGCTGTTGTGCTCGACCACTTGAGGTGGTTCAGGCTCAAGGTGAGCCTTACTCCTGTTCGAAGAACATTGTTTACAAGAGTATTTATGGACTCAGTCGTGTTGTGGGCACAGTTGTCTCCTGCATGGCTCGCGTCTCTCCTGGCCCGGGTGTCCAGGAAGGAGCTAGGCCCACACCTCACTGCGAGGGATGGACGGTTTCGCCCCATAGATCTTCGTTTGTTGAACTGGCCTCTGAGGAGAATCGGGTTCTTGGGGCCAATGATTTCTTGTATCGTGTGTGATTTGGTGCACAATGGTTTGTCATGAGCAATCTTCGGGTGGCATCCTTCCATATCCTTATCCTGAGGGTCGACCATCCTTATCCTGAGCCAGTCTAAGCAGAGACACCCAGACTTCCCTCTCCCCAGACACTTCCTCCAGCTCTTCCAGGGAAATACCGAGGCATTCCCAGGCCAGCCGAGAGACATAGTACCTACAGCGTGTCCTAGGTCTTCACGGGGCCTCCTCCCGGTTGGACATGACCGGAACACCTCCCAGGGAAGCGTCATTAGTGTATGGATGTGTCTGGGTAAATGTGATATGTAATGTGAAAGCGCTTTGAGTAGTCGGACGACTAGAAAGGCGCTATACAAGTACAGTCCATTTACATTTACATTTGTTAGACGTGATGCAGGAGAGAGCTGAGCGCTTTCAGCCTCGCTGGGGACAGCTTCGCTCTCATGTTGAATGAATCCAGACACCTCCCAGATATCTTTTGGGAGGGGAAGGAGGAGCTCTTTCGACAGTTTATGGCAGAACCCAGCAGCGACAGGCGTTTCACCAGCTCCACCATGTGGAGCGCTATGATTTCCCTGGAGGATGCCATCACAATCAGAACGTCCAGATAAAATAACACTCTGATCCCTCTCCTGTGTAATGGTTCCAAGGCCATTTCCACACATGTGGAGAAGGTGCGTGGAGCCAGAGAATAAGCGAAAGGCAAACGGTTTTACTGAAACTGGATTCCTCTGAAATCCCTGGCGGGACTCTGGAAATAGCTCCTTTCTCAAGGAGCTCTGACAGCTTTGTCATCAGAGCAGCTGTCTCTGTCTGTGACGACATGACAGTCTACAGCACTCCGTTGAAAGGTGGGGGAGGACTGGCAAACTAGAGAGTGTAACCCTTCTTTATTAATAATGTAAATGTAAATGTATACATTTTTCCATCCACTGTTTCATTGTGAGCAGTTTGTGCCATGCTGAGCAGCGCTCTGAAAGAGGGCAAGCAAACCTCTGAGGAGCCTCTGTGCACATTTTCGACAGCCACAACAGAGCCCTCCCTTCAGTTGTGTGAGCCGAACATCCGCTCGACACTGCCAATGGGAGGGCGAGGCCGAAAAGGCTGCGGTGGGGTGTGGGCGTCGATATAAATCTGGAAACCCTCATTATCTGACTCAGATTCATGCCATGGCGAAAACCCCCAACTAATGTGCACTGATGGGTACGAAGTGGGAAGGCCGCAAAGAAGCGGTTTCGTTCACATGAGACGGAAATGTTTTCCCGCATGTCATAGTGTGTGAGAGGAAAAGAAGTGACTCCACAGCTGATGCACCGTGTGTGTGCAGTGGAGGAGACGTATGAGGGGAAACATCGTTTCAGCCCTAATATCCAGAGCTGAGAGGGGTGAGGTGTGGGCCTCAGTAACTAAGTTACTCACGGAACAGAGGGTTGTTGCAGAGAAACCTGTAAAAACAACAACATCAAAGCCACCAAAGAGAAAGTTTGCCCTATTTGCTGCCTCATCAGAGTCTGATTGTGAACATGAGGAAGACACAATTGAGAACAGTGTGCGTCGATACAGAGCAGAGCCTTCCATCAGTACAGAGGCCTGTCTGTTACAGTGGTTGCCCAAACATGCAGGCAGCTGATGCACCGTGTGTGTGCAGTGGAGGAGACATGTGTGAGGGGAAACGTGTTTCAACAGTTGCAGAACACTCAAAAGAGAGAGAGGCAAACATGTTAGGAAACTGCTCTTTATTGACGTGGTTGGCTCTGAAAAGAGTCTTTGTGTCCAGCTGTCTCCGGTGAAAAACACACATTTCCCGCATCCCGTCATTGCCACTGTTTGCGTGGAGGCTCAACAGGGGGGTTGGACAAGGAGCGTGCAAAGCTGCTTGTCTTTGCAGGTGAAGAAAGAGACAGACGTTTTTCTATCAATGGTGGCGGGTAGCTAGCTAGATTAACTCACTTCACAGCAATACCACACTTAACCATGCCCTGCTTAACCTTGGAGCACCCTCACACAGGGGAGTCCATTTCTCGCTGCATTGATCACACATTAGATGCATGGGGTATAGGAGAAGACAAGGTACTGCTCATTGTGACAGATAACGGCTCCAACATCGTCAAGGCTTCTCAAGGATAAAAAGCGAGAGCAGAGCCATGAGTCAGATGGTGCTGTCTTTCAGATGCAGCCAAGAGGTGTAGGAGACGAGCAGAATGAACTGTGGATGGAGTCGGAGGGGTCAGACGAGGAGGAGGATGAGCATGAGGAGGAGAATGAGATTGGAAGCGTTGGTGAGTGTGGTTATAGTGATAAATATATTTTTAAATGTTAAAAATGCAGTGTGTTTAGTCACTTTGGTGCATTTCTCAGATCTGAATTGAAATTCTCAAAACTACTTCAACTTCCACACCATGTAGTCACTTGAGCAAATAATAAAGCCAATGTTCATATTCTTTTGAACATCAAATGCTTTGACACATTTATGCAAATGATTATGTAAAATTAATCATTGTACACAATCATTTGCATTTCTGATCCTGCATTATCAGTTGCTTATCATGTTGATCATAATATATTCTACTGGTTCTCTGTTAAATAATTTTACTATATCACTACATGCAAAATGGTTGAACGTCTTTTTCTATACATGTCTGAAATGGATTAAGATATCCATTGTGTTTTTCTTTTCTGCATCACAATGGCTTGCTCTGTCAACAAATTACAGTACAAACAGTAAAAGTGCAACTGTGACGTGTCCAGTCTCTTGCAATATATAACTTTTTACTGCTGAAATTGAAATAATACATACAGAAAAAAGTGCAACGTTGTGCATTTTTAATCATTGTCATTAAAATCTTAGTCATAGTTTATATCAGAAAATACTTACAAAATACAGTGTTACAACATGCTGTAAACAATGACAAAGACTTGTCATTCTGATGCACTGACATGTTCACTGACATTCAGATTTTACAATGATTCAAGAAATTTCCTGATTGAGAAAAAACATTGTGTTTAACTGCTTAATTTGGATTATTATAAAAATGTACGATTCTTAGCCCTGATCCTCTTACAGTTTGATGCAACACCAGCAGTAGCCTGCCTAATGGATCCAGATGTTTCGCTGGTTATTCAATCACCAGACACAGAGCCACTGAAGAGGGCAGCACAGTCATTTGTGCAGAACCTGGCAGCTCAGTATCACCCAGCTGCTTCTCAGTATGATGGCGCTACTGCAAGGGCCACTTAGACTCCAACAGGAGCCCCTCTTGCTGTCCTTCAGAAAAAACGCTTTCTTGCATCCCGTATAGAGATCAACGTGTTTTCCTCCACAAATCAGCATAATCTGACCGATAGTCTGTTGATGGAAGTGGAGAAGTATTTCTGCGAAGTCAAACAGGGAGTGTTTAATGAGACACCATTGCAGTTCTGGAGATCTAAAGAAGCTGTGTATTCAAAACTTGCCCCTGTGGCATTGGATCTCGTTAGTGCCCCTGCTGTTGGAAAGCAATTAGCTCAAGTACTGCTGAAGTCCTTGCGAGAACACAAGCCTTTGTGGAATGCATCTTCTCTTTGTGTGGACTGCTGTCATCTGGCCTGAGAAACAGAACAACTAAATCTCTGGAGCAATGAGTTTTTCTCAAGATCAATAAGAAATTATTGCTTGTCTGAAGTAAAGCCATCTCTCTCTTTCTCACCCATGCACAAACTAAAAAAACTGAAAAGCTGTAGATAAAGTTTATTTTGACATTCTGACAGAAATGTCTTGTTGTGGCTCAAAAATGGGTTGAATACATGTGGTTCATGTATGTCTTCTTTAGTCTGTTGGCTCTTTAGGTTTTTTTACTGGCACACAGCACTTACACATTTGTGGTTTTATTTTTGAATGAATATTTTCTAAAATTGTATGATGTTTTTGTTGAGTTATTATTACGCAATACAATAACTAAACTAAAACTAAGCATTTTCAAAAAATAAACTAAACTAGCAAAGCCACTTTAAAAACTAATTAAAACTAAACTGAATTTGAAAACAAAGTCAAGTCAAAACAAAACAAAAATAAACTAATGAAAAATGCAAAACTATAATAACCTTGCTCGTCACACACACACACGTCACGGACTGCCCTATTCGTTAAAGGAGCCGCACAGTCTTACAACACATTATAAAGTAATTATTTTGTTGAGCAGATGCTGCATTAATAGAGAAAGAACGGCATTATGTTTGTTTGACGTTGAGGCTGAGATGATGCTATTAAGCCTTGTTTATATCTTCGCCTGGCTCCGCAGCATGAGCCTCCGCTGACTGCGGGTGCTGCCCCCCAAATGGACGAGGCGTTTGTACTTGACGTGCTTGCTTTTGTGCTATTCTTTGAAACGACAGAGGGCGACTCGGATTAATTGTTCTATAAACCATCAGGAAAAAGCATCGAAAAGAAGTGGGCTAATGTACACAGGTGACTATTTATATGGGTACACGTCACCAAAACCAAACTACAAAAGAATTGTGTAAACTCAGAAATTATTACTTGTGACATGAGAACAAAATATATGCAAACATGTATACAACTAAATGAACGGTCACTTAAATATTTCCTAATTTCACTAAACATTTTAGATTTGTGAATTTTTTTTTGATTAAGCATGAATTTTTATTTAAAAGGGCTTATTTCTGCTTTTGTAGGCTCATTTTATAAATATAAGCACCTATCATCTATTTGCATTAGTTAGTTATCCAACTGGTCGCTTTTATGCATTCATTTGCTGGCGATTTTTAAAGCTATTGATGTGAGAAAGCAAACTGAATGTTAATGCAGCTGAAGTAAACATCTAGAATGAAGCCATAATATCTGGCTCCCTTTAAAGAGCCGTAATTCCCATCACTATGCTGCACCACACAAGGGTTTCAACAATACGCTTAAAAGGAATTTGCCAGTTGGTAAATCCTATTTACAATATTGGTATGGACGAGAGAAGACCTAACCACTACATTAGCGGCGTGTAACAAAATGTTTAAATATAAATACACTTCGCCATAGTCGTACACAATTTGACCTCAGATGTGGGATTTTCTGTTCATCCAGTACCTGTTGCTCACGTTAAGCACAGACACAAAACTCAGAATACAGTCAGTTTAACAGTCCTGTGTTAATGTCAAACAATATTATCATATGTTCAACAGTGTATGTAACCCCTTCACCAAAGGCTCATCACATGGGAAACACATCATATGAAACTTAAAATGTATTAAACCCCTTTAAAGTCTAAAATTAAGTAAAATGGTGAAAGAGACATCTCATTGCATAATAACTTGTCTAGAGTAATCTATGACTCTCGCTCTCTCTAATATTCAATGAGAGGCTATGGGGAATTAGGCTTGCATGAATAAAGCAATCTAACTCAAACATAGTCTATATGTATAAGAAATATACGAATTAACCTACTCAGCAGTGGTGACTGGTAAAAATTTTGTAGGTGGGGCTGACTTTGCGGCGGTCTGGGGGTACTACTGAAACGTGGATCAAATCTGAGGATTCTGCCACACCTGCAGCCCTCTCCCATAATCACACTTTCTCCCACAGTCCTCGCAACGCAAGAAGAGGTGGTGGAACCGGCCTGCTTATCCCTAATGACTGGAAGTTCAAACAGCAATCATCCCTGTGTGACAACAGGTCCTTTGAGTTTCATGCTGTTACTATCACCCATCCTGTTAAAAGTCACTTCGTAGTCATCTATCGTTCCCCAGGTCAGCTTGGTCATTTCTTGGAGGAGTAGGATGTGCTTTTTTCATCCTTCCCTGAATATGTCACTCCTTTGGTGGTACTTGGGGACTTCAACATCCACCTTGGAAAGCCACAGGCTGCGGACTTCAACAACCTGGCTGCATCATTTGACCTTGAGCGGGTTTCCACATCAGCAACCCACAAGTCTGGTAATCAACTAGATCTTATCTACACACGGTACTGCTTCACTCATCACGCTCAGGTCACCCCGCTGCACGCGTCAGATAATTTTTTTGTCACTCTCGACCTAACTCCTCCAGACGCTGCAAGTGTTCTACCGCTGGTCACCTTCCGACGCAACCTGCGTACGCTGGCTCCCTCGCGCTTTTCCTCTGCTGTCTCATCAGTGCTCCCTCCCTCTGAGGAGCTCTCTCTCTTGAACACCGACAGCACCACTGACACTCTGTGTTCCACTCTTAAATCCTGCCTGGACAACGTCTCCCCTCTCACATCTACCACCAGCCCACACATCCTCGTCTGCCCCCTGGTTATCTGATGTTCTACGTGAGCATCGCGCCAGCCTCCGGTCAGCTGAGAGAAAATGGCGTAAATCAAAAGATCCCGCTGACCTTTGTCTCTACCAGTCTCTCCTCTCTAATTTCTCAGCTGATGTCACCTCTGCAAAAACGGACTATTACTGCTCTAAGATCAACAACTCACCTGACTCACGCACTCTTTAAAACCTTCGCTGCTTTCCTTTCTCCGCCTGCTCCCCCACCTTCATCACATTTAACAGCTGATGACTTTGCGTCTTTCTTTGTCAAGAAAACAACCGCAATTAGCAGGCAATTCTCTGCGGCGCCACTTGTCGACCTCGTATGCATCCCAGATACGTGTCTCCTCCCCTCTTTCTCTCGTCTATCTGAAGCTGACGTTTCCAAGGTCATTCATTCTAACCACCCTGCCCGCTGGATCCCATCCCCACCCATCTCCTTCAGGCCATCTCTCCGTGTGTTGTCCCTGCTCTGACCCACATTATCAACTCCTCCCTCACCACTGGGTCATTCCCCACAGCTTTCAAAGAAGCCCGCATCACACCGTTACTGAAGAAAGCCACTCTCAATCCGACACTATTAGAAAGCTACAGACCGGTTTCCCTCAATCCCTTCATTGCCAAAGCTCTGGAACGAGCTGTTTTTAACCAGCTCTCCTCCTTTCTCACACAGAACAATCTCCTGGACTGCAACCAGTCTGGTTTCAAGAGCGGCCATTCTACGGAGACCACGCTGCTCTTAGTTGTCGAAGCCCTGAGAGTGGCAAAGTCTCCAAGTCATCTGTACTTATCTTACTGGACCTGTCTGCAGCTTTTGACACAGTTAATCACCACGTCCTCCTGTCCACTCTCAGTGCTATGGGTGTGTCTGGAATCGCGTTGCGATGGTTCAAATTGTACCTCTCGGGTCGGTCATTCAGAGTATCCTGGAGAGATAGGTCTCGGAGTCCCAACATCTCAATACAGGGGTGCCGCAGGGCTGGGTGCTTGGTCCCCTACTCTTCTCCATCTACATGACATCCCTCGGCTCGGTCATTCAGAAGCATGGCTTTTCCTGTCACTGCTATGCGGATGACATGCAGCTCCAATTGTCGTTTCAACCTGACTATTCAACTGTTTCTGCTCGCATCTCGGCATGCTTGAGTGACATCGCGCTTTGGACGAAGGACCATCACCTGCAGCTGAACCTGGACAAAACGGAACTACTTGTGATACCGGCCAACCCAAAGATTCACCACAACCTCTCCATTCAACTAGGCTCAACAACCGTTACTCCGTCCAGCACGGTCAGGAATTTGGGGGTGGCAATTGATGATCAACTAAACTTCAAAAGCCATGTCGCCAGCACCACCCAGTCCTGCAGATTCATCCTCTACAACATCAGGAAAATCAGACCTTTCCTATTGGAGCAGTCTACACAAGTCCTAGTCCAGGCTCTTGTCCTGTCCAAACTGGACTATTGCAATGCACTGCTGGCTGGCCTCCCTGCTTGCACAACCAAACCTCTGCAGATGATCCAGAACGCGGCGGCAAGAGTGGTCTTCAATGAACCGAAGAGAGCGCACGTAACCCCTCTCTTTATTAGGTTACACTGGCTCCCTGTTGTCGCCCGCATCAAGTACAAAGTGATGCTCTTGGCTTACAGGACCACCACTGGTTCAGCACCAACATATCTTTGCTTGTTCATACAGACCTATGCTCCTGCCAGGTCCCTGCGCTCTGCAAACGAACAACGTCTGGTGGTACCATGCCAAAAAGAAATAAAATCACTCTCGCGCACCTTCTCTGGATCCGTTGCACATTGGTGGAATGATCTGCCTGCTTCTACAAGATCAGCAGATTCTGTAGCCACCTTTAAAAAGCACTTGAAAATGCATCTCTTCCGTCAACACCTAACTGACAATCACTAACTTCTTCCTCCTTTCTACCTCTGCTCAAAAAAAACAACCCTTCCTATCCTTAGCTTTGTATACTGTGCTAGGCTTTAATCAGACTCGTTTTTTGATGCACTTATGCTTTTTGTTACCTTGTGTTGTTATATTGCTTCCATTGTCTTCCTCATATGTAAGTCGCTTTGGATAAAAGCATCTGCTAAATGACTAAATGTAAATGTAAATGTAAATGTACTCCCCCAGAAAATTTTAAACTTCGTAGATGTGATTTCCTGCATTCTGCTGCATTTGAGGCCGTGTCGACATGTTTCAGGTCTGTCACCTCTGTCTGTGTCCACAACCTATCACACGAGCTTGTTTTAAACAGTAAGCAAGGGAAGCAAAAGATTGCATCGGTGTAACCACAGCAGGTTAGCCAAGCCTTTTCGATCGACCCAACCTCGGGAAGAGCTTCTCTTGTAACGTTAGGTTTTCTCCTTTTCTCGCGTCTGTTGAGTTAACGTATATTCACTTCTGGCTTGTCTGGTCCGAGTTCTTTTAGGATGATTTTTTCCGCGAACGCTCTTCGTTTGAAAGGATACAGGTGTCGAGATGTACCTGAATCTGGTGCTAGCTCAACTCCCATGGCTTCATTAGTGCTACTCGACGTCGCCGACGTCGCTATGCTAAATGTCCAGTGGTGCAGCAGGCTCACTGCTCTAATTTTTGTGCTGGGGGCGATATTTCCAGAGCCCCCAAAGCATAAAATTCGACGACAACGATTGGCGAAATATAAACTGTTTTTGCATTGGCTTAAATTACAGCACTGAAGGGCTGAGCAAAGTGGCGCCCAGGTAAGACAGCCTATTTGCTACTACGCAAACATGATAAACGTAACTACGTTGAACGTGAATGCAAATATCATTCTGGAGAGTTCTAGACACATTCTAAAGTAAAACAATTATTAGCATGTAATTAACACAGATTGTGTTTCAAAATGAGATATTATAAAAAAAAATAAAAGAAACATTTTGAAAACAGGCAGGCAGGTCTGCGGGAGGTCAGACCCTCCATGGGCGCGCCGCTGCTGCTACTCAGTTATACAACATGCAGGAATACCGATCATCACAACACAGAGAAACCCAATATAAGATATAAAATATTAACAAACAACAAGACCCGGGTGATGACAAATTTAGTCTGCATTGTTGACCTGAGTGCACTTTGGTTTTAGTTTGTTCTTTAAGCAAGCTTGCATTAAAGTTTGTTGGCGTGCTTAATGTTGGAGCTCATGAAGGAAAAAACTGCAGTATCGTTACCTCCTCGTGTAGATTAATCACTGTTTCTACCGCGTAGACATGTGGAAATCTCCTTCTCCAGACCTATCCTGGTCTACAGCAGCGATGAGCAGCAGCACACACACTTTCCTCAGCGTCGGCAAACCTCTACAACGACCGCTGAAGCTCTTCCACCCCCGCTCTTTTCTTTGCAGGTGAAAAAACGTCTTGGCGGCAGCTAGCTAGCTTAATTGACTGCACAGCAACACCACACTTCGTTGGCAGCGAACAGTCTCTGACCTCATATGCTAATCACCTGTTGTAAATCAAGTTATTACATATATATATATTTATGGCGTGATTAAAACAGATAATAAAAAATGGGTGACAGGGTGACTGCTAAACTCATTGTCATGGTTTTGGGTTGTGTTATTGGGTCTGTTATTTCCTGTTTTATTTTGGTAAATAAACCATTCAAGTCATCATCCTCTATCAAGCTGCCTCTTGCCATCACTTCTGACACTTACTATTTTAATTTTGCTATTTGCCTTCATGTGTTTTTCACTGTTTTGAAATATTATTAAACATAGTTGGAATGACTATAGTTAACATTCATACTCAAGCAAGAATTCTTCTGGTTCAGTGTTTGTGGTGACAGTTACTCCATAACCTGATAAATAGATTATAAAACTGAATATATTAATTATATTTACATATAAATTATATTAAGTATGATACAAGTTTAATAAATTTTGCAACTGTCACCATGAACAACCAACACTATCTCAGAAAATTTAACACTAGATGATTTGCATCGTCACTTTATAATTACTGTATCTACATCTATATAATTACACATCATAACTCTGCGCACTTTGTATAATGGCAACATTTAAAATGTCTTCTTCTTTTCCTTTCAGCTGTTCCCTTTCAGGGGTCGCCACAGCGAATCATGCGCCTCCATCTAACCCTGTCCTCTGCATCCTCTTCACTCACACCAATTAACTTCATGTCCTCTCTCACTACATCCATAAATCTCCTCTTTGGTCTTCCTCTAGACCTCCTGCCTGGCAGATCCAACCTCAGCATCCTTCTACCAATATATTCACAGTCTCTCCTCTGAACGTGTCCAAACCACCTCAATCTGGCCTCTCTGGCTTTATCTCCGAAACATCTAACATGAGCTGTCCCTCTGATGTACTCGTTCCTGATCCTGTCCATCCTCGTCACTCCCAAAGAGAACCTCAACATCTTAAGCTCTGCCACCTCCAGCTCTGCCTCTTGTCTTTTCTTCAGTGCCACTGTCTCTAAGCTGTACAACATCGCTGGTCTCACCACCGTCTTGAACACCTTTCCTTTCATTCTTGCTGATACTCTTTTATCACACAACACACCTGACACTTTTCTCCACCCGTTCCAACCTGCTTGCACTTGCCTCTTCACCTCTTTTCCACAGTCTCCATTGCTCTGAACCGTTGACCCTAAGTACTTAAAGTCCTGCACCTTCTTCACCTCTGCTCCCTGTAACCTCACCGTTCCACCTGGGTCCCTCTCATTGACACACATGTATTCTGTCTTACTGTCTAAGCTTCATTCCTCTGTTTTCCAAAGCAGACCTCCATCTCTCTAGATTCTCCTCCACCTGCTCCCACTACAAATCACAATGTCATCCGCAAA